>CM067299.1:30028049-30628049 GCA_034231615.1 Meghimatium bilineatum | reverse complement strand
AAGAGTACCGCGTTGCTCTTGGCAAACCATGGGTTAGCGGATAACCAAGATTCCAAAAGTATCATCTCGTGGTGCATCATGAAAACAGAAGTACAGCGGCACGTGCTGCTTCTGAAAAACACTTATGCAATCGTGTCCGTTAATGTGGAGGTTGCAGATGGAATGAGAATTGATTGCAAAAAGAAAACAAGCAATATCTCCAACATGTCTGTGCCAACAAACACAGCGTCACTGTCGACATACAGTTATACTAGAAAGTTCGACTCGAGTATTGTAGGGTTGGCCAACGCATTTGTCACGAAATGGGTAGATGTCAAAACCAATAGTGAGAGTCGATAAGTTAGCATATTAAATACAATGAGGGCAGCACAATGTGTAAACGGAACGAGAAAACGCTAAAAGGCAATCAGAACTAAAGAATTTGCTAAACTGGAGAACAGACTTCTAGTATTCGATGCACCTAAAAAAAATGGTGTAGCAACTCAGACTTAGACGAATAGTTCCCGATGTCGGTGAATGACACCTCGGCTAAGAGGGTGAACGAACCCGAGGTTAACTCTACCATCGATGCTTTCCTATATCATGCTCACTGAGATAAAAGGTTCAGTACCCAGTACTCGATGGGCACAGGCATAATACGTCTAATTACGCAAGACAACTAACTGGCAGCGGAACACCTCATGCGAGACTGACGTATTCGACTCACGCCTAAATATATGTCTCTAAACAGAGACTGCCACTCAGGGACATGTTTTGGCCTAAAAAGTCCAAGGGCAAAGTGGGTGAATAACTGTCACGGCCTAGAGTCGACACACTTCCATCGCCTGGCCACAGATAGGAAGCTGCCACAGACTAAGGAAGCTCACTACCCGAATTAAGGGCTTGATGAATACGGATATGCTGGGCCTTCCGATGCGCAAAAAAAGCAGCATAACGTACTTCACAAAAACTCAAAAATCACAAAAACTTTCGTGTTGGCTATAAGATAGCGAACGCAGATGAAGAAGAAGAAGAAGACGCGAACAATAACTAAAGAGAAATTAAACCAAAACAATATTTAAAAAAAAATAATAAAAAAACCGAGAACAGATCATGCGAAGAATGAAGACAGTACAACATCTGTTGGAACAATGTCTGTGGTCAATATATTTATATTGTAAATTGAAATGTTTTGGCCAATTAATGACAAGGAGCCCATATGATCAGCAATAAGAGTATACTCCATGAAAATGAAAACAACAAGAGGCAGAGAAAGAGCAAGAAGAAGGTGGGTTGAAGTAGTTAACAACGTCCTGAGACGTCACAATATTTCTGCATATCAATAGATCAAACGTGCAATAGCCCGAAAACCTCTCGTCATTCAAACCTGTGAAGACTCACACCAAAAGCAGAGAATTGACAATAGATAGATATATAGATAAATGTAAACAATAATCAAAAAGGAAATAATATAACACAATGGTGTGTGTCATAGATATTGATGAGATAGTTGTCATAGATATTAATGCTAAAATTGTCATAGATATCGATGCTAAAATTGTCATAGATATCGATGCTAAAATTGTCATAGATATCGATGCTAAAATTGTCATAGATATCGATGCTAAAATTGTCATAGATATCGATGCTAAAATTGTCATAGATATCGATGTTATAATTGTGTTTGTCATAGTAATCGATGTTATAATTGTCATATACGTCAATGCCATAATTGTGTTTGCTATAGACATCGATGCTATAATTGTGTTTGTCATAAACATAAATGCTATAATTATGTTTGTCGTAGACATATTGATATAATTGTGTTTGTCGTAGACATCGATGATATAATTGTCATATACATCGATGCTATAATTGTGTTTGTCATAAACATCAATGCTATAATTGTGTTTGTCATAGACATCGATGCTATAATTGTCATAGACATGTATGCTATAACTGTGTTTGCCACAGATAGTGATGATATGTTTGTCATAGATATCGATTCTATAATTGAGTTAATCATAGATATCGATTCTATAATTGTGTTAATCCTAGATATCGATTCTATAATTGTGTTAATCCTAGATATCGATTCTATAATTGTGTTAATCCTAGATATCGATTCTATAATTGTGTTAATCCTAGATATCGATTCTATAATTGTGTTAATCCTAGATATCGATTCTATAATTGTGTTAATCCTAGATATCGATGCTATAGTTGTGCTTGTTATAGATACTGATGCTATAATTGGTGACAGAAGACAGAAAAAGACAAGACAAAGGACAACTGACCACAGCCCACAGACAACCAGCCACAGCCCACAGGCAGCAGACAACCGGCCACAAACCACAGACAGCAGACAACCGGCCACAGCCCAGACAAACGACAATAGGCCACAGACAACAGCCCACAAAGCCCAAGACAAAGACACAGATTAAGATATATAGATAAATAGATAGATATAAATTAAAGCATTTCCGGGTGTGGCAGCCTAATGAAAGCAGATCATATTGTGTTTTCCAGTATTTTGTAGGACTGGTAATCTCACTGGTGTAGAAGTTCCAATGTTGCATGGGACGTCGTGTTTACAAAGTAAATTCCCCCCTCCAGACCAGATTCTTGAAGATTTTATCTTACAGTTACGGAGTTACATGTTATGAGTGGTACTCTCAGTTTGGCAATATGTAGTTTCTTTGAGCGAGATAGAGCACATGTTGGGTAACTCGAGTACGATGAAGTCACTCTTCTATGTTAAGTTTTTGCAACTTTTTGTTTTCATCATGTCTGATTATGCAATTGTTGTCGCCCGTGTGTTGCTGGAGTACGAAAGGAGAGCACAGAATAGCAACACTGTTTACCTTCCACGCATGTCGTAAAAGGCGACTAAGGAGGTTATGGGATGGAGTTGGCTGTCCCATCCCATGTAGGGCCAGTGACCCAAAGTCATGCTGAAGTCGGATGTGTCAGGCCAAAAGGTGCATATATCGCAGTATGTTGTAAACCATGACACAACGCATTCCGTTCTCCCGACTACATCCTGCTAATCTGCAGGAGTTTGAGAACGAACTAACAAATAAGAAGAAGAAGAAGAAGTGAAATACCTGTGTGAAATAGAAGAAGTGAAATACCTGTGTGAAATAGAAGAAATGAAATACCTGTGTGAAATAGAAGAAGTGAAATACATGTGTGAAATAGAAGAAGTGAAATACCTGTGTGAAATAGAAGAAGTGAAATACCTGTGTGAAATACAACTATGTTCACTCTCTTATATTTAACTATTTACTATAACACGTTTCTAGTTAAAAAAAATTAGTTAAGCGTTAAGAACCGATATTATAGCACTCAGGGCAAACCCATTTAGGTACCCATCCTTTCCTAGCATGGTTAAAAAAAACCTGCTAAAAATCGAGCCTACAAAACTATGGATGAGGTCTTGTGTGTAAAAAGTGTCAGCTAAATTGTCACCCTTCTAATGCACAGTAAACACTAGTCGTCAAAACGTTTACTGTCATTGTTAAACTCTCAGAAAAGGTTATTTCGGTCTGTAACCAGAATATTAATTAACGTTTCAGCATATTTCGTTGCCTCATTTCCTTCATTTCTCAAATTCCAGAAAGACTCCAATCAATGTAAATGACATTGCAGACATTGTCTTGTCAAACAAAAGGAAGAAGAATCACTATAAAACGTGGGCATTCAATTTGTTCTAGTTTTACACAAGAACACTGGAGATATGCCAAGATGATCGTTCATGACACCCATGCCCTCATATCAGAAGTAAAGATTATGTACTCCTCGGGAATATGAACGATGTTTGCACCAAAGTGCATTTTGCTGTGCAAAATAAAAGTTGCTCATTCAGTTTGGACTGTCAACACCGCGACATATATGACAGATCGCTACGTCTGACTTCTGTGTGACTGGTAATTATATTTTGTATTTATTTTCTTTTTTTTTTAAAGTTTACTTTTAAATGCATCTCTATGATAATGGAGATTGATACAGATATAAAACTGATATCTGAAACAGTGACAGTCCTGGATAATGGAGATCCAGACATATAAAATTGGTCTCTGAAACAGTGACAGTCCTGGATAATGGAGATCCAGGCATATAAAACTGGTCTCTGAAACAATGACAGTCCTGGATAATGGAGATTCAGACAGATATAAAACTGATATCTGAAACAGTGACAGTCCTGGATAATGGAGATCCAGACATATAAAACTGGTCTCTGAAACAGTGACAGTCCTGGATAATGGAGATCCAGGCAGATATAAAACTGGTCTCTGAAACAGTGACAGTCCTGGATAATGGGGATGCAGAAGCGCCCGTGTGTTGCCGAGGCCTGAAATAGGAGCAAAGAATAGAAAGACTGTTTACCTTCCCCGCATGTAGTAAAAGGCGACTACGGAGGTTATGGGATGGAGCTGGCTGTCCCATCCCATATAGGGTCAGTGACCCAAAGCCATGCTGAAGTCGGATGTGTCAGGCCGAAAGGCGCAGATATCGCAGCAATGCTGTAAACCATGACACACCTCATTCCGTTCTTCGGACTACATCCTGCTAATCTGCAGGAGTTTGAGAACGAACGCAGAAGAAGAAGAAACAGTGAGAGTCCTGGGTCATTGTTGTGTCATACTCCCAATTCATAAATTTGCAAAATTCACAATTATTGGACACGCTATGAGTGGGCGGAGTAAATTATAGTTTCACAATAACCTGCAGGGACTTACATTTATACTTTGTCCTGATAATGCTGGATTTAATGGTAAAGAGGGATTTGAGATATTGGCTGCAAAGGTACATGTGTCAGGACAGATGGCTTCTGCAATAGGACATACTGAATTTTTTTATCATGTGTTATCTATTGGACGGCAATCAATAATAACTGATACTTTGATAACACTGTATGACAATAGTACTTACGCAAATCACAAGGTCATCCAGTTTTATAATCCGTGCACAGACTATCATACTATTGTATAAATAATACGTATAACATTATGCAAAACAGTTTCAACGTTTCAACCACGAGGTCCGAATCAAGAAAATACAATACACATGTTATAAATAAAATCACTATCACCACAAATGCATTAGACGGCAGACATTTAACATTAATGACGTCCAAGGTAACAATGAAGAACGAATATATAAATATTGTCACAAAGTCGAACCTTAAAAAATTATGCGGAATGAGAAGGAAATAAAACAATGTGGTCCTTGTTTGCCTTGGTGCGTCAGGGTTGGCGAGTTCTCTGGAGACGACCTTCTTGTGTGCTGTTTGTAAGCTTGTTCATGTGGCTTTTTTTATTTCTGTGATCCATCTTTTATATGGTCTGTTTCTGGTTTTAAAGTCGTTATGTCTATGTGGCATGGCCATTTGTGGCATGTTATCTGTTGATATTCTGGAAGCGTGTGAAAACCACTTGACCTTTGTCTGTTAATATGTTCCAATACTGGTATTGTTTTGGTTATGTGTCTAATGTTATCGTTTCTAATTCGATCTCTTAATGACACTCCGAGCATTCATCGTAGACATGTCACTTCTGCTGTCACTATTTTTCTTTTGTCTTGTGCTGTCATTGTCCAACTAGAATTGTCTTCATTGTCTTCTGGAATCGTATAACTAAAATATAGCCGGTGTAAGGTCTGAAGTTTCCACTAGCGGTCTAATTAACAAGAAATGAGCGGGTAATGTAATGCATATATAGGGAGACTTTAGTCTTGTTAACAACTCAATACGATCATGTTTTCAGCCTCTCCGAGTACGAATCTTTTTTTCAACACATTGTCAATTGGTGAGAGTTTGAGTGAAATAATGCACTGAAGTATCGTTTTTTCCCCCCAAATTGTACATGAGCGATATTGCTCGCAATTACTCGGGATGTAAGCACAGGAACAAGCAAATAAAGGTATAAGAAGACGTTTACTTGCTGTAGTATCTCACCAAAGTATTTGTATGTTGGTTATTTTTTTAATAGAAAATATCAGATGGAGTCTGATATTGATGCACTGAACTCGTCTCACTCGTAGGAAATCAAGACTTCTTGACTTGTACATGTTTCAAAATCAGCTGCTTGTCTTTGAACAGAAGGAATGTACAGAAAGCAATTATAATTATGTGAAAGTAAATAATACATAGAATATCGCTACAGACAAATAATTTTGGGTTGACCTTATGAGTTTTGTACAATCAATTTTTTATTCTTTAGAAATTATATCAAATTAATTATTGACATTGTTTTGCTCAAACACGAACATATGATATTGTAGATGAATCATACAATTGTCTACTGTTAAGACGCAATGAAAAGCTAATCTTGCTTACACAGTATGACCCTGGATATTTAACTCAGATTTCGACGAAAGGTAACTAACCAGTTGCGTCAAACACTGCACAGTTTCGTGCTAAAGTATCAAAAATGCAAACATTGAATTATTTTTTTGAAACGAAAGGCAGCCATATTTATTCACCTGAACTACTTTGTGGTTACCTGTTGCGATGACGCATGACACACTGAAGTATATAAATCCTGGTATTTGGTCTCACATGTACATTATTTCACACACAAGTTTAGTGTTTAGGTGAGTACATGTTTAGTTTTCTGAATTTCACACAAAATACATCTGTATACATCTTGAAAAGATAATATCAAATGATGGCAGATGGGAAACAGATGTTAAAATAAGAATAGGAATGGCTAAAAGTACTTTCGGTGACGTAAGGAAAATATTAATCTCCAAACAAATCAAACACTAAAAATGAGAATTATAAAATGCTATATCTGTTGTACATTAATGTACAGCTCTGAAATATGAACACTGAATAAACAGCTAGAAGACAGAATTGATATCGTTGACATGTGGGTATATAGAGAGTATGAAGAACATCAAGAAAGAGAAGACAACTAAGCAGTACTGACAACGCTACCTATACACATGTGGTTGTATCTGTGAGTCTCACCAATGGCCCACTAGACAAACCACCCATGCAACAGAAAACCTTAGTAGATGAAGTGCCGTTATATTGAGGTTATCTTCTTATAGAAGATTCGTGACACATCATCTATGCAATTATGCTTATTATGATGTTATTTTGTTGTTGAAATGTGTTCATGTTTACTTGAATATATGTATGCACCCTCTGTGGTTGGGAGGGAGCCAGAGATGTACTGTGCAGCACTGGGGAGGAGGACACTGACAGCACCTTTTTTTCCTATGGCTGAGACCTATCATAGAGGCACAGTGACTCAGGACGTGGTAATCCTTTTGACTTGAACATTTGGTTGCGTGCCTGGAGCAATAGAGAAGTTCGGCACAACCAGTAGCCAATTGGTGGCGAGGAATGAGCACAGTGAACCCTATCTTGGCTGCAGTGGCCCAGAGCAGTGCATAAGTTGAAACTTACCTTCCTGGAGGTGTGATAGTTATTCTCTGGCTCTGGCCCGGGGAGGGCCGAAAATCCACAGACTTCCCAGCAATATAATGCAATTTAATGGCATTGGGTCATAGGGCATGAGCCCATGGACCGCTGGATGAGCAACCAACCAACCAACCAACCAACAACGCTACTTATAAGAAACAGACTATTAATAGAACAAAATTTTAAAATACAATATTTTGGACATATTAAAATACTGGACACTTTATTGAAGACGTTTCTTGAATTTAGAGTTGAGGATTGGCGAGCAAGAGGTAAGCAGAGATAAAAATAAATAATTCTGGGGGGGGGGAGGGCACATCAGGTGAGCAGGATACAGTCTAGCAGAGGGCACCACCAGGGTAAACGACAGGATTATCGACATCCGTTGCAGCTAAACTTAGATTCGGAAACGAGACTTGATGACATGATCTATAGATAATCGATGGAGCACATTCGAGATTTGATGATGTAATCGATAGACAATAGATGGAGCACATACTGGAAAATTCAAGCTCAATAAATAATCCACTAGAAATTTTATCATTTTTTTGGGAAGAGTGCCTCGTCAAATTAAGTTTCCAAATTTGAATCGAAATGTTGAATGAAAATTCATTGCAATTCAGATGATGTAGTTTCACTATCAATGTAACTCAGTGCACAATGACATTGGAGACACCCGGTAGAACGTTATGTTTCACACATGTGAAATTGTTGTCAATAGTGTAACATGCTGTCTCAAATTTGTTGAACCGTTTTCAATATTTGAAAATAATGTCTGCAACGTTAGAACATACTTTCTTACATCTGTTATATTGTTTTCAATATTAGAACGCCATGTGTCACAATCCTAGAGAATAAAAGTTCAATTTATGTAAACGAAACTACAATGCTAAGAACATTTATTTTTCCGGTCACAACATACGGATGTGAAACATTGATCCTAAGTATAAAAAAAAAAAAGCGGCAACGAAGAGCAACGCATTTGAGATGAAATGCTACCGAAAGATACTTAGAATGTCATAGAAGAAAAAAACCACTTTAATGTGTTCTGTTATAATTCTTCGCGATGTGACAGTGTTAACCACTTCAAACACTTGATCATTGAACACCCTAAAGTCGGATGTATAATGCCGAAATGTGTGTATATTGCAGTTAAATTGTAAAGTTGGAATCGATGTATTCCGTTATCCTGATTATCTCCTACTAGTCGGCAGGAGTTTGAAAACTAACTTAAAAGAAGTGTAAAATTTTGAAACCAGAGAACATTGAAAACTAACTCAAATTTAGAGTAAGATTTTGACACCAGACAACATTAAAAACTAGCGCAAAAATAGAGTAATATAAAACAACGCAATATACTAACACAATATAAAAATGATATTAATTTTACGCTGATTTTACGTTGAGATGTTGAGATACTGCTCAATGGTCTGTGGCGAGACCTTCCAACATAATTAATTAGGACATCATTCGTGACGTTTTTAATTATTGTTGGGCTCTTGGTTGGTGACTATTTATATACTAGAAGTCGCATTGTCTTTTTGTTTTGGCATGCGATTCAAATATGTAAATAGTTACCAACAGAAAGCCAAATAATAATTAACAGCGTCACGAATCGGTTTCTAATTAATATTCTGTAGGATGGTATTTATTAGAGAAGGTTATAGTGTGTGGGTAGGTAGCTAAATGCTCTGTTTGCTGATGAAATTCATTTTAACTGTAGACGTTAACCTAATGCACCTTAGTTACATCAGGACCTGACCATAAAAAATAAAGGAGGGCGTGGTTCAGGAAATCTAGTAGCAAACAACTTCCATTATATGCACTGCTACTGAGATCAATATGTGTAAGAAATAGATCGGAGTAGACATGTCATTGGTGGAAAGAGATAAAATGTTTCACCTTACATTCATACTCAGGTACGGTAAACCGTTTGTCCATTTGTACGGGTTTTTTTATTATTGCAGATCAATGAACAAGAACAAATCAAAATGACAACTAAAGTAAGCCTGTCAGTTCTTGTGCTGGTCATCTGTGTTCATATGGTCTCGGCATATATGGGAAAACTTGAAGTTCGAGTTGAAAGTAAGTTTATTTCCTGAAACAAAAAAGCATATTGTTTAATATATATGAGAATATACTTATAACGCATGCAGTTGCGTCTGTGGGTCTCACCAAATGGCTCACTAGACAAACCAACCATGCAATAGAAAACCTTAGTAGATGACATGCCTTTATATTGAGGTTATCTTCTTATAGAAGCTTCATGGCATGTCATCTATATAATCATGTAGTCGTAACCTTCGATAACAGTTACCATGTTGTTCCGACAGGCCGACGTTGTGCTTGAACTAGTTACGGACACGGCGTGGGTGGGCGGAACAACAAAGAAACCTGTCGCAAGGGCTAGAGTTGTGCCCTGATGTCGACGTCTGTTTCGGCAACATTAGACTCGAAGCACCATGCAGTCGAATGGCTGCTGGAACAGAGGGCGGAACACTTATGGGAATGCCCCACGTGCCGTGAGGCCAGTTTCTAATCAAGAATCAAGAAGAATATACTTATATTGCCATTTCGGCAAATTGAAAACACGATTCCATCTGTGCACAATAAGTGTAAGTTCGGATGTCGCAAAGATATATGCATAGAATCACGTAGATGCAATGAGGACAATGAATAATATGTGAGATTGCTGTAACACTGTATAACAATAGTTAGTTATTCCTCTTGGGCCAAAGACGGCACATAGGGCGGATGTCATAGATTTCCATGTCTATCGTTTCATTGCAATGTGCTTTAGGTCTTCATTGTTTCTGATATCGATGGTGAAACGTTCTCTTGTAATAGTTCTACGTGAAGTTTCTTTTGGTCTTCCTCGTTTTCTCTTGCCTTTTGGTGACCACATCAAAGCTTGACAGGGAAGTCTTTCAGTATTAATTCGTACTGCATCATGCCCTATGTAATTCCTGCGACGCTTTTTAATATACGTGGATACATATTCTTGATTTGATTCTTGCCTGAAAACTGTGATTGATTTGAAGTCTGACCAACGTATATTCAGTAGCCTTCTAAGACATTTATTTTCAAAGGTGTTTAGTCTTTGCTCTAATTTTGATGTTGCTTCCAACTTTCGCATCCATATATTAATGTTGGAATTATGCAGGAGTTGAAGATTTTGAGTTTTGTGTTCTTTCTTATTGTTTTTTAATGCTAGATATTTGATAGTTTATTGAATGAGTTAGCAGACAGCGCAATACGGTTACAACAATAGTAATTACGTAAATCACAATGTCAATCAGTTTTACAATGAACGAACATGATGTTCCGTCTATAACTGTGATTTGTACAACATTACATCAACTTCATAAGACAATGTGTAAGAAATAAAATATAGATTTATATAAGTTCACAGAAATGACTGATTTCACTAGCGAAACAACTAAAGCCTGCATGGTTTGAACATTTCAACTGTCATAACTCCCTTAGAATACATCAAGAGACAACAGATCAATTGGTTTGCACACATCAGCAGACTAACTTCAGACAGCATACCACAGCAAGCTATGCTACACAGATATAGCGAAGGCAGACCTAGAGGTCAACCACAAAAACGATGGACCACTGAAATAAAAGAGGCGACAAATTTCGCAATATACTCAGCACACAAAAGGGGCGTCTCCAGAAAACTCTTCTACTCCTGACGCCGAAAGGCAACAAAAGGTTTCAGCGAATATATAAATAACTCCCTGTCAAAATACGATCCTGCAATAAACAGTAGAAGTTGAAAGAAGAAATGTGAAAGAAATTTAACGAACTGAAAACATCAAAGAATATACGACTACAATATTTCAACACTCCTTCCCATCACTGAGGATGGAAATCCCTGGGTGATTCTGTGATGATATATTCAAAGTATTACCCTTACGATCCCGAATGGTTATAAGTTTTATGAATTATAGGTGGAGCATCTAATGTGCCACGGGTATTAGTGACCCTTAATGAGAAGTGCACTTAAAAAAAAATACACAGTGAATGTAACAAGCAAGCAACATTATTATCCACATGCGTACGTATATTAGGGATGGGGGCTAATTATCTTTGGGTCTATATAGAATACTCAATAATTGCTTCTACAATCAATCCTGTACAATGTCTAATCATCTTTATTGTAAGCATTTCCTATGTCAGAGAGTGAATTACATTTTTTCATACTACTCAGTAGTTTAAAAATATTTTTATTACATTTACATTGAGACGTTTCTACAGAGTGTACTTTATAATGATGTTTGTCTGTTTGTAGGATTCGACGATCAGTGTCGGAAACACTTTCCCAATCAAACTGCCCCGATGCCAAACGAGGATTGTAGCCCTGAGAAATACATCATGTGTGAAAATGGTAAATTATATTGTGTGTCTAGTATGTGCATACTGTAAACACTAAGCTCTGTGCTTGTTCCGAGATTATTATATTACCATTCTTACATAATACTAGTAAATAATATATGAAAATAGATTACATAATCAACTGTAATCATATTTCATCTTCTTTCGTTCGCTTAAAACGTCTACATATGTAATTATGTCACCTCAATAACGTTCACTGTGATTTATAGTTCTTCGGCGATCATCAATTAGGTTGGGATTCCAGATCCTATGATTAGGCTGCTGTCTGTTTTCAGATCAGTGGCGTTGCCATGAGCAACAAAATTGGACCTAGTTATGCTTGTCTGTTTATGGGACATCTTGAACATCTAGTTTAGTCGACCTATGATGAACTGTTCCCATCTCTTTTCCACAGATACATTGATGATGGGATAGGTATAACCGACATGTCCGAAGTGGAATTGTCTCGCTTCATCAACTTCATCGGCAGTTTCAACCCTGCTATTCAATTTACATCTAACATCTCCACTACCTCTGTCAACATCCTTGACATCATTGTCACCATTCATCCCCCGTATCTTAGCACATCCGTTTACTATAAACCTACTGATGCACATGGTTTTCTGCTACGAAAGGTGAAGATATCGCAGCAATGCTGTAAACCATGACACATTCCGTTCCGGACTACATCCTGCTAATCTGCAGGAGTTTGAAAACTAACGCAGAAGAAGAAGAAGAAGAAGAAGATCACAACATTTTTATTACAAATTCCACGATTCCTCTCATCCTCACAAAGTGAAATACAGAGGAGCTTGTGTTCGTCTTCTAGACATTTCTTGGTCTACCTAAACATAACTTTTGAACACCGTCACACGATTAATTTTAAACACAATTAAGAGACAATGCAACGAAAAGTTCTGACCCATTAAGTTTTATGAAAGCCTCACATAAAACAATAGACACCTACCCAGAACAATGTATTCATATCTACACTTACGGATCTGCTTTTAAAGTCACCACCGACTCAAGTATCTATATAGAATATGCAGACAAAACATCGAATGAGCTGTTTGATGCATGTGGGGAGATACGTTCTATATAGGAAACTGAAATAACAGCACTAGAAGTTGCATTGTCCCACCTGAAGAGCATATTTGATGCCTTTCCATCAAAAGTTCTAAATAGTGTGATTTTTACAGACTATATCACTGACCGTAACTAGATTTCTAAATCTGTCAGAAATGTTTTCCTATATTTCTGTCAAAATATACTAAGAAGAAAGAAATAACTCCTCTCCTCATAGTCAAAATCATTATCTCCTTACTTCCCCTTGTCTATCAATTCTAAACTTCACGTTCATAATATGCTAGTCATCTTGTGATAGTGTTTGTGGCTTTTTGATTGATTTGAACATTTGATTTTCCTGATGGTGATTGGTACATCTCGTTGTGTCGTCGGTAGCATCCTCCTTAGCTAGTTGATGTGTTCTCTTATTTCCTGGTATATCACAGTGAGATAGTATCTACTGCATTGCTGTTACAGAATATATATATATATATATATATTTATGTAAAGTCAATATATAAGGGCACTTTTAGAACACAGGACTACAATAAATACACATTTCATAAGACATAGCGTCCAGGACCGCATATATGTTTTCTGTAAAGTCGGGGGATTGACTAAAAGAGTAACTTGCTCATCATTTTAGTGCTCGTCATTCCTTTTTTTCTGGATAAAGTTGATAAAGATAAAAAAAGTCAGGGACACGGGGGTAGGTTACCGATCTTTTGATTAAATTCCTAGCACTAAAAGCCTAGATAGTGACATGTGAGATGAAATGTTTGAGGAAAACTGCCGGGGTCACCGGGCTTGATAGATTGCGAAATGAATATATCAGGGAGAGAATAGGTATACTATCTTGTACAGATTACATAGAGAGATAACAGATCAAGTGGTTTGGCCACATTATGAAAATGCACCACGAACAGTTGTCCGTACAGGCATTTAACCAAATGAAATCAGTGTACAAAGCAAGAGGAAGACCACGAAAAAGATGAATAAAAAACGTCAGGGACATCCTGTACAGACACGGTCATAGCACAGCCGAGACCACACATCTGGTTTTAGAACGCAGGCTCGAGCTCCAATCACCCCTACGCTTAACGGCAAGAGTGGATCACAAACCACCTGGGGAAAGACAATAGACAATAGACTAAAAGCCATGTTTTGAATTCAGAGGGGTTGGGTGGGGTTGAACACCCCCTTATTTACGGATTTGGTAGTGTCCTCCCAATGTAAATGACTGCAAAGCAAGTTGGTAGACACACAGTACAAATATAATGAATATCTTATTGAATCATTATGTATTATTCAGTCATATGTACATATACACTATTAATTCAAGGAAATTGAGTCATACGTACATATACAATAGTCATTCAAATGAATTCAGTCATATGTACATATATACTAGTCTTCAAGGAATATGTCATGTGTACATATACACTAGTCTTTAAAGGAATTAAGTTATATGTACCAATACACTAGTCATTCAAAGGAATTCAGTCATATGTTTATATATACATTAGTTGGTTGGTTGCTAATCCAGCGGTCAATGGGCTCATTACACTAGTATACTATACTAGTCATTCAAAGGAATTCAGTCATTAATGCGCTATCTGCAAGAGAGATTCCTGGACATTCTCCTATAGATTATTTACGACTTCATTCAACTACACAAAATATGCAACTACTCCTGCATCAACAGATCTGCAAATGCGAATTAAATTCCTTGTGCAACAAATATCTGCAACTATCTATAGATTACATTTCTCCCATAGCTAAAGATCTGCAACTATACATTACTTTCTCTTCTATAATCAAAGATCTGCACATATACATTATATTTCTCTTACAACAAAAGACCTGAAGTAAAACAATACATTTCTCATACAACAAAAGACCTGAAATTAAACAAAAAATTTATAGTACAACAAAAGATAAATCAGAAGTTAAACAATAAATTTCTCCTACCACAGAAGACAATTTAAACAATAAATTTCTCCTACAACTAAAAGTTCTGCTACTTTTTAATATATTTTTTATACAAGCAAAAAAAGGCAACCATAAATTATTTTTGTTTATACAAAATACTTACAAATATGTATGCTATACATCATACATATACTTTAAAAATATAGGGAATTATACTTTTTCAAATATCCACATTATACTTTCAAATATCCACATTATACTTTCAAATATCCACATTATACTTTCAAATATCCACATTATACTTTCAAATATCCACATTATACTTTCAAATATCCACGTTATACTTTCAAATATCCACATTATACTTTCAAATATCCACAATATACTTTCAAATATCCACATTATACTTTCAAATATCCACATTATACTTTCAAATATCCACATTATACTTTCAAATATCCACATTATACTTTCAAATAGTCTAGAGTCTACTTCCAAATAATCCACATTCTACTTCCAAACAGTTCATATTCCAGATTCCCCTTCCAAATATTTCACATTTTACTTTCACATAATCCACATTTCATATTCTTCTTCCACATATTCCACATTCTACTTCCAAATTGTATACAACATTTAAACAGACCACATTATTTATTTTAGGAATTCCCATGTTCAATATTCATTCATCATCTCTTGCACACGCTTAACCACATCCAAAAAACCAGGAACTATTTGCAAATACGCGTCCTATCACTAATGATGTGTTATTGTGTTCATGTTTCAGGAATTGCTGATACTATCAATGAATGCCCTACAAAACAACTTTACAGTCCCATTCAAAACTGGTGTGAACTCGGGTTAATTTTGCCATTGATACCAGGATGTAGAGCAGAGCGCAAATTACCACCAAGTAAGAGTTACTGCTTTTATATGTTACTTTCATGTTTAACTGAACCTAACCTAAATCAGTGTTTCTCAAAGTGGTGGAACGATGAAGTTCCTATATACAACATTTAACACATCTGACCCTAAGCACCCAGGTATGTTCTTGCAGATTTAGAAACAAATTGACGGTCCGCGGCAACAACAACGTTTGAGAATTCGGGGACAAGATAATTATTCTCTTATACCTACCTACATACAGATGAAATACATTATCATAATGATGACAGGCACTAGCGTAATGATACACAGACACTATAATAATGATATACATAAACTAGCATAATGATACACATTTTCTAAAATATGATACACATATTATACACACATAGTAATACACATACACTAGCATAATGATACACATGTACACTATAATTATGATATGCACACTACAATAATGATACATATACACTAGAAACATGCTACACTTACACTAGCATAATATTACATTAGCATACTGATACATGGGCACTAGAATAATTGTAAAAATGCACTATAATAATGATAAAAATGTAACTAGAATAATGATATGCATACACTAGCATAATTGCATTCATTCATTCATTGGTACCATGCCTTCCGGCGTAGGCGATCATGTCTCTCCACAGTCCTCTGTTTGTTATACATTTACATATAGTTTCTAATGATTCTGCATCGTGCCAGGCTTTCAAACCATCTAACATTTTCTCACGTTGTTTTCCTCTGTCTCTCTTACCCTCGATCTTTCCAGTTGGTACGATGTTCTCCAGCCCGCCTCTTCTCATGACATGACTCAGGAACTGTGACTGTCGTCTTCTAATACAGTTAATAAGTTCTCTATTTGAGTTGACCAGTTGTAGAATTATATCATTACTCTTTTTAGATCTCCATGATATTTTCAACATTCTTCTATAAAACCACATCTCTGTGGTCTCCAGATATTTTCTTTCAATACTGTCAATTATCCATGCTTCACTACCATATAACATTGTGGGCTATATGTAACATTTTAGTATGTTCTTTCTTACTTCTATTGATAATGATTTTATTTGATAGTAATAATTGCAATGATAATAATTGCATACTAGTATATAATGATATATTGCTGTGACAATATCAAAGAATGGCACACATGCAAACGCACCGGTTTAACGATACAAATAAACTATCATAATAATAAACATCGGCAAGCTTAATGATATACGCACACTAATATAATGATACCCATGAACTAGTGTAATGATACACATGAAGTAGTGTAATGATACACATGAACTAGTGTAATGATACACATGAAGTAGTGTAATATTGCAGAAGTATAATGATGCAGAGGCACTGACGTAGTTATACAAAAGCACTATCATAGGGATACAAAAGTACTAGCATAATGATACACATGCACTAAGATTATGATACCAAGGTGCTAGCATAATAATGTATAGGCACTAGAATAACGATATCCATGAACTAGCATAACGGTACACATGCACTAACATAATGATACACATATACTACCTTAGTGATACACGCACAATAATAATGAGACACGTGCATTTGGATAATGATACATACACTAGCACAATGATACACGTCCACTAGTATAATGATACACACACTAGAATCATGATACACACACTAGAATAATGACACACGCACACTATAATAATATTACATTAGCCTAATGATACACATACACTATAAAAATAATGATACACATACACTATAAAAATGATAAACACGCACTATAATAATGTTACACGTGCACTAAAATAGATACACATACACGAGCATAATTGCATAATGATATATAATGAAATATAATGATACATAATGATATAGTGTTGTGAAAGAGAGTATCAAAGAATGATAACATGCACACGCACTGGTGTAATGATACAAATGCACTGGCATAATGATACGCAGGTACTAGTCGAACGATACAAATAGCTAGCATAAGGATGCACGTCTATTAATATAATGATACACACGCATTGGATTAAGGATACACATACGTTAGCGTAATATTACAAAAGACACCAGCACAATGATACACAGGCACTGGAGTGGTTATTCAAATGCACTAGCATAATAATGAAGTTAGTTTGTTCGTTAGTCGTCGGATCATCCTCTCTGCAAACTGGACATGTCCATAGTTGCTCAGATATCTCCATGGGTGTATCCGCCATTACACTTCTACTGACAGTACCGGTCCTCTGCTCGTTGACCATCATTCTTCTGCGCCCTCTAAAATTTTTGATTTCTAAAAATATGAATGAAAAGGAATCATCATCCACACTAGTCTCACTCTCGTGTGCTATATCTCTTATGGAGTTCAAAACGTCAGCTCGATTAATTGCCCCATTGCTCTGTGTCGCAATCGCACATGACGCAAGTTGATCTGATCTTTCATTGCCTCGAAAAACTACATGTCCCGGAAGGAAAATAAATGTACCTACTTTCAAACTCGCCTTTCTCAAGGCCTCAATCCACTGTTCGCGAACGAGACCGACTTGTACCTTTCAAATCATAATCATAGATTCACTCAAGATGTAGACACGTGTTACTTTATGTGTGCCTACCCACTCAAATGCACTGGTCACCGCCATAATCTCCATGGTCATGCTACTCGCACTCACAGCAACGGCCCCACTCTCCTTCCTGATCACAGTTAGCTGTGAAGGTCCAAGCACTGCAAACATTTCTAATCATAGATCCATCAGTGTATATAATCACACCCCCTCATGGACATTCTCACTAACCAAAGCCTGCACCTTCTTCTCCATAGCTGTGGGACACCATTATCTGCATTCCCTGCAAAGTGATATTAATACTCTCAAACAAGTTTCGAAATCTGTGGTAGACTTATCCATTTCGCACCTGCTGCAACATCCTGCAATCTGCATACGCTTTGTATAACATCATCAGCATGTCGCATCCACGACTTCCATCTCTTAAGTCTGTTCCCTTCAACTTTCCGTATTTTGGAATGCAATGCATGATCCTTATCTGCATGTATCTGAAGGTACTCTCTTGCACGGCAATACTGTAATCTGTGCTGTGTCGTAGGACAGTCGAGTATGTACCGCATAGCTCTTCTCAATATGTTTCTTGTGCACCCAAGAATGATGTGCATTTCTACATTCTGGATTCTATCCAGTCTTTCGATCTGTTTGGCTAAGAGTCAGAATTGCCAGTGCATATTCCACCACAGCCACCATCAAACCCTGGTACAAAAGAAATACACAGGTACTAGCATAGTCATACATATGCACTCGCATTATGATATATATATATATATATATATTAGCATAATAACATACGCATTAGTATAATTATACAAAGATACTCCCTCCGCTGAAGACAGAGGTGTCGGACTATTGGAGCAAATAAACGACGCCACAACGCATTTCTATTATCTGGATTAAATCCTGCTGGAAATCTAATAGGACAATGGTTCCTGTAACAAGAGAGATCCAGCAGGAGTTTGAGAATGAACATTAGAGAAGAAGAAGATATAAATATACCAGAATAATAATGCAAGGACACTAACATAATTCTATACACACACACACACACACACACACACACACACACACACACGCACACACACACGCACACACACTAATATAAGGATATGCATACATTAGCATAGTGATATATGTACACCATAATAATGATATACATGCAGTAACATAATTATACACATATACAAACATAATGATACACATACACTTGCAATGATACACGTACACTAGCATAATGATACACATGCACCATAGTAATGATACACATTCAATCGCAAAACGATACACGTGCACTAGCATAGTGTTACACACACCTAGCATAATGAAACATAAACTAGCCTAATGATAGGCATACACTAGCCTAATGATAGGCATACACTAGCCTAATGATAGGCATACACTAGCCTAATGATAGGCATACACTAGCCTAATGATAGGCATACACTAGCATAATGATACATATTCAAGAGCATGATGATAAACATGTGCAAGCATAATGATACACTCGTTCTCATAATTCTTTGGATTAATACAAATTATATACAAATATAATTTTGTTTAAAAACCACTTGCTTAGAACATATTTTAAATGAAAGATTAATAGAAATTCTTAAATAGAAAAATATAAATTCTTAAATAGAAAAATATAAATTCTTAAATAGAAAAATATAAATTCTTAAATAGAAAAATATAAATTCTTAAATAGAAAAATAGAAATTCTTAAATAGAAAAATAGAATTTCTTAAATAGAAAAATAGAATTTCTTAAATAGAAAAATATAAATTCTTAAATAGAAAAATAGAAATTCTTAAATAGAAAAATAGAATTTCTTAAATAGAAAAATAGAATTTCTTAAATAGAAAAATATAAATTCTTAAATAGAAAAATAGAAATACTTAAATAGAAAAATAGAAATTCTTAAATAGAAAAATAGAAATTCCAAAATATGACATAATTCAGAATGCGTTAGATCTGAAGGTTTCACCATTGACCTATCAGACCAACCTCTACGCACCATTAAATCACTAGTAAATAATATTTCTGTATAGTGACACTTTGTGTATATTTCTGATCAAATCATTCTCACTCTGAGAGTTGAAGCTAAGTGGCAATGAAATAGAACTCTGCAGAAATTGTTCCATTGCATGAAAGATTACAAGAGCTCAATCACTCATAATTCCTTGGTATCGAAATAAATTACACGAAACCGTACATGAATATCGCGTGTGTACAATGGCTTCTGTAGTGCACTATAATAATGATAAACACGCAGGCTGGTACACATCATTCGTTTAAACAGATCACATTATTTATTTTAGCAAATGCCATGTTCAATGTTCCTGTATCATTTCTTGCACACGTTTAATCACTTCCAAGAAACCACAGTGTCTGAAGGCCGTGAAGTTATTCCTCGACCAGCACCATGATCTCTCTGTGTCTACCTCTACCCTCATCCGTCTAGCGGAGCTCGTGCTAACTCTTAACTCCTTTGAGTTTGATGCTGACTTCTTTGAACAAAACTGTGCGGTCGCCATGGGCACCAAAATGGGAACCAGCTATGCCTATTGTTCAGTGGCCACATTGAGCACTAGGTATGGGAATCCTATGTTGGGCTCTTCCCATGGGTGTTCCATAGATATATCGATGATAGGATCGGCATGACTGACATGTCTGAGGCTGATCTAGCACGCTTCATACACTTCATTGATAATATTGATCAATTTATTTTACGGATACCCTCGTAGACACATTTTGAAAGCGGGTTTACTTTTAGGATTACATACCGGATATTGAAAGTAAATAGGCAGAACGTATCTATCAATACAAGTATATACTTCAAGTCAGCACCACGATTTTTATTGGAGGTTTATGACTGATGAGATGAATTCTTGCATATTTTAAGCTTAAGATTTTAAAACTATGTCATAAATGAACCATTTTGGACAGCAACTCTTAGATATCTTGATTTTGCAAACGGCGTTACTATGTTCCACTACTGAAAAGACACAAGAACTGCTGAAACGACTGTGTCATCTTTTAGACCACATAGTGTTTCAAGACTAAGATCACGAATTTTACCAACGTAAATTTTAGCATTTAAAAAAAATGATATTATTTCACACGATTCAACCGCTGACACTTCTGACGTCATACTATTTATTATCACTGCATACAGATTAATGTAAGAAAACCGTATTCCATTGGTGAAGATTTCATTAAGACTTTTTTGTAATGAATTTTTAGTGCAGACTGTGGTAGGAAAAATGAAATACAGCTCATTGTCAAAATATTAGGTAGCAGTAATAGACACCTTTCCGTCTTTTCAGATGATAGTATTATTGTTTTACGATAAGAAATATATAAGAAAATATAAAAGAAAATATATAAGAAAATTGACATGTACGATCCATGGCGATGATGGAAGTGATTCAAAAGCCCGACAAAAACAGCACAGTCTTCCACAGTATGTACAAGGAAGAATAGGCCCACTTACCATCGTGTGCTGGGGGTGTTTCGTCTTAGACGTGCAACATTTTAATTATCTGTTATCTCTCCTTTGTCATTATACCCTTCCTGAATTTTTCTCATCCACGCAACATGATCCATGCCATCCTGTTCCCTTTATTCCGTACCAATGCATAAATCATCCATATTGCGTTTGCAAATGTCTGTAAACAACTCAACAGAAAGACGAATATATCTGGCAGACGATGTCCATTTTTTACATCCACTTTAAAAAATTCAGTTAGAATTATGACCATGCTTGATAGTTCGTAGATGGCCAATGGAACATATTCGAACTGTAAATGTTCTTGGACAGGTCGGACATGCAATGACCACTTTAGGCGGATTCTGGTCTATCCGTGACTTTCTAGCTACTCTCCGCTGTTGGGCTGCATCATTTCTCCTCTTTTCACAAGATGATGCGATCTTTTTGACTGTAGAACGCCATGTAAATCTATTTTGAGCTAGTGCTTCCAATGTGTCTTAGTCTATTTCAAACGCTTTCAGTGAGGTCTTTAACGAGCATTTGCAGCGCTTCTTTTGGCCACCTTGAGATCGTTTACCCTTCTCCAGCACACCATAGAGAAGTATCTTTGGCAGGCGATAGTCAGGCATGGGTACCAAATGACCTGCCCAACGAATCTGTGTCTGCATCAGGATAGTGTCAATGCTGGGGATACCAGATCTGTCAAAGACAGCGGTATCTGGAATCTTATCCTGCCATCTGATGTTCATAACTTTTTTGAGACAAGTTGTGTGAAAGTGATTGAGTTTCCTCACATGACGTCTATACACAGTCCAATTTTCGCTAGCGTATACCAGCACTGGAAGTACCACTGCTCCGTAGACTTTCATCTTAGCCCATACGTTAATATCATAATGGACTAATCTACAAATGTTTAGAGCGACAACATTGTTCCTACCTGTGTGCGATATATTATTGACTATTATAAAAGTGATGTTAATGAAGACATTTTAAATGTTTATCTATTATCTACGCACGATAAAAACAGCTACGTTTTCAGTTTCAAATACTGTATTGAAGAGAGAGGTCTCGAATGGAAAAACAATTGGAATTTATACTGAAGACGCTACATTTTTACATGTAGAAATGCACCGTTTTGGTTATGTCACTGTATTGACTTGAACAATGATTGACAAACATTATATTTTTTAAATTTGTATGCAATGATTGTCAAACAATTCATATTTTCACAAAATTGTGCAATGATTGTCGATATTTTATTTTATAGATAATGGCGAAATAACTCATTTATAATTATTTTAATAGCCACGTGCAGGGATGAAGGAGCTACAAAAGTTCGATTTGGTCCTTCCTGCAGAAAATATGTTCAGTGTGGACAGAGGGGAGCTCCTGATTACATCATGTCTTGTCAAGCGTGAGTCTGCATATATGCATACACGTTTTTAATAGGCGCATGAAGATTCATGAATATATAGACAAACTGATTGGCTGGCAGTTTAGGTAAGAGCATGAACAATTAGTGTCGACAGCCAGATAGACAGCCAGTGTAAGTAAACATAAACAGCGGTGTAGGCAAACACAGACAGAGTAAGCAAACAGATGGTTGCTGATCTAGTAATGGCATTATAGTGCTAGGAAGTATGTGGATTTTTGATCCACCCAGTCCAGAGCCAGAAAACAATGATCGCACCACCAGGAAGGTCGGTTTATTATACCTATGCAATCTCAGACAAGAGACAAGAACTGCAAAGAATACAAAAATGTTTACCAACACACACAAGTTTTAAATTTCCAGAAACTAAGACACAATTAAGAGATAATGCAACGAAATGTTCTGACCCATTAACTCTTTGTCTCCGTGCGGTTTTCCTGCTATGCCGAACACGATAGTAAATTCATATTAAAATGTAGATTTGAGCGGCTTTTCGGCATAGTGGGTCTCCAAAATGTAGATATTAGCGGCTCGGTGGATATAAAGAGTTAAGTTTTATGAAAGCATCACAGAAAACAATAGACACCTACACAGAACAATGGACTTATGTCTATACTGACGTGTCTTTTTTTAAAGACCCCCACCAAAGAAGGTTATGTATTTATATAGAATATCCAGACAAAACATTAAATGAGTTGTTTGATGCATGTGGAGAGATATGTTCTATTTATGAAACTAAAATAACAGTCCTAGAAGTTGCATTGTCCCACCCGAAGAGCATATTTGATGCCTTTTTATCAAAAGTCCAAAATATTGTGATTTTTACAGACTATGCCGCCCTTCAAGCACTAGAACGTGATGGGCTGGCTAAATATTTTGGGGATCGTGTCCGTGAATGTGGAGGTAGCAGATGGAAAGATATTTGACTGCAAAAAGATAGGCAATATCTCCGATACCTCTGCGCCAACACATGCAGCAGCACTGTCGATACACAGTGAACCTAGTAAACTCGACAGAAACATTGGAGGGCCGGAAAAAGCAGATGCTACGAAGTGGACAGATGTTTTTAAAAATACAAGGAATTGGTGCGACATCCACCATAAGAATAATAACACAATGAGTACACTTAGAGAGAAGCACAGCGCTAGAGGGCAGCGGCAAGCGCAAAGAGAACGGGAAAAGTTTCAAAGACATCGGAACTAATACGTTGTTTGCTCGAGACAAGCTTCGAGAACTAATACGAGACAAGCTTCTAGTTACCGGTAATCCCAGCCCGGGACCCAACTCTACTGTCGAGTTTTTCCTATACCGGAATCATGCTTGCGGAGAGAAAAGGGTCAGTATCAGATGGGCACAGGAAGAGCCGTCCAAGGTGAAAAGCACTGTTCAGCTCTATAGCAAACTGCGAGTCCCTGACGATCCTAAATATGTGTATAGACTCGGACTTGGACGAATGGTTCACGACGCTGGTGAACAGCATTTCGGCTAAGAGGGCGAACGAGTCCTAGCCCAACTCTTCCGTCGAGTTCTTCCTAAACCGGAACCAGGCTCGAGGATTAGAAAAGGTTCAGTACCTGATGGACAGCCGTTGCGATCTGAAAAACATTTCTGCGTCAATGGGGAATGAACCCAGCACCACTCATATGCGAAGCCAGTGCGCTAACCACTGCGCTATACTGAGCAGTGAAGGTCCACTACGAACATGTCTAACCACCGATCGATCTGTGTATATAATCACATCCTCCTCACCCAAGTTCTCATTGACGAACGCCATCAACACAGCCTCCACCACCAATATCAAGTATTGTTATTACTCTGAAAGAGGTTTTGCAATACACGAGCAGGCGTATTCATTTCGCTCCTTCAGCAACATCCTGCGACATACACACGCTGTGTATAATATTCTCTGCGCGTCCCATACACGATTTTCCTTTCTTCTGCTTCTTATTCTGCGTTCGTTCTCAAACTCCTGCAGATTATCAGGATGTAGTCAGGAGAACGGAATGCGTTGTCATGGTTTACAGCATGGCTGCGATATCTGAACCTTTCGGATTGACACATCCGACTTCAGCATGGCTTTGGGTCACACCCTATATGGGATAGAACAGCCTACTCCATCCCATAACCTCCTTAGTCGCCTTTTACGACATGCATGGAAGGTAAACAGGGTTGCTATTCTTTTCTCCCCTTTCGGGCCTCGGAAACACACGGACGTCTACTACATTTGACTTTTAGAATTTCAGGAAGTAAAGGATTATCTTTATCCGCATTTATTTGAATATACTCCCTTACACGGCAATACTGCATTCTATGTTCTTCAGTTTGACAGTCGAGCAAGTATCACATAGCCAGTACCGATGTGTCCCTTTTGCATCCTAGAACAGTTCGCATAGCTGTATTTTGTCTAGTCGTGCCACCTGAGTCTGGCTGAGAGTTGTAAAACAAGCTTACTTGTAAACTTGTAGAAAATGTCGACTAAATCTATTGTGTGTGTGTGTGTGTTGTAAAGCAAGCTTACTTGTAAACTTGTAGAAAATGTCGACTAAATCTATTGTGTGTGTGTGTGTGTGTGTTATAAAACAAGCTTACTTGTAAACTTGTAGAATATGTCGACTAAATCTATTGTGTGTGTGTGTGTGTGTATGTGTTGTAAAACAAGCTTACTTGTAAACTTGTAGAAAATGTCGACTAAATCTATTGTGTGTGTGTGTGTTGTAAAGCAAGCTTACTTGTAAACTTGTAGATATTTTGTGTGTGTGTGTTGCAAAGCAAGCTTACTTGTAAACGTATAGAATATTTTGTGTGTGTGTTGTAAAGCAAGCTTACTTGTAAACTTGTAGATATTTTGTGTGTGTGTGTTGTAAAGCAAGCTTACTTGTAAACGTATAGAATATGTTGTGTGTGTGTGTGTATTGTAAAGCAAGACTACTTCAAGATGTGCTGTTTCCCTCTTTAAATAATAATTTGATTTTAATTTGTTCTTGTCTTCTTTAGTGAGCACTTCTTTATACCAAGCTACTCTCAATGCATGCCGCTGATGCAACCTTACGTGCAAGAAATACCCGAAGATGAATTGAATGTGTGTCGGCAGATCGAAGCACGCTTCGTAAGTCACGTGATAACAGTAACTATTATAAGATAGATAGATCACTATATTTAAAATATTGAAGTTTATGAAAGTCAAACGATCAGGCTATATTTAGATTCCAGATGGGCTGGTCAATTCACAGAATACATTAGTTGTCAGATGGGCTACTCAATTCACAGAATACATTAGTTGCCAGATGGGCTGCTCAATTCACAGAATACATTAGTTGTCAGATGGGCTGCTCAATTCACAGAATACATTAGTTGTCAGATGGGCTACTCAATTCACAGAATACATCAGTTGTCAGATGGGCTACTCAATTCACAGAATACATTAGTTGTCAGATGGGCAGGTCAATTCACAAAATACATTAGTTGTCAGATGGGCTACTCAATTCACAGAATACATTAGTTGTCAGATGGGCTACTCAGTTCACAGAATACATTAGTTGCCAGATGGGCTGCTCAATTCACAGAATACATCAGTTGTCAGATGGGCTGGTCAATTCACAAAATACATTAGTTGTCAGATGGGCTGGTCAATTCACAGAATACATTAGTTGTCAGATGGGCTGGTCAATTCACAGAAAACATTAGTTGCCAGATGGGCTGCTCAATTCACATAATACATCAGTTGTCAGATGGGCTGGTCAATTCACAAAATACATTAGTTGTCAGATGGGCTGGTCAATTCACAAAATACATTAGTTGCCAGATGGGCTGGTAAATTCACAGAATACATTAGTTGCCAGATGGGCTAGTCAGTTCACAGAATACATTAGTTGCCTGAAAGATTGGTGAAATCACAGCACATATTTGGTAAAATTTGATGGGAAGTCCAAATCACATCCTATATTTATTTAGTTTCCAGATGGGCTATCTATCTACCTACACTGCGTGTCTACCCACACCTATATGTATGTTTGTCTTATATGCCTGTCTATCTATCTACATACACTGTCTGTCTATCTGTTTACCTACACCGCTGTCAATGTTTACCTACACCACAGTCTATCTACTTGGCTTAAATGCTTGTCTATCTATCGACCTATACTGCCTGACTGTTTACCTACACCATTGTCTATCTGCCTTCAGTGCATGTCTATTTACCTACACCACTGTCTATCTGTTTACCTAAACTGATGTGATCTGTTTGCCTTCAATGTCTGTCTATCAGTTTGCCTATAAAATACCGCTTAGGCCTATATTTATTTAGTTTCCAAACGAACAGCGCAAATCGCAGCATATAATTAGTTGCCAGATGTGCCTTCTTAATTCACTGCCTATATTTGGTTTCATTGGAAAAATATATCATCTCAATAATTGTAACTTTATTTTTCTGTTTATCCCTTGCCATATATTTTTCATCTGTGATGTTTTTTGTTACTGCCAGTCTCTTTCTGATCAGAACCTCCACTATTAAATCTTAATCCTTTTCGTTTGTTTATAAAAAGGTATTTGACAAACCAGACACACGTTAAAAGATTTCGTGTGGCAGGTTTGCTTTATATGATAAACCAGGAAAGAAAGCCTCTTTCGTTTAAGGCATCCTTTTCAACGTAGGTTCGAAGCCTCTCCTATTTATTTTAGAGCGTTTAGAGCATTTAAATTTCGTGTGAAAGAAATCAAGGTGGGTTAGAATCTTAAAATGTTCGCTAAGATTATTGGAAAACGGTAAGAACTTGTGTGGATTCAGTGCAATCCGGAACATTTCGGGTTTAGAAAAGAATAGGGTGTACATATGCAATATTCACTTTACGACAAATTACTGAAAATATAATAGAGTACAAACTACAAATGAATATTTCTTTTAGAGTTCAAGAGAAACCTTTAAACGGAATAAACAGTGAACTACTCTGGAGAATATCTGAAAATTATAAAAGGACCGGTTTTTTTCCTAGCAGCAGTGCCTAAATATGATGTGAAATGTGCAACGAAAGATAGCAGAATATAATATAAATAGGAGAATAATATTGTTGTCTTTGTGTTTTTATTGATTATTTTCCTGATGTTGCATACTAAACACAACTCGGTGTTTATTATTTACCCACCAGCTCAATTTGCCTTTTAACAGTGCAGTATCAGCATGTTCTTACCGCAGTGTAGTAGTGTAGTAGGTTAACATTATAGTATATTCCTCGTGTATATCTGTGCATCTGGAAACACACATCGCAACGAAAATAACAAGTGAAGGTGTAGTTAGAACAAGTGCAGGACTTACTGTAACCGTATCAAAGATTTGATACTATCAATTTCTTATTATGTCTTCATTAATTTTTTCATTATTTGGCATGTGTTTTATTACGTATTCAGGTTCTTTTATTATCGTATAGTGGTATAGTTCTCTTCTTAATATCTCTTCGCTTTTCTCTTCTCCATTGTGGCCTCAGGAACATAAGCATTATAACTATTTTCTAATACTAACTCAATACAACTCAATTTCAAACGGTTTACATATATTTAATCTCGCTTTCAACGTGACAATTTGACAAACCAGAATCACGGTTGGAACAACACTAGACATCTTAATATACAATACAGAGACAGTACTTACTTATTATTCCTTATTAATTTCAAGGCTAATTTCTAATTTCCAGATTAAGTGACACAAATTGAGGTGAATGAAAAATATCTAGCCTCTTGATTCTTGATTAGTTTAGAAACTGGCCTCACAGCACGTGGGGCATTCCCATAAGTGCTCCGCCCTCTGTTCCAGCAGCCATTCGACTCGATTGTGTTTCGAGTCCAATGTAGCTGAAACAGACGTCGACATCAGGGCACAACTCTGTCCCTTGCGACAGGTTTCTTTGTTGTTCCGCCCGCCCACACTGTACTCGTAACTAGTTCAAGCACAACGTCGGTCTGTCGGAACAACATGGTAACTGTTATCGAAGGTTACAACTACGGTTATCCATCCTCATATGCACAGAAGTTTCAATCAACACTGTCTCTACAAACGATAATGTCAGTCATGTCCAAAATCTTCCCACGAATCGGTTTCCAGTTCGACAGTTGATCCAAGCTCTACGTATAATTGAATTATTCAATTTCCCTGTTCATAATGCTACACGATATCTTGCTTCTGCTGGATAGGTCACGATATCTTGCTTCTGCTGGATAGGTCACGATATCTTGCTTCTGCTGGATAGGTACTTCGGCTCTGAGTATAGTTAGCTGTAGTATTTAAAGGACTGTCAATCACTTCTGGTAATCCACTGGTTTGACGGGCGGGTCGAATGATGATTGGCTATGCAATTTAAACAAATTTCTATCAGTTCATATAATCCAATGTGCATTAACAGTGCAGGTGTCATAGGAACTTAAATGATGATTGGCTGTGGACATTTCACAATTGTTTCAATAATCCAGTAGTTACCAACAAAGCAGTTGTGCCGGAATTCAAATGATGATTGGCCATGCAAATTTCGCACTGTCAGTCTATTCAAAATAACTCAAATTGGTTAAGCGAACACACTTCTCTTCCATTTCCGTGTGAATGTTAGTTGAACAAACAAAAAACAACGTATGCAGAACTTCTTCCTATGTAAGATCTACCAGTAAACTCTCGTCGACAAAAGCAAACATCTTATCACCAATTGAGATCATCACGTAGAATAAAGTAAACACAAAAACACAGCTTCTCCTGCTTACACCAGTTGTCGACATAAGCAAACAGCTTCTCACAAATCACGATTCTCTTAAAGAATTCACAGACATAAGCCCACAGTTTATAATAAATTAAGATTATTACGTAGGTTTTGTAGACATAAGCACAAAGCGTATCACACAGTATAATTCTTACGTAGGTTTTCGAAGACATTGGCATACAATTTATGTTAACTCAAGATCATTATGTAGACCTTTGAAGATTGATGGTCAGGAAAGAATTAATAAAATAAAGAATAGTCATAGCTAAATATATAATTCGGCATGCGGTAGATCAGTGGTCCACCAAACAATCTAGCATGTTACATTATACTACTTAATATGATTATGTAGCGAGGCTTTTCTTTCAATGACAATATCTCCAACATTCATTTTTAGTTACATATTTCAAGTTATATGTTCTGATGTTTAGATCGAGATGGAAGGTAAAAGACAAATTATTTACACTATATTGCTACCATCACCGTGTTGCCAGTGCCAAACCTGGTCTCTCTCACCTTCACTTTATAGAAAGATGTAATGCTTGAGCAACGCTGCAGGGGTCACCGGGCTTGATAGAGTACGAAATGAAGACATTATAGAAAGAATAGGTATAACAGCTTGCACAAAATACATAGAAAGGCAGCAGATCAAGTGGTTTGACCACATTATGAGACTCCATCATGACAAGTTGCCCATACAGACATATAACCAAATGAGATAAGGGTACAAAACCAGAGGAAGACGATGATAAAGATGGATAGAAAACGTTAGATACATCTTGAACAAGCACGGTTTTAGCATAGCCGATGCGACACGACACATCTGGCCTTGGAACACAAGCTCAAGCTCCAATCACCCCCTACGCTTAACTACAAGTGGATAGCAAACCACCTTGGGAAAGACAATAGACAATGTTCTATTGTACAAAATGCATAGCTTGTCTCAGTTTCTTAGTTTTGTATCCTATTAAATAATGCCCATGGATGACGAAGAGATGCAGGTCATGAACATTGTACATTTTCTTTTGTAGCATATTCCTGTGTGGCAGGAAATGTCATATCACTGCAGATAGGCCAACAAATCTCACAGAAAAATGTTGAAATTCTTGTTTCAGAGCTGTATTTTCTAGAATAATTAAGGATAAAGAGGGAACAGAATCGCAAGTTCGAGAAAAATTGTCAAATTGGTGAGCTACTGACCCACTCTGGCTGACAACATGAAAGGAAACATTTGAAAGATAAACAACAATAATTATAGCGATAAAGTTTAAAAAACCTCGGTGACTTGTACAAAAAGTCAATGACCTTACATTCTTGTAAGGCACATTGGTCCACGGAAGTAAATGTGTAACAAATGTGGGTCACAGGCTATGAAAAGTTGAGAATAACTTGTTTAATTGGTAATAATACTTATATAAAATGTATACTGATGTGCTTTTATTATTTTGCAGAGCACCATACCTCCTACAACTCGTTCCGCCAACAATGTGTAACATCACTGCAACGAAGACAAGTAGAACAAAGTACAGTCGACAGTTCTGCTCAATGAAAACCAAATTATATTTGCCATACAGGAAAATATGACATCTTTTAAAGTAAATATATCACGTTAGTAAAGTGAATAATATCATTATGGAAAAATAATAGCTAGTTTAAATAAAAAGTTCAATAAAATGGTCTTTTTTAACAAATCCTTGAGAAAACAGACGTTTAGTTTTTATTTCAATAAAGGAACATACATTATTGTTTCTGCAATTGGTATTCATTCGTGACAATTTTACTCTTATCCTATTACGGACATTCTGAACAAACATGTCAAATGTTGAACTGAACAAATCCGTCTTTAAAAAATAAAAATAAAAGACTATGAGAGGCAATTGTTACTGCAAACTAAAATTAAAAGCACTGGGCATTGTGTCCCATTGGTTGAAGAAATTATTTAGCAGTGGCGTAGTGAGGCGGCAAGGGATCCCGCCTCAATCGTTGCACTTAAAGGCTGCCAAAATGTTAGTAAGTCCTCCGCTTGCAGTGCAGGGGACGCCAAATTGTTAGTTACGCCCCGGACGCCATATACACTAGTTACGCCATTGGTTAAAGAAAATTAAATATGAATGTCATGCCTTTCTTTACTGAAGGATGATTGTGTACTTGTTTCTACAATATATAATGTAATCAAGGCAGATGTTCTTATCACTTCTATATCTATATTGTACGATCGGCGGAGAGCAAAAGGTTGGCAGAGACGCAAGTGAGAATGAAACATCACGAGTTGGGCATGATGCATTCTATACCGAGGCAAGCAGAAGATGATAGTTGTCTGATGCAGCCAACCTTCGGTGTGGGCACCAGATGATGATGAAATTTGACTCACATGTGACACAGAAATAGTTATCTTCTTGCAATTGCCTTCTCATTATTAAAATAAAGCAAAAAATTGTCACATTACAGAAGCTATTCCCTAGATATGTCTTTCATTCATTTTCTTAGGCTTGTCACACACAGAAACTAGCGGATATACCAACACTTATAGCAGAAACCAGTGGATATACCAACTCTGATAGTAGAAACCAGTGGATACATCAACACTTATAACAGAAACTGGTGGATACATCAACACTTATAGTAGAAACCAGTGGATATACCAACTCTGATAGTAGAAACCAGTGGATATACCAACTCTGATAGTAGAAACCAGTTGATATACCAACTCTGATAGTAGAAACCAGAGGATATACCAACACTTATAGCAGAAATTAGTGTATATACCAACACTGATAATACAAAACAGTGGATATACCAAAACTGATAGTAGAAACCAGTGGATACATCAACACTTATAGTAGAAACCAGTGGATATACCAACACTTATAGCAGAAACCAGTGGATATACCAACACTTATAGCAAAAACCAGTGGATATACCAACACTTATAGCAGAAACCAGTGAATATAACAACACTTATAGCAGAAACCAGTGTATATACCAACACTGATGATAGAAACCAGTGGATACACCAACACTTACATCAGAAATACACCACCCTATTTCCATTTAATTAAGACAATTAGGGGCTGAATATAAAATATGTCAAAAATTAGGGGGTCTGAAAAAATCTGATAGTTGACAAGAGGAAAGGACAGGGTTGATAAAAGTTGACATCAACAATACAGTTTCTTCAAAAAATACATTTTATTAATAATATGAAACATTTTTTTTCTAAACTGGAGCTGTCTAGAAATTGCGTCAACAATTGGAGAGCGAATAAACAAATTTGATAACTGCCTATAAGGGGGAAAAAAGTTGATAAAAGTCGACTGTTAACAATACTGTTTCTCAACACCAATGAAATTTGTTGCAATGTACTAAACACCTATTTATTTATATATATAAAATGTGGGTGGGGGGGATTATTGACATAATTTATGGACATCCCTTAGGTATGTAGACATACGACAGTCGATAATGTGTGAGGCTGCTGTAACACTGTACAAAAAAACACAAATCTATCAGACTATTGGGTATGAGTATGAAAACATACAGATAAACAGTAAACATGCAGTAAAAATAGTAAAAATAAAGGCATTATCACAAATATATTATATGGCAGACATTTAACACCAGAGACCAACAAGGTAACAATGATGTAAGCATACACGTAAAAGAATTGTCATACAAAATAAAGGGTGAATGAGAATGAAGAACAACTATGCCTGAAAACAACATAAAATAAATATCTAAATAAATGAATGATCTGTATTAAGACCAAATAGCTTAAGGGTACCAAAGTGCAATATATAGCAATTTATAAAGGAGTATCTAGCTATATCGTCAGTGGTGCAAGATTTTATTGCGATGATCTGAATATCACGTCAACCACGATGATCAGAGCCATTGAAAGGTTTAACAACGTTTGTGGTATTACTGATTAGGTGATATATAATTGATGGCATGAAGGCGCTGACAGAAACGGTAACTTAGTTTCTCTGCCACTTTCACCTATAAATTTCATATCACAGAGTTTACGAATGATAACGTAAATGGCGTTGTCGGATTTACATGTAAATACATCCTCGATAGTAATTGCCAGCTTAGGAAAAAATGGCATGCAGCGAATGTGCACTACATAGGGATATGTGTTGCAACGCCGACATCCGCAACGAACTACACCAGAATGGTCCGGGACATTAGCCATTAGGTCAATGTGGACCATAATGTCGCTAAGATTATAGCCACGCGTTGCATTTTATTAAATATTATTCCATTCTCAGTCACATCCTCAAATTCGTGCCGTTTTCCAATGCTTTCGTCTGGTTGGCTTATAGACGTGATAAAAATCTTAACGACATCATTGTCCACAGTCACCTCAGACCTAATATTTTTGCCATTTCCACCGAGGATGTCTTAAAATGTAAATACCGCAGCGATACGTAAGTTATCACGTGTAAACGCTGCTCATATATATATATATATATATATATATATATATATATATATATATATATATATCATCATCATCATCATCATCAACATCATCATCATTTTCCTTTTGCGCTGACGTTAGCGCATAGGGCAGAGGTCAGATCTCTCCTATTCTGTCTGTTCAAAGCTATTCTGTGCAGTTCTTGAATAGTATGGATATTGATTGTTTTACTTTCTCTAAGTATTGTTCTTCTATTTCTTTTGGTCTACCCCTGGCCTGGCACTTTTGCCTGTAGGAATCCATTCAACGTACGTACCATTCTGAACGTTAAGTGGAGTGACTTTAAATCTAACACTACTATAAGAGAGGAAAGCAAACAAACCTATATATCTTCCTTCATTAGACAAAGGCGTTGGACTTACATCGGCCATGTTCTCAGAATGAACAGCCTAAGAATTCCCCAGCACTCACTATATTGGGTGCCACCTGGAGTAAGAAGAAGAGGGAGACCTAGAGAAACTCTACGAAGAACCATTAATAGAGAAGGCATGTCAATGAACCTAAACAACACGCAACAATTGAAAGACCTGGCAACACAAAGACAGAAATGGAAAGCTATGGTTTCTGCCCTATGCGCCGCCTATGGCCCTGGAGGAACATAACATAACATAACAATCCATTCAAGAGATTGGTGGTATATTCTGTTGATGTCTGCGCGTAGACATGCCCGATGTAGGACCAACGGGGTTTTCTGATAACATTTGTGATGACATTTTGATGTGTCTCTTCTCTGATTTTATCATTCGATTTGAATTCACTCCAATGGGTGTTAGTTATCATACGAAGACATTTGTTCTCGAAACTCAGTAATTTCTTTTCTGAAGATAAAGAGCTTTTCCAGCTCTCACATTCATATGATAGCACCGGAATAACGCAGGAATTAATAAATAAGAGCATTTTCGTGCGTGTGCTGATTGACATTGACCTCCAGGTATTAGAGTCTGTTAAAAGCACTTGATGCTAGTGCAATGCGAGTTGTAATTTCTGACATGACATCAACATCGAGTGTTAATTTGCTTCCTAGATAGGAGAATTTTTGTACCTTTTCAAGCTGTTGTCCATTTAGAGTAATTGCCTTAGGTGAATTGGTAAAGTCCATAATTTTTGTTTTTATGGGTTGATTTGGAGACCTATTTGTCCTGCAATGAGTTTTAATCTATAAGTTTTTGTTTGTGCATCTTGATGGCTTTCACTCAATAGTGTAAGGTTATTGGCGAAATCCAGGTCTTCTAGTGTTGTTTTATTTATTCATTTGATTCGTAAATTTGCGTTGGATGTGAATTTTCTCATAGCCCAGTAAATTGCGATATTGAATAGTAATGTGACATAGGGCAGTCTTGTTTAACACCAGTAATCACAGGGAACCATTCTGAATTGCCTTTCTCTATTCTAACACAGCATTTTGAGTTGGTATAGAATGATTTTATCACATTTATATATTTGAGTTAGAATCCACATATTTTTAAAATTTCCCAAAGCGATAGTTGATGGACGCTGTCGAAGGCTTTTTGAAAATCAACGAAGTTTATTATAAGATTAGATCTAAATTCTAGACATCAGTCAGTTATTGTTGTAAGAGTGAATATATGGTCGAGGCAGGAAAGACCTGGTCTAAAGCCAGACTGCTTTTCTCTAAGCCTTTGTCTAAGGATGACTTTAATCTTGCAAGCATCATATATATATATATATATATATATATATATATATATATATATATATATATATATATATATGAATGTGGCAATATTCTGTTTCTTCTATCATTTTCATGCTATTAAACACAGATTGAATGCTCAGATCCTGTTATTAAACATTTCCATGACGTTAATTGTCGATCTGGGCTATGTATACTCGTAATACATGCACGCTACTTAATGTGTTTGTATAATCTATGTGCGCAGTTCACGTGAGGCTTTCACTTGGTCTGATTTGACACTCATGATTTCTTTCTTTTGGTATTCCTCACCAATTTCTATTTTTAATCTATCAGTATTACATACGTTTTTTGCGACACCGATGTAGCCAGTCACTAAATGCAAATTTTTCTCTATTTTTTTTCTTGTCGTATGCATCGCAGTCGAGTGGAGTCATTAGACCATTTAATTGCATATAATTTTATATGTTTTATGTTTTAAAATAATTTTGTGCTTTTACTTATTCTTTGTTCATAATTGTTTCTTGATTTAGGTCCCTGTTAGACCGTAACATAGAAACAGAACTTGTTCCTTTTTTTTTTTGTTATTTATCTTTTACATTGGTTTTAATATTCGGTAGTTAGATTTTCTAGCAATAATATTACCTTAAGATAGTATTAATCGCTTCTTTGTTACTGCGGCACTCTCCACCTGTCGGATATCCTCTGACAGGTTTGTAACTGCGGCACTCTCCAACTGTCGGATATCCTCTGACAGGTTTGTTACTGCGACACTTGGTCTGTAACACTTCGTCTTCTTGGTTTGTCCTCTCTCTCTCTCTCTCTCTCTCCCAGGTGCTCTGCCCTCCATTATTTGTCTTTCAAAACAGTTGTGTCTCTTTATATGATCAAACAGGTGTAGTTTTCCTTTTGATATTGTGTTTAGTAACCAACACTCTGGAATCTTCAATGTGTTTATAATATCTGAGTTTCTCTTTTTTTCCTTCTATATATTCTAAGCATCTACATAATGTACACTACCCCCCCCCCATCTCATTCCCGCACATGATATAAAAAAACCACATGGCAATGACAGTCATAGAGGCGGTAGTTTCGCTCAAGATCGACAGGAGATCAGACAGGCTACGATGACAGTTAAATCCCATCCTAGACATGACACCTGATAATTTACAAAGTCAGTTCCAAGATTAACACTACAGGCATAATGTAGGTATAGATCAATAAGAGGACATAAACATTCACATTTAGTTGAAATGCCTCATTAGTTGCTTCTGTGATCTTCAATTGAAAAATGAAACTATCTTTGCCTAAGTAATTTTCAGCGGTGCATGTGTATCGGCCAAGGTCGGCCTCTGTTAAATTAGTGATCTTGAGTTGACTGGACGCATCATCAGTATGAGTGGTTATCTGTATTCTCTCCGATAACTGAATAGGATCACCTGCTCTTGTCCAGTATACCTAATGTAAAAAGGGCACTTCATTATAAGAAAACACAATCAACTTCTCATTCCAAATACCTGTTTAAAAAAAAAAAATCAGTATTGAAAAAATCAAAAACAAATGTGACACTAAGTATCATTCATCGACCTTGTAATAATAGCTGAAAAAGCCCTCTATGCTGATGACCTAACAATATGGCAGAGCCATGAGAATGTATAAAGTGCAGACAAAAGACTAAATGGAGATTTAAAAAGACTACACGACTAATGTCAAACATGGAAGCTGAAAGTAAACTGTGAGAAAACTGTATATACCATCTTTACTTAAAGTCATAAAGTAGCCAAATAAAATATCAGTCGATGGTTGGACACACAGAAATTACCAAGAGAAGAGCATCCCCCATATCTTGGAATCACGCTTGATCGGCAGCTCACCCTCAAGAAGCATGTATAAAATATTAAAAATAAAGCACTTAAACGATTATAACTACTGAAAAGACTCATGGCGCATCGTGGGGATCAGACAAGGATACCCTTAGGGGACTATATCTTGGTTACATACGTTCTGCTTTAGAATACAACAGTGCACTCCTCACAACATGTTCCAAGACAAATGTAGAATCTCTAGACAGAGTGTAGAACAATGTCCTACATCTTATTAGTGGAGCAATGAAATCTACACCAACGGCTGCTTGTGAAATATATACAAATGTAGAACCACTTGAGATGCGGAGAGATAAGGCTGCAATGGAAGATTATGAAAGAAGCAAAAGAATGAACAAAGACCACCAAATGTACTAATCTGTAGAAAAGTCGCCCTGATGTGTGGATCCTGGACGTCTGGGATCAGAACAATAGCACCTGGTCTGCCACAAGGATCTCCTCTGTCCCCAGTACTGTTTAATGTGTATACAATGAGAATTGCTCAGTTGCAACAAGAGTTCAACTCAGTTGTAGAGTTAAAACATACGCTGATGATATCCTACTATACAACATGGGCAGGAACAGAACAGATATCGTTGACAGTGTACAGAATGGATTAGATCAATTGTCGATATGGTGCAGAACATACAACGCTGTGATTAATCCCTCGAAAGCAAAGGTCGTCTGGTACTCCTTAAATAATAATCTGGTCAATGACACATTGCCAGATGAGCCTGCATGGGCTCATTCATTGAAAGAGAACAGACCTTAAATATCTTGGGATAATCTTTGATAGAAGTCTCTGATTCAACAAGCACGTCACAAATATGATTCAGAAAGCTAAAAGAGGGATCAGTGTTATCAAGGTTATGGCGACCTTCGACATGCAGCAATGAGTACTTTTTCTGCTTCTGCAAGTGATGGTGCTATCTGTAATAGATTATGGCATCGGCCTACTAACTTTGTCACAGACATAAGTCGATAGAGTGGAAAAAGTTCAAAATGAGGCAATGAGAGCGGTACTGGGGTGTACTAGAGATACACCCATCTCTGCTATGAGATTTCTGCTTGATCTCCCCATCATTAGAGTGCGTCATCAAGTAGCACAAGTTAAGTCGTACCTTAAAGTGACAGAATACAAACACCACCCATTATACCATCGTCTAGATGAGTCAAAGGGAAAACGAATCAAGCGTGGCATATCATGGATGGCAGAGGCTGAAGACACACTGCGAAGAGTATGTGAATTGAAAGAAATGGAAAAGGGCAGTTAATGGGTGGCGGTAGACACTGAGAAGAAATCACTGACTAAAGTAATAAGACAATAATAAAGCGTGTCGAAAATGGACGGAAGCCAGGGCTCAGGATACAGTGCACGAACTCGCCCAACTACACTCGAAACCACAAGACATAATTATATACATAGATGTCTCCGTTAACAGAAACACAAATAAAAGCGGTTAGGGTTTTGTTGCCTACAGAAATGGCGCGAAGTTGGTTGATAAATCTTCAGCATACTCCACTGTCACATCGAGCATGAGGATGGAGATAGAGGGATTTATAGCAGCACATTTGGTTGATAACTGATGCATCTACACACTCTGTAACACTCACAGACTCTCAATGCATGTTGCACAAGATAGAAAAGTACATGCTGAGAAAAGAATGGTGGGGCTTATTGAACAAATCAATAGTCCTGAGCATTACATGGATATACTACCCTGATCATGCTGGGTTCAGAGGAAACGAGAGAACTGACTTGATCAAGGTAGTAATAAATTCATTTCAAGTTGAAGATGATGTCAATGAGGCTGAGAACGTACACATACAGAGAGTGGTAGAAATTGGAGTATTTAGAGGGGAGGGAAGGAAATGTAATGATTTTTTGGAAGGCTCCCGAAGATCACGCAATTAACACCTTACTGGACTGAGTCTACATACTCTGGGTTGGCTGATGGAACGGAGAGAGGAGCACTTATGGGGATGCCCCACGTGCTGTGAATCTAGTTTCTAATCAATAATCAAGACATATCTGTTTATGAGTTTACAAATATTTCCCAGTTGAACCGTAAATTAAACCGTAACCTTTCCACTATGAAGCCAGTGCATTAACCACTGAAAAACAGCGGCACCCCATCATTAAAAAAACATATACGTGATGAGTCGCAGATGGGGAGAACATTCATTCATACATTCTAGCAATTAGTATGTGAACGGGGACAGTGTCGTTTCGTATTCATTGCATTTTATGTTCTTTATAAAAACATTTTGGTCGAAATATCAACATTTGTGTGTTATTATGTGTGTTGGCAGTGATTAGCAAAGCTTCATTACCATTTAAAAGTATCGCATAAGAGGACATGCTATTGTCAGTGTTATAATATTGTCACTGTTATAATTTTTTTTTTATCCTATTGATATTTTTAGTAACAGACATAGTTAACTCTTGCAAATACATTGGACAACTAACTTCTGAACACTTTAATATATCAAATACGTTCGGTGTCGGCAAAAGAAAGAAATATTTGCTTGGGTCCCCAGTAACGTAAACGTGAATAACTACTGATTTATTACCTTTCGGTTTTTTCCGGTCGGGGTATACATCAAAATCTAACTGTACACGACGTGGCGACAGTAAGGGCTTGTGACCTTTATCACATAGCTAGCTACATGTACCACTCTCCTGCAACTCCTCAATGGAAAACATAGTTTTAGCTGGTAGGGGGCACGGAAGGTAACAAAATAGGCAAACTATTCTTCTCTGTCCCTGACTGTTTTCTGTATTTTACTGCAACCGTGGTTTATTTCTTTCAATTCTTAATGATAGTTCTAAATGCCAGTTGATACAATTTGGTTGTTGAGTTTATTGCTTCGAAAAGCTAATCATTTCATTTGTGTCGTATTTTTAAATGATCTTTTTATTTGTTGGGTTAACAACTAAGAGAGATATTTTACATTATGATTTTCTAGTTTCTTAATTCTAAATATAATGTTCTACTTTCCTATGGTAAAGGGTTCGAACCCCTCCAACTCAACTCTTATATATGCTCTTGCACCTCTATGGGATGGGGCTGTCAATACCACCAATAAACCTTTTTAGTCGCATCTCACAATTTGAATGGCATGTCACAACGTTGCTATTCCCCCTCCCCCCCCCCCCTACTTTTGACCCAGTCAGCACACGGTTATGGTAACATTTTCGTAACTTTGAACTTGCTTCATGTCTAACAAATCATACCTAAAACTTGGGATGGAATCGATGATCACTTGACTAGGGAGCCAGTTCACTTGTCATAGTCCGATCATTGCTCCATATTTCCAATATAATTACTTAGATTTATTTTTGTTAATTTAGCTATTCAAGCGTAAGTATATGTTGCTTATTTTACGGAGCTATATATTCTCTTTTCAGCACATCACTTCCTGATTTCAGAAACTTTGAATATAAGAGCAAAACTTAGGAAAATTGTGGTTTATTAAAGTTCTTAGCTACTCACTTGTGGAACTGGATAGCCTCCTACTTTACACTCGAGTAGAATGGAAGAGTTGGAAGAGCCAATGTTAATCTTTGAAGTATTATGGGTAGCTATATACGGTTTGCCTGCAATCAATAAAACCGAACATGTTAGTTCAAGACATTAATGAAATATTGAACAAATTAGGTATTAGGTCTGTTGATTATCCTCTGCGCACACTGGGCATGTCCATATGTGCTCAGATCCCCGCTTCAATAAATCTCTCATGGTATAACGGCTGATGGTTCCGATTCTATGTTGGTTTACTGCTCTGTTTGAAATCTTTGTCAGGTGTTCTCTATGGGCCACCCCCATCCTCATTAGCAATCGCACATTCTCGATATTGACTCATGCTCATTCATCTCAAAATCCTCTTATTAACCAAATGAATTTGGAGATATTACTATATGAATGTGGAAATTTTATTAGATCAATGTGGAAATATTAATAAATAGGGGAGATACTACTAGATGTGTGTGTGTGGAATTTATAAGACAATATATGTCTGGTGTCTATGTAAATAAAACTAGTCATACAGTGAATGTCAGCGTCCATTGCGATATTCCCAGAAACGAAACAGATGGACTAGCAAAGTCCGGGGGAATCTAACTCAATTCTACACACAACTGTGCTTAAAAAAGCACCAATATTTTTGAAAATAAATCCATAAGTAACTATTTAAACAAATATAAAAAGGGTAAATAGCAATTTTACGTTGAGAACAAATACTCTGGACCGACGTTTCGACTAAAAAGTCTATACAATAATAAACAAAAAGTATTAACATTGTATATACTTTTTGCATGTGTGTTGCCGTGGCCCAAGAGCAGAGCAAAGAATATCAACACTGTTTACCTTCCATTCATGTCGTAAGAGGCGACGAAGGAAGTTATGGGATGGAGTTGGCTGCCCCATCCCATATAGCGTCAGTGACCCAAAGCCATGCTGGAGTCGGATGTGGCAGACCGAAAGGTTCAGATATCGCAGCAATGCTGTAAACCATGACAAAACGCGTTCCTTTCTCCGGACTACATTCTGCTAATCTGAATCTGCAGGAGTTTGAGAACGAACGCAGAAGAAAAAGAAGTATATACCTTTGTTTTTATTTTAACATTTTTTGTGTATTCCTTACTGTTCTTTATCATTGTTTAAATCACATTTCTGTGGTTCACGCCTCACTTTGTCATTATTTATTATTCTCTTGTCCGGTATACTGTATATTATAACATTGCTTAAGTGTTAAACGCATTCTCCATTTCATTTTGGGGTTTTAATCTATGTTTGTTCGTTCCTTTCTTGTTAACAACCTTTGGTCAAAACGTCGATGGTATGTATTCAACGTAAAACTGCTATTTAACTATTTTTATTTTGTTTAAAAAAATATTTAGTTACAGCATGGTGCACAGTTTTAATGTAGTCTCCTGATCACTCAAATTTTGAAGATAAAAATAGATAAACACAAAATGTAAAGGATAGAAGTCAAAAGATAACAATATAAACAAGGTAAGCCGATTTCAATTGTTAGACTTATAAGAGTACATTGTGATCTCAGAACACAACTCCACCACCGATTGGGTCTCACAGATTACGCAGTCTGCATTGTGGAGTATCATAAACAACCTCAGTAGCAAATCCAACAAGATTACCCCATTTGTCAGAGAATTGAAATCTGGATTACATGATCAACCCTTCAGAAATAACTGTTGTGAAGTAACGTTACTGACTATTAGAACCCCTGCCTTCCACCTTCCCAGACTGACCTGAATATTTTCTTTCTTTTACCCCCTCTTCCAATCTCTGTTACCGATAATTTTAGACTTTATCACGACTTTATTTGAGCCATATCTATTTATACATTATGAGTCGACAAAACAAAGACTACTTCTTTCTAATAGTTTTTCAGCTTTCCTTATGCATGGATCTTTTATAACACCCCCTCATTACGTTTCTTAACTGCATATGGGATACGCAAAATTCTAACTACTGTTCATATACGATCGTATTTACAGATGCTAAGTCTAAAAGAGTAAATAACAAATACATTACTAAAAATTAACAAAAGGAAGAGAGAGAGAGATAGAGAAAATCAACATAACGTAGGTTCCCTCAGGTTTTACCTTGAAGAGCTATTGTCTCTTGGAAAAGCTGCATGACCTCTCCATCTGGATTGATCTTTAGTTGACATGTGTACAATCCACTGTCCTTCAGTTCTAAAGCGCAGAGATAATGACGATTATATCAGTTGCAGTGAAATCATACAAGTATTTTCAATGACATGAGGACACTATTAACATCCAAACCACACATCAAAAAATTATAATTATAAAATGATACAACTACTTTACATTAATGTATGGCAACAAAACACGAATAATGAATAAACAGATGGAAAAAAATGTATGCCGTTGGGATTTGGATATAGAGAATAATAGGGAAAACTTTCTGGAAAGAGAATAAAACAAACAAAAAGGTTCTGACAACTCTGTGAATGAAAATATAACTATTAAAGGAAATAAAACTTAAACAAAAGTTTCGGACACATTAAAAAAACATGACATCTTATCGAGGACCTTACTTAAAGAAAAAGTTGAGGGGGAAACGAACAAGAGAATAAGTGAGAAGAAACACCACGAGATGGACATGATACATGCTCGCAGAGTGTACACCGAATAGACAGAAAATGCTAAAGATCAATTGCGGTCTACATTCTTTGCGTTGGTGGCAGTTGATTTAATTCAGGCCCGCAGACTATTGTCCTCAATACTATTTTTTTTTCTTATTCTAATGTGTTCGTTCTCACATTCCTTCAGATAAGCAGGATGTAATTCAGATAATAGAATGCCTTGTATGATTGTTACAGTTTTGCTACGATATATGCGCCTTTCGGCCTGTCTTCAGCATGGCTACTGGACCACTTTGACCCTATTTTTGGATGGGAAAACTAAATCCACCCAATGACCCCGTTAGTCACCTTCTACGGCATACATGGAAGGTAAACAGTGTTGCTATTATTTTCTTCCCGTTCAGACCCCGGCAACACACGAGCGTTCGACAATGTACGTTTATTGTCGCAAATATACTTTACGACAATTGTAAAAATGATCAAACTGAACACGTTCTATGTTGGTTTCTGTTCTTTTCATATCCTCCTCCCTCCCATTTTCAGTACTGTGAGCTGGCCATGGCTGGTGATTTAAAACGTTTCTCTCTCTCTCGTATACATTTATCGCCCCAACCTTAGAATATCGAAAATACCGTTTAACACACGTTCAAAAAAGTCATTAAATTTTTCATCAAATAACAAAATGTTTCATTTCTTGCAAATTTATGGGAAGTTTTCTGAGAAGAATAGAACCTTGAGGAGTACACTTTTCCACTGTTATTCTCTATGCTAGGTCCTCAATGAGTACAATCTTCCCCTGTTATTCCAATGCTAGACCCCCGATGAGTACTATCACTGTTATTCCATATGCTAGGTTCTCAATGTGGACAATCTTCCACTGTTATTCCCCACTGAAATCTTACTGTCGGCCCCAGATTAGTGTTAACGGCTTTTGCATGGTTAAGTCTTCTAAATAGTCCGATCTATTTTTTCACTCAGTATAGTTATAACTAACACCCACTGGAGAGAATTCAAATCGAACGGAAAAAAAATCAGAGAAGAGACACATCAAAACTACATCACAGATGTTATTAGAAAACGCTGTTAGTCCTACATCGGACATGTCCTACGCTTAGACAATAACAGAATACACCACCAATCTCTTGCATGGATGCCAACAGCCAGAACAGCCATGGATAGACCAAAGGAAACACTCAGTAGAACAATACTTCGAGAAATTAAACTAAACAATGTTCATAATATTAAAAAACAGCACAAAATTGTATTGAACGGACATAATTGGAGAGATCTGATCTCTACCCTATGTGCTAACTTCAACGTTAAAGGAAAATGAATCAATGAATTATAAGTTATAGGCTGCAATAACGCGTGTTGGGCAGTCTTCTACCGTGACCAATAGCCAGTATAAGACCTACCAACAGAATTTAAATAATCCTTTAGGGTCATCTTTTCGATTACTGCCGTGTTTTTCGTTAGTCCCTATTTCAGTACTTGTGTCACCTGTTAACGCTGACCAACAAATCGCACGGGAGTAATCGAAAACACGAGTCAAACGGCTTATTATTTTGTTGACAGATCTTCTATGGCGGATATAACCATTCTACTATAAAGGGGACTGTATCGTTACTTTTCAACAATCTTGATGCATGCTACAGATACCATGGGTTAATTTATCTTTAAGTATTTCAGACCGTTACCAATTGCCAAATAAGACCTAAAAGCATAATCAAAACACAGCAGAATCACTTTCTTACTTGATTGGCTTTAAAAAAATTTTATTGCAATGATTTTCGTTGGTTACTATTTATATAATTTGTGTCATCCTTCTGGGGCTGCCTGCCAATTAAAATCAACGTAATTTATGGAAATAATAAAAAACATGATCCGAAATGGTTGATTGAATTATGTTGGAACATCTTCTATTGACGAAAATCACTTCATGCATACGTGTTCAGCAATTTGACTCATCACAGTGATCATGGAGCGGAAGTGTCACCCCAATTCGAACTACCTTAACCGCCTCTTACGACATGTATGATAGACAAGCTTGCATATAGGGGAGATTTTGGGTGTTTACATCGCGCCTGCACTAGGAAATTAGAACACGGCATTTAGTACTAGGAATTTAGTAAACGGTGTGTAACACCCCCCCCCCACCCCCTCTAATGTTTTTCCAGAAAAAAGGTAAACCAAATTTCTCATTAAAGAAGAGGGAATTACACAAAACATGGGCGAAGTGACCGTTTGTTTTAGATAAACTGTCTTAACACCCCTTCCACCACCCGCTTGTTTAATGACGACGTATCTAAGATCCTGATAGTAGATGACAGTATTACTGTTCTTTATATCCTCTTCACGTAACAGAGTTGGGGGCTTTATATCCTCTTCATGTAACAGAGTTGGGGGCTTTATATCCTCTTCATGTAACAGAGTTGGGGGCTTTATATCCTCTTCATGTAACAGAGTTGGGGATTTTATATCCTCTTCACGTAACAGAGTTGGGGGCTTTATATCATCTTCATGTAACAGAGTTGGGGGCTTTATATCCTCTTCATGTAACATAGTTGGGGGCTTTATATCCTCTTCATGTAACAGAGTTGGGGGCTTTATATCCTCTTCATGTAACATAGTTGGGGGCTTTATATCCTCTTCATGTAACAGAGTTGGGGGCTTTATATCCTCTTCATGTAACATAGTTGGGGGCTTTATATCCTCTTCACGTAACAGAGTTGGGGGCTTTATATCCTCTTCACGTAACAGAGTTGGGGGCTTTATATCCTCTTCACGTAACAGAGTTGGGGGCTTTATATCCTCTTCACGTAACAGAGTTGGGGGCTTTATATCCTCTTCACGTAACAGAGTTGGGGGCTTTATATCCTCTTCACGTAACAGAGTTGGGGGCTTTATATCCTCTTCACGTAACTGGTAGTGGTATTGTAAGAGAGTTGGGGGCTTTATATCCTCTTCATGTAACTGGTAGTGGTATTGTAACAGAGTTGGGGGCTTTATATCCTCATCACGTAACTGGTAGTGGTATTGTAACAGAGTTGAGGGCTTTATATCCTCTTCATGTAACTGAATGTGGTATTGTAACAGAGTTGGGGGCTTTATATCCTCTTCATGTAACTGGTAGTGGTATTGTAACAGAGTTGGGGGCTTTATATCCTCTTCACGTAACTGAATGTGGTATTGTAACAGAGTTGAGGGCTTTATATCCTCTTCATGTAACTGATAGTGGTATTGTAACAGAGTTGGGGGCTTTATATCCTCTTCATTTAACTGGTAGTGGTATTGTAACAGAGTTGGGGGCTTTATATACTCTTCATGTAACTGGTAGTGGTATTGTAACAGAGTTGGGGGCTTTATATCCTCTTCACGTAACTGGTAGTGGTATTGTAAAAGAGTTAAGGTCTGAATTGCTGCAAAGTCACAGAAAACGGTTTACAATTTTGATTATGTTTAGCGAATTGGTTAAAAGTTGTGATTATTATTATAGATAAACTTTGAAATCAAAGGTTACAAAAATATACAAAAATTACAGTATTATTTGTTTCTAGCATTACAATACACTTACAATGTTTGAAATAAATGTTACCAGCTAGATATCGGTAACTAGTTATATTAAGGAAGATACCATGAATGGTCGCAAACTTGAAGAAGTTGCTACCTTCAAATATTTCGGGTCCCAAAAAATGTGATGATGGCAACTCGAAATGAGATTAAGTTAAGACTCGAGATGGAGATGGTTGACAAGGCAAGGCTGAATATGATTTGAAAAAGTAATATAACTATTAAGTAAATCTCAATCTATTCAATTCACTAGTGCTAAGTGTAGTTCTAAACAAATTTGAACACTCAATGCAGTAACAATAAGAAGAAGTCAGGCTTTTAAATACACGTGCTACAGACGTTTGTTAAGAATTAGTTATATATGGAACACAAGGGAAATATATTCGTCCAGCAGCAAATAAACAAACTTGCAGGTTATCAAGAACAACTTTTGGCAGTGGTGAAATCGTGTCAATTTGTTTAGTTTGGATATGTAACGAGACAGGACTCACTTTATGAAATTACTTTGCAAGGACACGTGGATGGTAGAAATAGAAGAGGAGAAAACGAAAATCGTGGATTGATAACATCAAGGAATGGCCTGGGCATGATTTTTTTACACTCTTCCAAGTGGCTGAGGATAGAAATGTTTGGAGAGCTTTTTGTGCTGATGTCTCCAGTGTGACACCCCTACGACCCTGACATGTTATTTTTTTATATTAATACACTTACTAGAATTAAGGATAGTAACTGTGAAATTGTTAATTCCTAGTTCAATTCTTCCTTTCAGTTCCTGTATTTCGTTCAGTGGCTTCTCATCCTTATACCAAGTGATTCTCTTAGCCATATACACCAAATCAGTTTCACATTTCAGTGTTGAACTAAAACCTTCTGAAACGGTTGCATTTGAAGCAACTACTGAAACACACAAGAAAAACAAATAATAAATAAACAACAAAATAATTTTCTTATAAAATTGCACTACTTTATTGTATACTTCCAGTAAAGGTCCTCATCTTCGTCTGCGTTTTTTCCAAAATTTCTGAAAATTAGCAGAATGTAAAATTGTTAAGTCAAGTATCTTGATACCATATTAACATGAGATGGCCGGTGCTCCAATGAGATCAAGAGCAGGATAGCACTGGTCAAATCAACATTTGAAAAAAATGATAAACATTGCATGCTATGGAGTAATATTAATGCATACGCGAGTTCGAGTGCTGTGATGTTATATTGAGCAAATCATTCTTTATGGATACGAATCATGGACAGTAAACAGAGGTACTCAAGAGAAACTTAAAGCAACTGATTGTTCGGGTGGGTTTTACGAAGAATTATGAAAATTCTATGGATAGCCAAGAAAACTAATGTAGAAGTCTTTAGAGGTTCTGGAGTGAAACAACAAATTATAGCAAAAATTAGAAACAGACAAGATTTTTAGTGCATGTAACGAGAAAAACAAAACTTGAACATTTAGTAACTACCGGAAAAATCAAAGGGAAAAGAGACAGAAGAAGACAAAGAGATCACTGTCTGGATGGGTTCTCACTGTAGGACAAAAAGAAGTCACAAACTGAACTTATTAACAACACAAAAGTCAGAAAGTTGTGGAAAGCATGATCGCCTACGCCACTCGGCATGGCACTTCATTGATTGAGTCTGGAGAGAGGAATGCATTGTGTCATGTTTTACAGTTAGGCAGCGATTTCTACACCTTTCGCCCTGACGCATACCACTTAAGCATGGGTTCTGGGCCACTTTGACCTTCAATGGGATGGGACAGCCAACCAAACCCCCACCACCACCCCCCCCCCCTAGTCACCACTTACGACGTGCATGACAAGTAACAGTCTCACTATTCATTGTTCCCCTCTCGCGTCCCGGCAAAACATGAGCAACTATAAACCTTTTCTGGAATGATTTCCATTATTTAGTGCCTCTTTGAGTCCCCTACCATTCTCTCATTCTCCCCATTTTCACCGGTTGTGGTATGTATCTGTTATATTTCTTGCTCCCTCACTGTTTCGCTACAACGGTTTCTGACTGTATATTTCCTCATATTTATTGTCTTCGCTCGATTCCTCTTTTCTCCTCTTCTATAGCTGCCTACTGTCCCTCCCTTAAGTTTATATGATACCTCATGCCCTTTCTCTAACAAATATAATTCTTTATGTACTTACGTTGCGTCATTGTTTTGTTGGATTTCAATGTCTGCATCTTTCGGCATATCTGCACTCTTCCGCCATCCTCTCCGGGTTATTTTTACCATTTAGTCGGTCCTGCCTGTCTACTTCTTGCGTCTTTTCTTTGAATCTACATGACTTATATATGATACATACTTGTGTAGCTGAGCACACATTTGTTGACTTCATTATTGATATATACTTGTGTATCAGAGCACACATTTGTTGACTGCATTATTGATATATACTTGTATATCTGAGCAAAAAATATGTTTTAAATTGAGGGGATGTCCATAAATAACGTCAGGTAATTTTATCCACCCTTCTCCTTTGCCAACAGCTTATAAAAAATCTAGAGACTAAACCCCCTCTTTCTACTTAATCAAGTCAAACATTTTTGTACCCACACTCACTAAGCATTTTTCTACTCACCCTCAATAAACATTTTTGTACTCACCGTCACTAAACATTTTAGTACCCACCCTCACTAAACATTTTTGTACCCATTTTCACTAAAGAGTTTTATAACCACCCTCACTAAACATTGTCTTAGCCGTTAAAGTGCGAAAAAATACATATATTTTTTTCAATTTTCATTTTAGTTTAAAACTCATACAATTTAATTGATGTATAAAAATTGTTTTGTTGACGTCAACTTTTGCCAATTCACCCCCAATTATTGCTATAATTTATGGACAGACCCTGATTTCTGTGTCGACAAGAGACGTTGGGGATTCGGCAATTGTCTTCACAATCAAACATTGCTAATTCAAATCATGATCATTTCATTAGAACAAATAAACAACAAAATATGACTACAGAAATATAAATGCGATCAAGATCTGTGGTTGCAGATACATTCTTACAATTATTTGTCAATCACTTAATATTATCATATCAAATGTGCATATCTTCTTGTTGCATTTCGCCGACAGTTATATCTTCTAGCAAGGTCTGTACCTGAAAATTATATATTTTTCACCTCATCAAAATATTGGATATGTTTTGTTGATATTGAAAGATACATGTTATTCCAACTTACACGTGAACATAGACGTTTGAGTTATTTGGTCTACGCCCTCTGCAGAGCATCTGTAAAGTGCAGCATCTGTTTCCTCAGCCACAGCTTTCATTATTTTAACATGTTGTATGGGGCCGTCCTCATCTTTAGTAATCTGTATACAAGTTTGGCAGAGGTAAAATATATTACGCGAATATACAATAATTAAAAACAGATGGACCTGAATTAAAACTGTGATTCAATCAGAGAAACAAATAAAAAAGAACCAAAGTAATATTGTTTTAATTTTTTGTTTCGTTCGCTCCATTGTAATCAGCACGGATATACGTGTGATTTACGCCGGGAGCGTGATTACGTTGTGCCACCGTTATGAGCCTTGTATGCCTAGCACATCCGATTTCGGCATGCCTTGACAATTCGGGTGGGCTACCCTAGCCTGTGACAGCCTCCCTAGCTGTCGCCAGGCACGCATGTGTATGGTGACTCTTCGCCAAGACGATTTTTGCTCACGTCTGTCTCGCACGAGGTGTTCCACTGTCTATGAACTTGCCTCGTGTAACTGGACGTACTATGCCTGTGCCCATCGGGTACTGAACCGTTTCTCATCTGTAAGCCTGGTTCCTTAAGAGGAAGAACTCAACAGAAGAGTTGGACCCTGGCTCTTTCGCCCTCTTAGCCGAGGTGTCATTCACCGACATCGTGAACCCCTTGCCCAAGTTCGAGTCTCACACCACGCGTTTGAGAGCGTTCTCGAGCTGAGCGACCTTGTCCCAATAGCGCCTGAGCCCATCAGGTACTGAACCCTTTCTCTCTGCAAGTGTATTTCCGGTATAGGAAAATCTGACAGTAGAGTTGGGCCAGGGCTAAACTCGTCGTCTCTTTTGTGCCTGAGCCCATCGGGTACGGAACCCTTTCTCTCTGCAAGTGTATTTCCGGTATAGGAAAGCTTGATAGTAGAGCTGGGCCAGGACTGCCATCTTTGTCCCTTTCTTGCCTGAGCCTATCGGTTAAGGCACCCTTTCTCTTTGCGAACATGTTTCCGGTATAGGAAGACTCGACATTAGAGTTAGGCCGGGTCTTTTTGCTTTGCTAGACGCCCATTATTGGGTATGGGTCTCTGCCTATAAGGAAATCAAGTAACTAGAAGCTCGTCACGAGCTAACAGAGCTTGTAGTTCCCATTTCCCTAATCGTTTCCACTATCTATTTGCAGTTTGCGCTGCCCTCTTGCGCTGTTCTGCCATTTCATTTTTTTCCATTGTACTCCGTATGAAATCTATCTGTCTTTCACCATGCATCCACCTTTTCATGCTTTTTTCATTGGCCGCCCCTCCAATGTTCTGACTGGACTAACTAGCTTCACTGTATGTCGACAGTGTCGCTGTATGTGGTGTTGCTGGTGGTGTCGGAGATATTGTCTGTCTTTTATGCATTCAAATCTCTTTCCATCTGCTACCTCCACATTCTCGGACACGATCCCCAAATGATTTGGACAGAATCAGCTCGATCTGCTGTATTTCTGTTTCCATGGTGCACCGAGAGGAGGTACATTTGGGATAATGGTTATCTGCTAACCCGGAGTCCGCCGAATGCAATGCGTTCCCTTTGCACCGCATTGTTTTAATAATTACTAAAACACCACACAATCCATGTTTGGAAGAAAAGATCGTTATCATGCAACACAAATTAAATGAAGAAGGTAGAAAAGCACCCACAAACACACCACAGAACGACTACTGTCAACAAACGGAACTTTCACAACGTTAAACTTTTGATCTGAACGTCAAATTTATTTTATTTTTAGTGATATTAAAACTTAAGATACCGTTTCTACTTTCCGTTGCAATGCTATACTTCTTGATAAATAATATCGATCATCCAGCGCAGGTTACTAAAATATGAGAATTACTATTTGAGAAAAATATTAAATATAAAATGGCAAGATAAAGTCATGCACAACGTGATTTGGATGAAAACAGGTTAAGATAAAGTCAGAAACAAAGCGATTTGGATGAGAACAGGGCAAGGTAAAGTCAGAAACTAAGCGATTTGGATGAAAACAGGTTAAGATAAGATCAGACACAAAGCGATTTGTAAAATAACAGGGCAAAATAAGATCGGACACTAAGCAATGTGGATGAGGACAGGCAAGATAGGTTTAGACACAACGCGATTTTGCTGAGAACAGGTCAAAATAAGATCAGACACAGCGTGATTTGGATGAGAACAGGGCAAGATAAGATCAGAAATAGCGTGATTTGTATGAGAACAGGGCAAGATAAGGTTAGGCAAAAAGTGATTTGGATGAGAACAGGGCAAGAAAAGATCAGACACGAATAGGTTTTGATGAGAACAGGGCAAGATAAGATCACAAATAGATTTGCCTGATAACAAAGCAAGGTAACAGATATAAAGAGGCTTGGTTGATAGCTGGGCATGATAGGATCAGATATGAAGAGGCTTGGTTGATAGCGGAGCACGATAAGATCACAATGCAGAGGCTTGGTTGATAGCTGGGCAAAATATTTCAGATATGAAGAGGCATGGTTGATAGCGGGGCAAAATATTTCAGATATGAAGAGGCATGGTTGATAGCGGGGCAAAATATTTCAGATATCAAGAGGCATGGTTGATAGCGGGGCAAAATATTTCAGATATGAAGAGGCATGGTTGATAGCGGGGCCAAATTTTTCAGATATGAAGAGGCATGGTTGATAGCGGGGCAAAATATTTCAGATATGAAGAGGCATGGTTGATAGCGGGGCAAAATATTTCATATATGAAGAGGCATGGTTGATAGCGGGGCCAAATTTTTCAGATATGAAGAGGCATGGTTGATAGCGGGGCAAAATATTTCAGATATGAAGAGGCATGATTGATAGCGGGGCAAAATATTTCAGATATGAAGAGGCTTGGTTGATAGCGGGGCAAGATAAGATCATATATGAGTAGGTCTGTATGAGAATAGGGCAATTTTATGTTTACAACCAATCATGTTTAAGAAGTGGAGATAGATTGGATATGGTCTGCTGAAGACAGAATACCATTTTGCTAGACATAAATTGAAATGGAATCCACTCCACTGGAAAAGAGGAACAAGAGAAGACATAGAACACATTGTACTTGTGTGTTGCCTCGACATGAAAACAGAGAAGACTTAGAACACAGTGTGCTTGTGTGTTGCCTCGACATGAAAAGACGTCAAAAAATAGCAAAACATTTACCTGCTATGGATGTGGTATGATGAGATTTTGCAGGTTTTTAAGCGGAGTTGGCTGTTCAATCATAGAAAGAGTCAGTGATCTAGAATCCAGGCTTAAGTAAAATGTGTCAGGCCGAAAGACTCAGACATCGCGGTCAAGCTGTAAACGATGATAAACATTGTGTTCTCCCGACTGCATTCTGCTAATCTGTAGGAGTATGAGAACGGGTACGAAGAGGAAGAACAACAATTTGAAGAAGAAAGACACGTTCTCAGTGATATTGGCTCCATATGGAAAACATTGATAGAAAATCTTAGGACGGAGTAGACTGGAGAAGATTCTACCGTGGTCTAGTATTTTACTGAACAAATAATAACAATAATGATGATGAAAACCTGTGACATCGGTTGGAAAAAGTTAACGTCAACAATTTTTTTTTATATAAGAATAATTGAATTTGAAACATTTTTCAAAAAATGTGAAGCAAAACATGAATTTTTTTCGTACTTTTTCTACGAAAAATATTTTAGAGGAAGGGTATACATTTTTTTCTTCACATAATAAAACGGGGGTGGGGGTGGGAGGGGGTCCCTAAATTCTTGACAGTTGTTGACAGGGGGTAACAGTCTATAAAAAACAAAAATATTGTTGACGTAGTTAATGTAAACCAAAAAAAGTAAAGTAATCCATAGCATTTATTAATGCCGTAGGGGTGTACATCCTTTTGAATAAATATTCCTTTTTTATTCTAAAATATATGCCGAAGAGGAATGTGTCAGACCATTGGCGCAAATAAAACTGACAAAACGGATTTCCATTCTCTGGACTACATCCTACTGGAAATCTAGTAGGGCCATTGTCTTGCTACAAGAGAGATGCAGTGGAAGTTTGAGAATGAACGATCAGAAATAAACAGTTATAAAATAGAACCAAGTATAATAGTTTTAAAATATAAGGATAAATTAGTTTATTATTTTACAGATGTATTATTTAAAAGGGAAATAAACAGAAGACAATAATTGCCACAGAGACAAGTGGCAGTTAATCGGGCAGCACTGATATTTATATTGCACTAAAAGAGTTGACCATTTAGAGGATGCAGAGTGTCTTTACTATATGTCAATGGTCAGAATGCAGGACATGAGTCATGTATGAGGATTACGCTAATAAGCGTCATATAATAAAGAAAGAAGCGACATATAATAATCAAAGGAAGAGTTATCAACTAACACAGAACCGAAGAACTTTGTTTACTATGTACTGTGGCCATATTGAATAGAATATTTGAGCACATATGGAAAATACAAATTCAAATGATGATATGATGAATTACTCGTATTTACTTGTGTGAAAATTAAGGTTAATAATATATTAAAAGCATCATTTCACTGATAAATATTCATTCATAAATACTCATTCATAAATTAAGCAAATTATTAAAAAAATAAAAATACATCATCTATATAAACTACCATCAATCAGGACCAGGGCCAGATTTAGACTTGATAAAGCCCTAAGCTATTTGATATATGAGGCCCTTTATACGTCCTTCATACGTAATATATTATAATTGCTCACTCGGACAATTTTTTTGGGACCATAAGCTATATCTTTTGTAGCTTATACGTAAATTCTGCACTGATCAGGACTATATTGTTCTCTTGTGTTGCATGTCGTGGGCGGCAACTAATCAGTATTTTCATTTTTTAGACCCATCTCATAGAGGGTCAGTTATCTAAATGACAGGCTAAAGTAGGATTTGTCAGGCAAAAAGTCTGGATATCATAGGGACGCTATAAACCATGGCTTAACACACCCAATTCATCCAACTACTTTCTACTAATCTGTAGGAGCTTTAGAATGAACGCAGAATAAAGAAGAAAGACTTTAATCAAGATTTTAAAGATTTAAAACAATAGACTCAAATAGTTGAAAAAATGTAGAAATTTTGAAAGATACTAAAATGATAAAATATGTCTATTCAAAAAGCACAACAAAAAAAAAAAAATTAAACCAAGAAGATTATCGATGAAAAAATTATATTAAAAAAATGCAAGAATTAGAAATTAGAAAATAAATATCAGGGACGGAGAGGGATAAAGAAGAATTGTTTCTGCAGAAATAGATCTCCATGTCCTGCACCAAGATAGTGAAAAATAATAATGTTAATCCAATGCGTTATTATCGTCAATTGTAACCTCTACTTCTTAAAATGTTAATTAAGACTATGTTCCTATATATATATATATAGGAACATACTCTTAATTAACATTTTAATTAACAATATATATATTCCGAATACCACTGTCCTTGAAAGAGTTATAATCTATTGTTTCTCCCCAGGTGAATGATGGTTGATCTTATTCACAATTGCCGTTAAGCGTAGGTATGGTAGCTTAAGATGTCGTTCCAAGACCAGACGTATCGCCGTGGTTGCATTTAGTCCATGTTTGTTCAATGCTACCTTGATGTTTTCCATCCACCGTTTTCTTGGTCTGCCTTTGGCTTTACGCCCGGATATTCTTTTGTTATATGCTCTTATTGGTATTTAGTTTGGGTTCATTCTCATAAGGTGACCGAACCATTTTACTTGCTGTCGTTCAATACATGATATTATACCAACTCTTTTCCTATTTTCTTATTTCTTATTTTATCTAGTTTAGTAATCATTGCAGCTTTTTTCAGACACTTCATTTCAAATGTAACGATTTTCCTCTACTGCGAGGCTGTTAAAGACCATGTTTGACATTGGTAGTAAAGTGTTGGTATAAAAATTAGAGATATTATCTGGTTTTTAAAAATGTCCACCTATAACAGAAATACTTCTTTATAGCTAGATGAAGAAAGGCATGCCTCTCAGTGCATACAAAAGAAACGCTACACAGACTCGTTAAATATCTCACTGAAAGCTTCTGACATAAACTATCACACATCAGTAGATGCAGTATAAAACAAAGCTACATAGCGATCTAAAATATAATATATGCAACATTGTATGAAACACAGATACATATCGATCTAAAATATAATATATGCAACATTGTATAAAAAAAACAACAACTAAAGTGAGTATCATATGCTCAAACTGACAATGACCTTTATGGCCGCCATAGACAATGTCATGCCTCTAACTGATCTTCATAAAGCGGACGTAACAAAGGGTCATCATTACTTGTAATTGACGACCAACAATAAATTTATGCAGTCAACAGACCACCACGTAGACATTACAACTAACCTCATATTCACGATCTTCAACTGGCACTTCATTTTTTGTCCAAACAATGCTGACCTTATCACCATCGTGTTCTACGTTGCAGGTTAGCACCAGCGGCTTCCCTTTCATAAACCAAACAGGCACATTCTTAGGCTCAATTGCTACCCTATATACTGAGCCTGCAACCAAAAAACCTAGTTGCTGTAATAAATGTCCATTCAGGACAGTAAGTCTGCGTTCATATCTGCTAATTATTGCTAGTTAGACTCATTATTAATTAAACAACATGAGATATGCAGATGATAATGTTCTTTTAGCAGACAATAAACAAACAATTAGAAGACAGAATTGATGGCTTGGAGATGTGGGTATATAGAAGAATAGGGAGCACATCATGGAAAGAGAAGGAGACAAACAAAGAGGTTCTAACAACACTTAATATGAAGATAGAGGTAGGTCCCGAGGCAGCAATCTACCGTCGGGGATGAAGATAACTCTTCATGTACTAAGTCGCAGCATCTATTTGGTGCGATGGCTAATTCCCTTCTTTGCTGTCTTTACCTGCCCTAACTCATGCTTCAGGTACTCATTTACAGCTGAATAGACTGGAAAAGTGGTCGTATAAAAGTGGCCACATAGAAGTAAATTTACTAGAAAGCGTCATGTTGCCACAGTAGACATGGGAAAAATTTATGTAATCACCAAAATTGACGGATAATACGAAATACACTTGTCTGACCGCTTGTGAGAACACCAATCAATCTCTTTGCGACTCAAACTGAAAGATCTTATGTTGAGGGCGCGATAAATGCCAATATACAGATATATAGACATAAAGAAATACTACAAGAAAGAGAATTCAAACTGTTCCTGTAGTAAAATGTGCACATCAACAAGAACCTTAAACTTCTCACGGTTCTTGGCAGTACAGCTTGATAACACAATATGTATTAGATTTGAAAATTGAAGCTGGGGTTATAGGTCAGAGGGAACATATTTCTCTCCAATTGTCAGTTGCATATAGTTGCGACTATAATCAACTGGCATTATGTCAGTGACATTAAAATGTGAAACTCGGTACAAATATTGCAGTTATATGTTGCGCTACAAGGCTAGTTTTTCTTTGCAGTATCTATTTATTGTTACGCTTTCTAGATTTCTTATCAAGGTGTATGGAACAATGTACGGAGGATGGCGCCATGCATGGCCTAACTCGAGCCAAAATTTATGTTAATCAGTGTAAATATCGCCCGTGTGTGGTCGGGGCCCAAAAGGGAAGCAAAGAATAGCAACACTGTTTACCTTCCATGCATGTCGTAAAAGGCGTCTAAGGAGGTTATGGGATGGAGTTGGCTGCCCCATCCCATATAGGGTCAGTAACCCAAAGCCATGCTGAAGTAGGATGTGTTCGGTCGAAAGGCGCAGATATCGCAGCAGTGCTGTAAACCATGACACAACGCAATCCGTTCTCCAGACTACATCCTGCTAATCTGCAGGAGTTTGAGAACGAACGGAGAAGAAGAAGTGTAAATGTGAGGCAGTGAGCATATCTAAGTAGCCCACCAAATCAACTAAAACGCAAAAACAAACACCAAATAGATGCCATACACATGGGCACCACAACCGAATAGAATTTAGTAAATAATACTGAGTTTATGACTACGTTCTGAATAGGATATACTAGCAACTATTTTTTTTAAAGGGGTGAGGAGCTAAAGTACCTAGTTTTTGCGCTGCTACTAACATCTCTACCACCATGCTGGCCACATTTTTTGCAGATGTGCAAGTCCTTTGTTCCAGTTACACCAAGCGTTCTAAGCCTGGTGCTCGCGAGCACGTTTGTGCTCTCGTAAAGGATATATACAAGTGCCATGCGAGTTAAAAAGTGATCTTTGACAATAATGATTACATATGGACGGTGCTCGCCGTCTGAAAAGGTTAAATTGCGCTATGACATTCACTTTAGCGGTACAATTTTATGTGTGAACTCTTCACTACGGCCTTCTTTACTCTCACAAGGGTGTGTAGTAGGTCTACACCGCAATCGAGACAGTCGGCGGGGTACTATAGACCTGTGCGCTCATGACCTAGAAGGCTAGTTTTTCGGTAATTTTATTATTTTTGTGTGATTATTTTATTATTGGTCGGCCTTGGCTATTTTTGGAGGACGACTCCAAGTATATAAATAGTGACCAACGGATATAAGATAATAATAAAAAAATGTAACGCATAAAGTCTTGTTTACTTTCTGCAGTTAAATCTTCTATAATGCAGATGGTTTCATGCCACAACGTTCTACCGCAGTATTAAGGGAACCACCCACTAAATGTTGAGAGCCTCTGGAAATGTTTAAATTCACAGGTGTAGCCTAGTTTGCTTTCATGAACTACGCAATATAACGTATCCTAATGAGGACGTAACGATCAAACCAGCAATTTTTATGGCTGTAACTTTTTTTTCATTCGTCCTCAAACTCCCAACGGATCTTTCTTATAGAGGGACAATGGTCTGACTATTTCCAGCTGGATAGTGTCTATGGAATGGAAATGCGCTTTGTCGCCGTTTTGTTTGCGCCAGTGGCTCGGCTTTTGCATAAAGATGGTTGTAGTGATTTTATAGGAATTACGTTGATTAGGTTGTCGTTGTTTTCTGAATGATCCGGATACCCAATTTTCTGCTGCGGGGTTTGAACCTGCTATCCTTGTCATCCAAGTTGATGACATGTCGAGAAGGGGAGGCGGGGTTTTACAAAAATTGACGTCAACAATACTGTCTACACCAATTATATTGCTTGAATTTGAAACAATTTTTATAAATCTATGCAACTAATATTTTTTTGTAGGGCTGATACTGATTACAATTTTCTTGTTCGATTAATCGGAAAAAAATTTAATCGATTAATTTCGATTAATTATAACGCGTTCAACTATCTGTATCTGATCTGCAACAATCCATGACTTCACAGTTCACACAAAAATATTGTAAATTCAAACTGTAGCACTGACATAAGTGATTTTGTTTACGTCTGCACGTCTAAATAAATAATAATAATAATACGCGGGAAAAGTAAGTAACCACACACACACAAATTATTAAGAAACTAAAAAAAAATATTTAAAATATTTTATTAAATTTTAATCATTAAAATATTTAACGATTAATTAATCGTTAATTTCCGCAGCCTCAATTTTTTGGGTACTTATTTTTTTCAAAAAATATTTTTTAATGGAGTGGTGACATTTTTTGACATTATTAAACATTAATTATTGACAGTTGTTGATAATGGGGAGTTAAAAAGTTGACAACATATTCTTAACATATTTTATGGATATCCCATTCTTACTACTGCTAAAAACTGTCAAGATAGTTTCATAAATTAGTTTCATAAATTGGGAAAAATTCTGCCAGCATGAGTTTCCAATATCATGTAAAGAAAACAAGATAAACACTTTATGATTATTATTATAATAAATGTATATATATATATATATATATATATATATATATATATATATATATATATATATATATATATATATATATATATATATATATATATATATATATATATATATATATATATATATTATATATATATAATTTGTGTCGAGTATTTGTTACACAACAAATAATGCTTATTTGTCACAAAAAGAAAAGAACTAACATAATTTGTTTCATACATACACACACACACAATCAATTTAAAAACATCAGAACTGAACGCAGTACGCTTCCATTGTGCAAAAGAAGTTTTCAAATAAGCAATGAACATTTCTCCAAAATCATAATTTACTACGGTAACTGCTTTCAATTTTGGTTGTAGAGACACGGTTAGGCATGACTCTCATACGTAGAATTGCAAGAACATATGAACAGACTCCACACAACATGTAAAAAATACAACATGAAGATTAATATTAAAAAGACTGAAATAATGGCAATAGCAAAGAAAGAAAGAAATATCACTATCTCCTTTGATAACAAACACCTTAAACAGGTAAAGGAGTTCACTTACTTAGGAAGCATTATATCGAGTGATGGGAAAAGTTTGGTAAGAATTAACTATATATAACATAATACAAATATATTTGTCCAGCAGCAAATACACAAAACTTGCAGGATACCAGTAATCACTTTTGGCAGTGGTGAAACTGCGCACACTTGTTTGGTTTGGACATGTAACGAGACATGACTCGCTTTCGAAAATTATTTTGTAAGGAAAAGTGGACGGTGGAAAGAAGAGATCAGGGGAGAGAAAATCCTGGGTTGATAAGATCAAGGAATGGTCCCCGTAGTCGTAACCTTCCATAACAGTTACCATGTTGTTCCGGCAGGCCGACGTTGTGCTTGAACTAGTTACGGGCACGGCGTGGGTGGGTGGAACAACAAAGAAACCGGTCGCAAGGGCCAGAGTTGTGCCCTGATGTCGACGTCTGTTTAAGCAGAATTAGATTCGAAACACCATCGAGTTAGATGGCTGCTGGAACAGAGGGCGGAGCACTTATGGGAATGCTCCTCGTGCTGTGAGGCCAGTTTCTAATCAAGAAATCAAGAATCAAGGAATGGTCTGAGTGTGATTATTTTCCACTCCTCCGAAAAGCTGAGGATAGAGTTTTTTGGAGAACTTTTTATACTGATGTATCGTGCAGTGAACATTGATATGATTGGATTATTCTGTGTGTTGATTCTTCCAGCGTGGATCCTCCAGAACCCTGCCGAGCAATGTATGTATGTTACACATGCTCCTTCTTCTATGTTCGTTCTCAAACTCTTGCGGGTTAGAGTGATGTAACACAATCAAGTTTATAGAAGATACAAAACTTCAGATATCAGCATGTTCAACGCGAATGAAAGAAGAAGAGTGATGTAGTCTGGAGAAAGGTATGCATTCAGTGCAGGATTTACGTATAAGCTACACAAGCTATAGCTTAGGGTCCCCACTTTCTTGTTAAAGATTTATTATTTCACTATTTATATACTTCTTAATTGTTAAATGGCCCCCATATCTCAAACAGCTTAGGACCTTATTAAGTCTAAATCCAGCCCTGTATGCGTTACGTCGTAGTATACAGCTTCAGCACATTTTCTGCATCTTTCGACCCCACACATCCGACTTAATACTTAAGCTTACTATTTGTGGGCCATCTTAATATTTTCATGGATGGGGTACCTAACATTATGCTACATCTTCTTTAGTCATCTTACAACATGCTTGACTATTTGTTACTATCTCATGTCCTCCTTTCAGACCACGGCAACACATACTCGTGTACATGAATTTTTTTCACTCGTTATCATGCTCAGTTTCTGAATTTCTCGTATATACCTTTCCTTTCATTAGAACAGCCATAATATAACAATGTTCTTCTTATCTTTTCTTGGAATTAGTAAAAATAATAGTGCTTATATTACTCTATATATCAGCACGCAATCTTCACCACGCCAACCACACACACATTTACATAATATAAGATAATGGTGATATCGTCGTTTATGATTTAGGGAAACATTAAAATAACTGAAGTTTCCGTACTCCACTTTTATTACTTTGAAAACATTCGCTGTGAACGAGTAGGGATGAACGGTACTCGTTTTTCTATGGACAAAAAAAAATTACATTTGCAATACTTGTAAAATTGTTATTGAAGATTATGAGGGGAATCAACAGTTATAAGTTCAGCAAATAAAATTAGAAGGAGAGTCGTGAGTGAATACAAGTATGTGCCAACCAAGACAAATAGAAAAAGGAGAGTCGTGAGTGAATACAAGCATGCGCCAACCAAGACAAACGACAGTGCCACCCAGGGTCGTATATATTATTGCTATAGAAAAAAAATTACGAGTTGTGGGGTTGTTATAAAAATGAGTAAAAACAGTTTTGTCACTTCTATTGTGATATATTTTGTGATGAATTTTTTACGTTCGGGCGACTAGTAAAGGAAAGACGAGCATGTTTTACAATCATTTTAAGAGTTATAGTTCTAAGTGTAATGTCATATTTTCTGAAGGAGGGGAAGTGGAGGTTTGAACCCCTCCCCTCGACACTCATCCCTTCCCCGATAACCGCATGCCTAGTGCTGCCTGTAGATGGATGTGAATGTGATTTAGTACACATGACTTCACTGCAGACTACACGAAGAGCCTACAGAAAGTATCAGGAGAAAATTTCTTATTTCACCATCTTGATATTCCAATTGTACAGAAAGCTAAAAGTTGGTGAGACAGACTTGTGAAACTGTGGTCAGAGCCGAGAAACTGCAGACCACATCCTTCCGCATGTCGAACGTACGGGGAAGAGATGGAGAAAATATTCTCAACGGGTACAATACTTCTTCAGCACCTTCTTGAGTCGCCTTAGACCGTAGACGACTTGAAGCGAATCACGCTTTTTTTTAAAGAGCTTATTGCTACACTGACCTGATGACTGAATGAAAAACAATGAACAATAAATCGGAGAACTACCATTATTAATGGGCATACATATTAAATGAAACAAATTATAATGCGAAACGAAATATAACCAACAGGAGGACCAATCGCGAATATAAAACGGAGCGTACATCACAAGGGGCAGAAATCACTTCTGCGAAGAAGTAGCCTGTTATTACAACCGAGCGCCGCTGTTGATGTGTACGCATGTTTCACTTTTACCGGATTTTATCACCTGTTTGGTAGATCCTCATAAGATGACTGAGGCGGCACAACTTAATAGATGGAAGTAATCCTCTATCTTTAATGGTTGGTTGGTTGCTCATCTAGCGGTCCATGGGCTCATGCCCTTTGATCTAATGCCATTAAATGATTATATTGCTGGGAAGTCTGTGGATTTTCGACCCACCCCAGGACAGAGAATAACTATCACACCTCCAGGAAGGTTATGTTTCAACCTATGCACTGCTCCCAGCTACTGTAGCCAAGATAAAGTTCACTGTGCTCATTCCCCGCCACCAATTGACTACCGGTTATGCCGAAAATCTCTATTGCTCCAGGCATGTAACCAAATGTTCAAGTCAAAAGGATTGTCACGTCCTGAGTCACTGTGCCTCTATGATAGGTCTCAGCCATAGGGAAAAAAACAGTGCTGTTAGTTTCCTCCTCCCCAGTGCTGCACAGTACATTTCTGGCTCCCTCCCAACCACATACATATATATTCAAGTAAACATGAACACATTTCAATGACAAAATAAAAGCATAATTGTATAGATGACGTGCCATGAAGCTTCTATAAGAAGATAACCTCAATATAACGGCATGTCATCCACTAAGGTTTTATGGGTGGTTTGTCTAGTGGGCCATTGGTGAGACCCACAGACGCAACCACATGCGTCTCTATCTTTAATCAGAGATACAGAAACTTTCTGTGTCCAAATGCCAACATATAATTCATATTGCCATTATTCTGTGAAATGAAGAATTTTATTACATAGAGGTTGTGGTGTACCCAACGTCCATTAATTTTTATCGTAAAACAGCTCTGATATAACCAAATTATATTAACGTATATGGTTGAAAAGAGCCTGTCTTCATAAGAGTTATTTATTTATCTACATGTAGGTTCATTTGAAATTTATGGACCTATGATATGTCGGCTGTGAAATATGAAATTACTGGATAATTTACATTGTAGAAAACTATTATTGATAGAGATAAAATAAACAAATGTGAACTTACCGTTAACAAAGCACATGGCAATGCGCGCGATTAAAAACACAGAAAATATAGGATTCTTCATAACTATGCACTTGCAGAATAGAAATCAGGGGTGAAATAGAACACGCGTTAATAATGCTCGCGAGAAGTTCAATTTCAATTGCGTTACTATGATTTTACCAGCGGTGTTTCTGATGTCACAAAGGAAACGGTAGATAATACTCCCATAGCTGTTTTTTTTTTTTTGTAACCGGAAGAAAGGAAGATTACGAGTGATGCGAGTTCGAAAACTGGGACTAGAAGCTACCAGGTCATTCTGGCCGATCAGCTAACTCCTCATTGACACTCTCGGTCAATAAATTGTCTAAAAAACTGTCAACACTGTATTTTCCCAGTTAGTTGTTGCAGGGCGGCTTCGAGTAGCATGTGTAATAAAGTTAGGGTGTGCAGAGATGTTTCGAGTGGCGTGTGATAACGTTCGATGCTCTTGCTGTCACCACGTTATGTTCTTTATGAGTTTTTTTTAAATTTACACTCCGCCAGAAAAAAAAGTACAGGGAATTAACTTTGGACCTCACGGGTGGGAAACCAGTGAACTGATTAAAACTCTCGACCACACGCCACACGATCGAATGAAAATTGAGCGATAAATGTGAATGTGTTTTCAATGTAAACTGCAAATATTTTAAGACTTGATGTGTGTGTTTCTATGTATTTCCATACAAACTGTGTACATAATAAATAAATTCCGTCAAATAAATCCACGCAACTATATTTTTTTAATGCCTACAATTTAGAATTTGTACACACTCAGAAAAACTCCTTAATATTTTTTTATATTAGTAATAAGCGCATAGGGCACAACTCAGAATGGCACACATAAGACTCGCTCTCAATCATTTATTGGTAAGACAATCAAACAGGCGATTTCGGATTGTTGAGCAGATAGCACAATGAATGAAAGTTTGAATATATTAAAGAAAAGAAGTTCCACTGCGAGGAAAACGTTAAAGCACCCACCTATAGATAGATTGGCCATGTAGCTGTGTTTATTAGTCTATCTATTTATTGATTGTCTTTGCTCTGCTTATGCTGTGAGGATCGAATTTCAGACTATTGCACATCTGGTCGCTGATGTGTAGTAATACTGTGCAGTATCAGAATTTTAGTACCTATTCAATCTCTGTTTTTCAATATATTTGACCACTGATGTTGTTCCAACAGTTCTTGTAATCAGTTCTTGTAAGGATGCCTAACTTTTCTTGTTCTATTCGCTGCTTTTCTTAGACATCTTATTTCACACGCAGTAAGCCTCTCTTGTTCTGTAGATCTCATGACTGACGCTGAGAACAGTTTTCAATAGTAATTGATTGACTGTAATAAATAATTGATTAAGAAACATGACTATTGCATCAATCAAGAACTACGTTAGAGTTAAGTGCATACAATACGTATAGACTTATCAATATAAATAAAGTATAGAAAACATTTACTAAGTGTGTGTGACCTTTTTGGTGTGGCGCATGGCCAAGAGGTTACGCTTTGGTCTTGCACCCGTGAGGTCGGAGTGTAAATTTAAAAATATCATCCTAAACATGACATGGCGACAGCAAGGGAATGTGGCCTTTATCACACAAGCCACTCGAATACTCCCTGTAATTCTCTAATGGGAAAAATACAGTATGACAGCTATAGAAATAATGTGTGTCCTTGATTTCCGGTACATTGGCCCATTATTACAAGGGAACAAAACTCACAAGACTTACAAAATTCAACAACACAATCCTCCACCATAATCGTAAACCACCATCATTTTACAATAATACATCAAAGCCATTCACGATTATGAACACATGATTTCTTGTTCTTTATGGATGTGAAACATGGACAGTTAAAAAAAAGTACCCATGATCAGCTGAAGGTAACTGAGAAGTGGTTTTTAAGAATGATGAAAATTCCATGGACAGCCAAGAAAACTAATGTAGAAATCCTCAGAGATCCTGAAGCAAACGACAAATTACAGTAAAATTAGAAGTAGACAATCAAGATTTTTGGGGCATGTGATGAGAAAAGTAAAACTTGAACATTTAGTAATCACCTGAAAGATAAAGGGGAGAAGAGACAGGAAGACATAGAGAGAAATTTCTGGATGGGTAAATCTGTGGTACAAAATCACTGTGGTACAAAAAAAGGAAAAACTAACTGAACTTATTATAACAATGTAACTGGAACAATAGTTGCAGAGCATACCCCCTACTACTTCCAATTCACAGTTTTAAAGAATTTTGCACCTGTAAAATTGTTATTATTTTGCAATGCCACTGAAACACCATCTTTTTGTGACGTCATTCTGCCGGTACATATCAATGGCTGGTGTATCGTTGTTGAATTTACCTTTCACCGACAAAGAAGCAGTTCTCTTGTTACAAATGTGAGGAGTGCTTGCGAGCGAAAAGATATGCTTGCAGGCACATGGGATGAAATTAATCTACTGTTCTACATGGACAAATTTGCTGAAAATGTAGTTCGAAAAAACACCAACAGCGGATCTATGTGAAGTTCATGTGGCAATCTTCGTTACAGGCCAATGTGAATCCTACTGGCCATCTGCCTAACTCCACACAAACCAGCATGTCTCTCCATCTCTAGCAACTGCATGTTCCCATCCATAATACCCCCTCCCTTTCATTACATTTACACGATTCTAAAATCAGACTTACCCGCTATTTGTTATATATTGCCAAGGAAAGTAATACATGATCATAGCAATAACACACTTGTTTGTCTCCCTAACCACGAAGGGGTGGGACATGCCCTAGCATTACATTTATGTGTAATTGCAAACATTATACCTATCCCTGCCCCCCCCACTACCAGGATACTAAAATATAGCAGTATCCAGCAGTTGTACTAAAATTTTGCTAGTGACGTAATTTCTTAGACTGTGCATTAAAATTAAAACAATGTGCAAATCCATCATACACTACCAATGAACATGTGCATTGAAAAAATCCTGCTTCGTTAACATCCTGCTATAATAACTAAATGTAGAAGGTATACTTTGTAGTTATAGAACCATGTAACTATATACGCACTCTAAGATAACCTAACAAGAGTGCAATATCACTTTTCCTTGTTCTCTCATATCTGGTTCTACTGGCTATATTGTCTTGTATCTTGTAGACTTACACAGTCCATTTATCTGTATATCATGTGATCGTCTTCTCTTATATAAGTATTTCCACGATATGTGACATAGGAAAGTAGAGAGGGTGAGAACAAAACGAATTCCTAACAAATGAACTCAATATCAAATACAGTGTTGGTTATTTATTCATTCTCTCAGACACACACACTTGTATATTATTAAATTATTCAACATGACAACAACAGACATTAAGACGTTACTAATATTAAGTACTCATAGTTGATGACAGAGTTAATTCTAATTGAATAATTTTAATCTAATAACAACTAATTTGGAAAAACAAGGAGTGAGCACAATTCACTCCTCCAATCTAACTTCCTATCAAAAATTGTCTCCAATTATTCTAATCTCCACGATTCCAAAAATAGTCTTTCCCCTTACAAAAGTATCTTGAATGACAATTGAATGGTTTTACTCCTCAAATAAGAATGTCCCAGTTTATAAATAATGAAATTATTATCATTAACAATTCCTGATGAATGTGAATCTCCTAGTTGAAGACATTGAACCTTCTACAAGAACGCTTCCCCTGGGGGAAATTCTATAGGACAATTTCTATAAGTTAATCCAACGATGGCAAGTTGCCCATGCAGTGTTTGATAAGCTCAAGCACAGAAAATAAGATCCAACAATGATAAGTTACACAGATGGTATTTAACAATTTCAAACACAGCCATAAAGATCCAACAATGATAAGTTACACAGATGATGTTTAAAAAGTTCAAACACAGCCGTAAAGATCCAACAATGATACGGTTACACAGACGGTGTTTAACAAACTCAAACGTAAAGATCCAACAATGATAAGTTACACAGATGATTCTTAACATACTCAAACACAGCAGTAAAGATCCAATGATGATAAGCTTCAATGAGTACGATTCAGAAATGATTAAGCCTCAGTTAATAGGTCACTGCAAACACAATCTAATTATGACGAAATTTAGTAGTAAAAGTCTACTTTGATATTAAACGATGGTTGGTTACCAAAAGATGTCTTGTCTTAAAGATTCAATCTCATTGACTGCTTGACTACTGCTATAATTTATTATCCTTTATTTCAAATGATTTCCAAGTTCGATTATCTTCAGCACCCAAGTCCACGCACCCCAACACCCACATTTAAGACAATACTAATTTCACTTTCTAATATATTTCTATCAGTCAGTGGGTTCTTTTAATCCCACATCCTGACTCTTATTGAATTCTGTAGATGTCAATCCAAAGTTAAAGACAATACTGTTTTGCTTTTCTACGGTTTAAAACTAAAGTTTGGGTGATCCAATAATTGATAGTTTATTCTCCTCAAAACCTATCATTTGTCCACCACTCAAAATCATTTTTCTATACTAGAAGTCCCCTTGGTGCATGCTTTCCTCGAGTTTTTCTTCACCGACCTTACAATTTTGTTCACTATATTTGCTTCAAGTATTTACATAGATACAATACGTCTAATTCATCTAATCTGTCTCAAACATATTCGACTTTTGCCAAAGTTAATCCAGTTATCCTGTGATTTTACTGTCGAGAATCTAATTCTTACGCAGCTAGCAACCATACAATCAACTACTTTTCCCTGTGATTTTCAAGTCAATGTTCAACAATACTTCATAGAACATTCTGGAAACTACTGTAGCTAACTCGTTCTGCTTAACTTCTAATTACATTATAGGGTCAGTTCCCTTGTCCATAATAATATAATTTCTATAAATGCTTATTGTCAAAAATCTGTCTCCCAAAATCAATACTTAATTCTTCACTCTTCACTTTTAACCATATTACAATAACACAAGAGACAAGAGTTGTGGAGAAGCATGATCACCTACACCACTTGGCATGGAACTTGATAGATAGAAAAAACTAGTGTAATGAAGATACCATTTGTCAAACACTAAGTCATTTCATTGAAATAACAGACATCAGATATACATTTTATGCAAAGGGTAAGAATGTATTTTATCTACAAGCTTCATTTCGGGCAATGGATCGTGCTGACGTTTTGAACTCCTTAAGCGATATAGCATGCAAGAGTGAGACTAATGTGGATGATGATTCCTTTTCAATGGCTAGGATTAAAGATCAGGGATTGAAATGCGGTGTTGCTAGAAGTGAACATTTTGGAGGGTGCATAAGAATGATGGTAAACCAGCATAGGATCGGTACCGTAAGCAGAAGTGTAATGGCGAATACACTCAAGGAGAGATCGGAGCAACTATGGACGTGTCCAGTTTGCAGTCATGATGATCCAATGACTAACTAACTAACTAAGCTACATTTCCTCCAAGCTTGTTCTTGAAAACTCAGATCAGATGACAGTTTGAGCACTACTTAGCAGCTTCCACAAAACATTCAGATGTTCTATATTATGTGTGCAGTGTATTACATTTTGTGCATCACACTCTCCAATGAGGTGTGTGACTTTCAACTTAGAGGGAACATTGGTTACAAGTCTAGTATGTTTTAATGAGAAATAACATGAACATAAGCTACAAATATATAATAAATAACAGCAGGATGGTGAAACACATTTACATCAATTACCAATTTTGTGACACAAGGTAGAAAAAATAATTAACAATTTGAGGAATTTAATTTATGTGGCATCAGTTCTATGCCACAAAAGTGAAAAATATCAAATTGCAAAGTATCATTTTGAATACACTATCTCAGTAGAGTGCCTGTTCAACTATTTCAAAAATCCATTATATTCCCTCTGGGGTATGTTGGGTCAATCATCACTATCTTCTTACTTGTACTTGTAGATCTTAGTAGCAATGCATGAACAGTGTCCTGATCTTGAACATAGTTGTTTTTTTTTTGTGGTGGTGCTTGTGGGAAGAAAATGGTATCCTATTTTATATGGTTATTTTTAAAAAAATATGATCTTAAATATTTATGTACCTGGATAATGATCAATTAGCTTAATTTTACCACCAATCTCAAAATAGTCAAAAAAAATTACATGTAAAACTTCAACATGGGACCTTCAATTATTTGCCTCCAACCTGGACAGTGATCTTCAAATCTAATTTTAATGACCTCAGAATTACCATAGGTTATCTTTACATGTGAAAATTGCACATGGAACTTACAAATGTATTTCCTGTCTCTGATTACTCTCTCCAACACTCCTCTCCCTTACCAAAGATGTGCCTATGGCACTGATACTACTCAAAATAAGTTGAGGGCCACTTATATTTCCCAGTGAAACAGTTGTTGGACTGAATCAATTGTTTAAAAACTTTTAGCAGGGATGAGAGGCAAAAAGGTGAATGTTATCCATAAGACATATTTGTCTGACTTGTATCAATGTTTGTGGTGGCCAAAGGCATGCTGCTAATTTTAAGTGTCCTAATGTCTGAATTTCAGAACGTAGTGTGTGTCCAACTTATCACCATTTACTCTCATACAAATTTGCTATTCTTCATGAATTGTCACATTCTAATGCTCATATCACTTAAAGATGGTAGCATATCCTACTTAGCATGCAGCTTTCAACCGCAACCATTTTTGGCGGTAGTGATTTTCTCAACAATGTTTACATTCAGTAAGTTGCCATTGATTTTTGAATGGTCCAGACACACAACTGCTAGATGTGAAAATTAAATCTGTTATCTTGAAATTCTGTTTATCTTTCCACCACCTGCACATGGAAGATTTGTGAATCTTACGGGGGACCTACAGGTAAAACTTATCATGATACAATATACTTCTAGTAGATGACTTTATTAGAGAGGCTTTCCTTACAGTAAAAATTCTTCTAACATTCATCTTTACAGTTATAAGTATGTATCATATTGTATGTATTGTTGTCTCCCATTATAGGTTAAATGCATGGCTTGTCTCAATTTCTTACTTTTGTCTTCCATCAAATAATCCCCTTGGAAGACAAAGAAATGTAGTCCAGCGGACATTGCACCTTTGTCAATTAGTGGCCGAGTGCTAGGTGGTGGGGAATGCCAGATATATCATCTTCAGATATGTCAACAAATCTGACAGAAGAATGATGAAATAAATTGACCTAGAAGTAAATATTACACTTTTGGCAGGATGTGATAATCATAGGATATTGCTGCACTGGAATGCTTTCCTTCGGGGACCAAACATGCACCATAAGCTCCCAACGCAGCTATGCTTGTGAGACAATGAACTGTCTGAAAGTCTATTGGCTACAACTAAAGGGATTTCTTCCTCATCTTCATTCTCTTCCATCACAAGGAACAATACTGTATTATTAAATAAAATTGATTTATCATTCTTGAATTTTGTGTACAGCATGATTTTGCAAGTGACAATTAAATTGATTTTAAGTAGTTTGTGTTTATTATGATTCCCAGAAATTATGAGCGGTTAAGATTTTTTCTTACAGTAGGAAAAGGGGTTTCCACCAGAGATTTCTTCAACCCCAAAATATGCACTTATAACTCAGTTGTGACTAGTCATTCTGAACAAGACCAAAATGTCCCTGACTTACACAGCTATAGTGAGGATTCTACACTTTTATCGAACTCAGAAAGTTCAGGTACCTATTCTCAGCTGGGTAGAATGTGAATTAACTGTAAAAGGGATTGAAAATTGTACTTGAATACAAGTATAACAGTTAAATAATACTGTTCAACTATGACTATTAAATTGCTTAATAAGAATAAATTAACCAAACATGAAAAACTCATACTGCCTCATATGTGAGGAGAACTTTGGTTTCATACATCTTGTCAAACCAGCCTCCTTCAGTCGCTGATCTATGTAGTGAACTACTTTCATCGCAGCATCATCTGTAACATCTACAAGCATATTCTGTTGTCTGCCTGACAGTAAAGATGACATTCTTTCCAGGCACTGGAATTTTTCAGTCAAGTTAGAATTACATATAACAAATTTTGGCAGCCATGCATTTTGATATGCTGATTTCAGAAAATGTACAGCATCTGAAATTCTGTCTGAAATATTATCAAGTGTCCATGATGATGGTGGGCTCTCTTGTAAGAGAAAACTAACAACAGTGTCCAATATACATCCATCAATTTCACCCTTGTTTAAAAGATTACTCCCACTGATGTTGGAAAAGAGTGCTTGTAGAATCATCAAGCATTCCCGATGGTAACTTCGTACGCCAGACAACAAAAATCTGCTTTCAATGTTCTGGATAATGATGATCTGAAGTTTTTCTGTAAAAATCTCCCACACTAGATCAGACGTGCTTTGATTTCTAACAATGTGACTTAAGAAGTTGCTTGCAACAGAAACATTTTCTTGGTTGACTATTGCATTATGTTTCTGTAATGGTACAACATAAAGAGGTGGCAAAATGTCAAATTGTGGTACATAGATACTGACAGCAGGGATCAACTTCACCGCAATTTCACCAATACCTAATCCTAATTCTTGCAACATTCTAGTATCAAAATTTATGACAAACTTTCTGCTGGGAGACATTTGAAACTTGAAAGGTAGTTTTCCTATTTTATTCTTGTGATCTCTGTGGAGTTTTAAAACAGCTTTCTTGACCAAGTCCTCAACAAGATCTTCCACTTGCTGGGGCAGTAAGTAGAAACTAGACAAACCATGTATACAAGTTTTACGACAACATTTAATGACATTTTTCGAATCACCACACTCTTTTAGACCTATAATAACATGACCTGGTGGAACATCTTCACTAAATTCGTTGTGCAAAATGCATATCTCTGAACACCCGGAAATGCTAATCACAAGCAGAACATCAAATTTATTCACTGTACCAACCATGGTGCCACTCACAGCACTGCCTGTGCCTTCAAACCCAATGAACTTCAACAACCCATCAGTCTCATGTGAGAGTTCTGTCAATTCAAGCCCAAGAAGAAACAGAATGTAATCAACAATACAAGTTGATGTATTCCATTGTTTAGGTCTGATATTGCACCTTTGATGCATAAATTGAGCAATACTGGCAAGGTTATTATCAAATTGCGACACACGTTCAAATTTTCTAAAGTCAATATCTGTATCAGGATACACCCAGGACATTTGTTTTCTGAATTTTTTAAAGTAGATCCAGTATTTTGATGCAGTCTCACTGACTTTTCTTTGACCTAAATTACCCAATGATTGGGCACTATTATGATGCAGGCCACGGCGAGCAAGAAGGGGAAATCTTAAAGTATGAATATCACTTGAGGAAGAAAGTGAATGCTCTCCAAAATCTCCTTTTTCAGATGGAAAACACATCCCCATTTCTAAACTTTGATCTAACTCTTTGAAAAAAAAATCAACTGTTTCCTCTAATACATTCTCTAATGATGGATGGCATTCAATCATTTTTAATTGCCGGATATTCACTTTTGGTATATCAATCAAGAGAGGTGAAAAAACTTTATTGTTATATATGTCCTTTTTCCCCCACTCCCTTGATTCATATTCATCTGATTTATTGATAGCACTTAATTTTAATAGTTCCGTAGATTCACAGTCATGAATCTCCTGACCTATATGAGCAGTTTTCAGTGCATTGTGATTTGCTTTCCACAATTTTGAAAACAAACATACTGAAGCTATAACCATGGAAGTTACTAGAAAAACACTAATCAAAGTTAAACAAACTAATGATAAATCATGATTAATGTTAAAATGTAAAAACGTTTGACATTGATTTTGTAAATATGAGATTCTCTTCCCATTATTTTCATTATTTAAATGAGTACTGTGACTAACTTCTTCCGATGTGAATATTTTAAAAATACTGTCTAAAATCCCTTCAGCTTTCTCCTCATGAATAATACTAGCTATTCGCTCTGTGCTGTCTGCATCATGAACATTAGACTGTTCCGTCAATAACTCATCACATGAAATAACTGACAAAACAAGTGTGATGTTGTATTGTTCTGCTGGAAAGAAGGAATACAGCAACTCCATGTCATATCTGAAAAAAGATTAATAGAAAAGTTAAAGCTAAGCTGCTGCAACTATACATTAAATACTTTAAAACTGTAAAAACTATTTTAAAAAGTTAACTTTACCTTTCAAAAAAGTTAAGGACCAGTAGCTTGAAATGAACCATAAACTAAAAAAAATTATATTTTAAAATACTTGATGGTTCTTGATTACTTTAAAGCTTGCCTGTAAGGTGGGCATACAAGCTTCTGATGCTGAAAGTGAAAAACTTGTCCAAAACAGAGGCGGAGATGCACAACCAATATCTGAGTGGGACACTGATATAGCCTACATAGGCCTACTCATGGATCAGAGTTGGCCAATTTTTTGGGGTTGGTTGGCCAGATTTCAGTTTTCAGATGGTAAGGAGCAACACAGCTTTTCTGTCATAAAATTTATTGTTTCTTGGATCTCATAATAGTGGGTTATGGGTCAGTTCATAGGCCTTATATTTCTCTTAGATCCTCCTTGTGGGACAGAACACAGTGGCACAGCAGGACAGATTTGGCTTGAGGGTTGTACTTTGCCCACTTCTGTCATAGATGACTGATAGATTGGTGAATTGAGCCCTAATGTGAGTGACTGTCTCCAGTGTCGAGATATCAAGAACAAGAGGCAGAATTGCATTTATTTAAGGGATGTAGACCTAAGTAGAAGGAAACAAATCACTTTAAACACAGGTTGCCTCTTTTTCATTTGTGTTAAAGAGTTGGCGTGTGGGTGACGTAGCATCAGGGTTGGGGGCAATATAGCTTTCGTAAACATTGAATCAATTAGTTATTAATCAACAATATTACACTCCTGGCAGACACATTGGCGCTTAGTCTTCCCTAGCAGATGACGAAGAGTATTCATACTGATGGTTTTTGCAGCCCCCTGGTTAAACATTCTTCGCTTCAGGTGTCCAGTTCTACTTCTACCACACTTACAACCAAATTATTGAAATCTCAGCCTCAATGTTTCATCACTTACAGAGTCCATATCCAGCAGGTCGTCATGAAGCAGTTTCAGTACATTTCCCTAATCCATTGACAAGAGCTGTCTATTGGTGCCTAGGATCCAAGTCTGTCTGCTCTTTCACTACCATGAACACTGGTGTGTCCTGGAATACAGTAAATCCATGCAATGTACAGAGGGTTGGATGTATCTATAAATGTTATCCACTCATAATGATATCAGCCATTTTGGATCTTTCGCAGCATGGACTGGAAGTCTGGCACAAAAAGTGCATTGGTGATTGAGATCCCAGAGAGCCATTTGAGGGCAGCAGTGGCAGCCTTGACTTACATACTCATACTGGATGTAGTTGTTCCATATGCTCTGCTGTGCTTGACAATGAATCTACACAATAACTGGTTATACAAAAAACCCCAGCCAGACTTCTTACCACGACACACAGACCCATCAGTAAACACAATGCTATAAAAAGTATATCATCTGCAGTTACCAGCAATCAGCTGATCAATTTCCAGCATGGTTGCTTTTCCATTTTCCAAATCTCCACATTCCCTTTCAAGAGTGATAGCATTCTTCTCCTATTGGTGAGGTCGAAACTGGTTACGTCTCCTATAGTCCTTTCAGATTGTGTCATAGATGACTTTTCATGCTTAACACTTTGCTGACCAATTTCGACGTTAGTCTAATTTCCGGTACTGGACCTTGGAGACCAAATTCGACAATCGTCGAATTTGCTATGATGCATCAGAAAAATGGAAATACCCATTGCAATAATGTGCTAATAATAGTGTTTCCGGGAAATTATGTTCGGTAAAAATGGTGGCATGTCAGGAATAACGATATAGACCTAGTAAGTGAGTTTTTATCAAGAAATATCGGAGTTTTCGAAGGAAATATTGTATGATATATAGAAATTAATGTAAATCTAGGCCTAGCATTATGATAAGTAGCATTTTGCACTTGAAATAACTCTGGAGCTTTCAAATTCATTCAGAATTTCATGCACCCTCGGTAATGGCGGACAAGTACGCTCTGGATTGTTGGTCAGCAAAGTGTTAATGCTTGGACCTTCATGTCTTGGACATTTTCGTGGAATAGATGTCTCTGGTATGCAGTGACAGGTATGTATGTTTTAGGTTGGGCGAGAGCATACTGAGAATGCAGTGAGAGAGAAGCTCAAGCATAAGGGCCAATATGTCTCATTTTCACAATGTGGTATCTATGTCGCAGATTAATTACACAAAATGAAGATTTTGAGCAACACAACATAGTTTGTAAAATTTAACAGTAACACTTTTTTTTGTCAAGTGTGTTTGACAAAGGTTTCCAAGTTTCAGAGTGCTGTTGTCAGTCCAAAAACCCATTGCTATCCACTCTCTAATCGATGAAAGTAACAAAATATTTAATTGTCAGCTGACCAGATTAGACGAATCCTAGCTAACTATTCCATTAACCTTCACCGAGCCTATATCAAGTCCAGCCGCCGAAAAATAAAATGGCGGCTAACGCCGTTGGCGACATACCCCCATCCAATGAGATATCGTTATAATAGACGCCCCACAGCCTGATTGGTTACTCGGGAACATGCGCTATTGAAGCCGGTTCATTCCTACGTCCGACATGATCGTTGTAACAATGGCTAGCCAGAAGATACAAATTTTATAGCAATTAATCTGACCACATCGGCACGATGCCATGATGGTCGACCGATTTTATAGACCTTTCTTTCATCATATTTTGAATAAAATAACATTGAATCGTGGCTTGAATCATGAATTATTGAGTTATTTAGTTTCACAGCAGTGAATATACCGAATGCCGCGTTGGTTTGGAGACTTGTAGACGTTTGATATCGGATATGTGGAAGTAGCACAAAAAATGGCTCTAGACCTAATCTCAAAGAACGATTTTACCGCAAATCTACATGTTTTATACAGTTCTCCCGGCTATATTTTGATAATTTTGCAGTGAAAGAACATAAATACAACAGATTTGTGTGTTTTAGTTTACAGTGTTGCCAAGGAATTCGATAACTAAGGTAAGGTATTTTTTTATTAATTTTTTTCCTCTTTATTTGTTATAAAATATATGTTTTTTGTGAAAAACGTCTTTACCACTTTCTCATACGTCTGGTATCACACACACACGTACATAAATTACACCAATATATGCATAATTCAATTCTTTATTTATATGTGAAAATATTATTTAAATATCTCTAACAACCAAAAAATTATCACATTTTCAAAACAGTCACCATCAATAACGCAAATTTTCAAAAAAGAATCCGGTGGCAGGGAGACGTTTCGTATTTTTTAATCTGGCTTGCTAAAGGTTAACTTCCTATTCCTTAAGTTTAGTGAACAGAACAGATATTCTATAATATTGCAATATCGAAATGTGGACATGATATCTGTCCATATCAGCAAGCCGGCATGAAAGTGAATCTGGTTTTATAGAATTCTGTTTATCCTTTAGCAAGCCAGATTAAAAAATACGAAACGTCTTCCTGCCACCGGATTCTTTTTTGAAAATTTGCATTATTGATGGTGACTGTTTTGAAAATGTGATAATTTTTTGGTTGTTAGAGATATTTAAATAATATTTGCACATATAAATAAAGAATTGAATTATGCATATATTGGTGTAATTTATGTACCGTTAAATTCTGAATATAAACCCATCCGATTGTAGGCCGATAACCTAACTATCCCTTCCCAAAAGTGGAGAAAGTCGAAAGTCCGACTATAGACCCAACTTAACAAAGCCGGCAATAATGAACTTCATCATCATAAGAAAGAACCGACATGCTAAATGGAAATTAACCATTTAACCGTGTAAATCTCACGATAATCTCGCTGGGTGGGACGGCCCGCCATCAGCGCGCGCGGCCATTTTGTTTTTCGGCGGCTGGATATCATATCGGCTCGGTGAAGGTTATATCATATTTTCAGTAAAATTATTATTGATTGTGATTCTGATGAGGAATTTTTGGGATGTAGTTAGTTTTCACAGTAGAATAGGGCCTATATAGTAATACAGACAACCATGGTTTTGTTATGTAGATGCCAAACATCAAATGTTTTGTAGAGACTCAAAATTGACTACTGTATGTCTAACTTCAGAGAAACATTTATGGCAAATTTACATGGTTTATTTATTTTCCCAAGCGAAATTATGACAATTTGACATTGAAACAACATAAACAGTGTACTTAGTGTACACTCATACCGAGAGTCATACAACACAGTGTTTTTAGAACAGTGTTTAGTTTAGTTTAAAACACTGATTCTAACCCTTCTCCCCCTCCCAAAAAAATATATAAACTAATTCTAATCCTTTTAACCCACCTAAAACAGCAGATGCGCCGATTATCGTTCCTGGAACATCACTCTGAAAATCAATTTTAAAGATTGTAAATTTTACTTTCTTTTGCGATAGACCTAGATCACTCAAGACTCAGATCTTGCCTAGTTTACAACAAACTTTTCGTCTGCTGCTGCACTTCCTGTTTAGCATTTTGGGATCATAACCTTATAGTCGTTTTGTATACTTCAAGAGTAGAAGATCATTTGTTTACAGTACAGATGTGAGATTTGCAATATAGTATACTATTCTATATACAATAACCATGGCTTATACTCGTTATGGCAGAACCATAAAGGGTGTTATTTTAGATATCACAGGCGTTTTAAAAGAAAGTGGGCCAAATGGCGGTACTGCCATTGATGGGTCCATCGACGCAGTTAATAGGTGATACAGATATGTGTGTTATAAAAATCTATGATCATACCTCCAACATCCCGTCTCTTGCCTTGGTGATACGCTCGGCTAGATTGCAACGTGTCCATCTCGTGATGTTTCTCTCCCATTTGTATCTCTGCCTACCACTTGCTCACCTCGACTTTACCCTCAAATAAGCCTAATAAGGTCTTCAACAAGGTGTAGTGACTTAAGTGTAATGTCATGTCGAAAATACTTTAAAATTTGTTTGATATTTTTATTTCTTTTATTTTAAATATTTATGTCCTTTAATAATTCTTTCTTCATATGAAGTGTTAACTTTTCAGAATCTTTCTCTCTCTGTTTTCTACTCTTTCCATGAAGTTCAGTTCTCACTATGTTTTTAATATATCCACAGTTGTCTTCTAGGGTGAATTTCTAGTATAAGTCTCCTTTGGTCTATAAATAGTGCACTGTTTAAATGTCACAGATTTCCCCTGAAAAACCTATCATTTCGATTCAAGCCTTAGACGAGAATTCTTTGAGAATTAATGATTAATTCCAACACTAATTAATTATTAATTAATTGTTAATTAATTATTAATTCCAGCACTAATTTTAATACTTCTTCCCCCTCTCCCAATTTTATAAACGAATTCTAATCCTTTTAACCCCCCCCCTCCCAATATATAACCTTATGCAACTTATCTAACATTTTAAAGGTTAGGTAATACCTCAAAAGTAGAACAAAGGTTATAACAGAAACCTGTACTAGAAATTGGCTGTCTTCTAGTTTTCTGTTCATTGCCCATATTTCTGAGCCTTAGGCCCTATATTAATATATATGTCTATAAAATAGGCCTAGATGTAACATTTTATTATTCTCATTTCTATCTTGTTTGTAATTTGTTTAGATGTCAATATTTTTGTCATGTCATTGAAAGTACTTTTAGCCATTCCTATTCTTCTTTTAACTTCAGTTTCACATCTGCCACCATCTGTGATTAAGTATCCAAGATATTGGTAATGTTTTTCTTGTTGTAGTATCTCTCCATGAATTTTTATGCTTAGCACCTGTTCTTCTGTGATTTTGCTGATTATCATGGTTTTTGTTCTTTGGATGTTTAGGCCTATATCTAGTTCATATTCTGTATTTGATTTATCAACAATCTATTAGTCTTTGCAATTCCTGTTCACTTTCTGCTAAAAGAATAGTGCTATCTGCATGCATTTTATTTTTCTTCTTTCGTTCACTTGAAACATGTCTATATCTGTAATTCTGTCTCCTTAATAAAACTCACTGTCTTTTGTAGTTCATACAGTGGCCCATAGAGCTTCGATTCCAGTGTTGTTTCCTCTGGCCAATATGTCTGCCTCAGCATTTCATACTGAGATACTGAGAACAATCTTGAAGTATATGCTTGGTAAATGGTACTCTGTGCTGCCTGCCCACATGTGCACATTGCTGTGTTGCCAATCTTGAACTTTGTGTGGTTACCCTAGGCATGAGATTAGTGCTTTTTGACAAAGCAAGTTGGCAGCGCTAGACCTTTATCACTGATTGTTACCCCTGTGGCAACCAGGGACTGGACTTATAGTTCAGGGTGCAAAGAATAGGGCCACGATCTTCTTTCCAGGCATGTCATACAAGGCGATGGGGATAGACTGATAACTTGTGGCCTGAGATAAATAATCACCACATCTTGTCTCAATTTCTTACATTTGTCTTCTATCAAATAATCCCCATGAATAATAAAGAGATTCAGGTCAGCGGACATTACACCTTTGTTATTTTGTGGCAAACTTTTAGGTGATGGGGATTGTTAGATATGCCATCACTGTGTATGGATCAACAAATTTGACATAAATATTATGAATTAGTTTGCCCAGAAGTGATGCTGTGCTCCTGGCAGGATGTAATAATTCTGGGTTACTGGTGCACTGGAATGCTTCCCTTTGGTGACTAAACATGCATTCATAAACCCCCCATACACATCCTTGTTTTTTAGATCTCATATGAGTGCAGGTGTCACCTCAGTTACATAACTGAGAAGAACCCGTGCTTTTGACAGATAGGATAAAGGCTGTCAAGAGCTACCTGCTCACAGCTAAAGGGATTATTTCATCATCATTACTGATCATCATCGCAATTGCCTGTTGGTAGACTTGAATTAACTAATTATCATTAAGGAAATTGAGGTTGGGAGAAGGGGCACCACATCAAATGACAGTGAAAGAGGCACCATGGAGTCTTCCCAGAAAAATGAGTTTTCCCAGAAAAATTCAACTGGAAAAATGTCTTGAAGTGCGCCTATATTACGGTAATAAAAACACTAAAGTGCAAGATTCATGTGTAAGCTTCATAATTATTTCTATGTGCAAACTGTGTTTATTGCCTTAAAATTGTGAAGCAAGATAGGACACTTTAGTGACAACAATTTCGAAAAAAAAATGTTAGGATACATGTTAGACAAATGTGGCCTCATCATGTGATAACAGTACAACTTTTGAAACTTGCCATGTTATGTGCACAACCATGCAATTTCTGTTATAGTTTGCACATCTTTTATTTCATCACAGAAATCTCACATGATTAGCAGACAATTTGAGGCTAAACCAACATGGGTAATGGAATTGCAGATTTCTGTTTACTGAGCTTGCTAGCTACAGAGAAAGATGCTGTACACTTGTTACAGATTCGAGTTTGTTACAAAACTAAAAATTGAACACTAATCCTAAGACCCTCCCCCATGGCACCACCCCCAACAACTAACTAACTCTTTTCCCTCTTCCCAAATTACTAAAGTACGCCATCTCCCCTCCAAGCTATATTGATCAACTGCGCTCAAATAAAGGGACATAATAAAAGTAGTGTTTCTGTTAACACTGCTTATCTCCTCCTACTGAGTTTCATACAGTAACGCTGGTTATATTTTTAATGAGACTATAGTTTGTTCTGTAAAAACATAGACCACATCTGCTTAACATAAGCCATTGTTAGTTACCCGATAACCATTAAGTGTCCTCAAGAAATACATTTCAATATTTCTGGAGTACGCAGTGCAGATATGTGCCTGTTACACTGATCTAACTTAACCAAATTCAACAGTATAATTTAGTTCTTTATTGCCTTCGTTTTTAAACTACGAATTTATCTCTCGTGTAGCAGGACAATATGCCTCCTAGAGTTCCAGAAGGATAATCTAGAAAACAGGGATGCATTGTGCTGTCATTTTATTTGTGCCAATGGCTCTACACATCCAACTTTAAGAGTGAATTTAGCTGAAATAAAAATACCGTAGTTAAATGTTTCAGACTACAACTCAAGGTGCTTGACTTTAAATAATACTGAGCATTTCTAGACATTTTACTATTGGCACTTAAGTACACAGCCACTATTGCTGAATGGATTTTTTAAAAAGCAGAACATGAGTTTGACCTCAATTTTAACCTATATTTGAATATTTGTTCAGCTAAAAATTCAGTTTATCAGTTGGAACATATTGAACAGATCAATCATGCAACAATGCAGACCGGATGCCTTTTTTCTATTAACAACTGAAGCAGATGTGTCAAATAAGATTATTTTTTGAGGATCTAATCAAAAACTTTGTAAATATAAAAATTAGAATATAACTCATCAAATAAAGTTGATTGTTGATTAGAAACTGTCATTATAGAAGGGAGGAATTCCCACAATTATTCCATCTATAGCCACCCACGAGTATTCAAACTCTGTCTCAGCCAGATGTTGATTATGTGATCTTGTCTTTCCAGAGAATAGAAACTCTCTCCTCACGGTCTTTTATTCTCTAGTAAACATATAACTGCCCTGATTAGGTCAGTTCTATATCATAACAGTATTTTGCATCGCCCGTGTGTTGCCGGGGCCCAAAAGGGGAGCAAAGAATAGCAACACTATTTACCTTCCATGCATGTTGTAAAAGGCGACTAAGTAGGTTATGGGATGGAGTTGGCTGTCCCATCCGATATAGGGTCAGTGACCCAAAGTCATGCGGAAGTTGGATGTTTCAGGCCGAAAGCCGCAGATATCGCAGCAATGCTGTAAACCATGAAACAACGCATTCCGTTCTCTGGACTACATGCTGCTAATTTGCAGGAGTTTGAGAATGAAAGCAGAAGAAGAAGAAGTATTGTGCATCAACCACTTTTCTTCCTACTAAAGAGTCTGCTCTTTTGTTTCTTCTATATGACCAGAACTAAATTTTGTTTCTTTTTGAAAAAAAGTTTTTTTAGTGTTTGTTTTAAAACTCCCACTGGATCTCTCTTTTAGCAAGATAATATTCCTATGAGATTTCCAGCAGTATGTAGGCTAGACAATGAAGATACATGCCACTTTTTTATTTGTATCAATCGCCTGACACATCCGATTTTTTCATGTTCTACCATTTCCATTTAATAGTCGATTCTACACGTTAAGGGATATCTTGAGCAGGAGATTGAAGCACTTATGGACCAATATTTGATGTGCAGTAAATATATCAGTGATCTATCAACTAACATTTTTTTTAAATGTCAAATTCTCTGTGCAAATGTCAATCAGTTATTCATTGTTTAATTTATTTTCTATTACACCATCAGGTTATACAACAGTGGTCTTCAAGTTCGTTTTTGTACAAATGAAACAGCAGTTACAAGATACATTCTAGTAGAGCAGCTTAGGAGACTAGGTTTCAGTATTGAAGAAGACAAAGTATTTCCACCAATTCCTGCAGTTTGCCAGATTTTGAAAGAGAGAAATCTTAGACCATATTTACTAGTTCATCAAGGTATTCCAATCTCTAAACTTATCAATTTTATCTGCACCAGCTGTAAACTGTAGTTACAATGTGCTAATTCTACAAATCACAGTGATACCTAATTATAACAACTTGAACCAACAAAATATGTATGTAATAACAGAAACTCTCTATATACAGTACAACAAATAAAGAACAAATATAATATGGGATTTTGAAAAGTGTAGTTAAAATTATAAATGTGTTATGGAATGATGTACTATAGAGGGATTCCACTATATTTACTTCAAATACCAAACCATAAAAACCATTGGTGGAAGCGTACTACATCGGATGCAATAACACAGTCCTCCTATCTCTTTCTATCTTCACAGTGATATAGAAAAAATGTGTGAGAGAAAATCTACCAGTCTGTGATGTTGTCTGCCCAATATTTTCTTTGTCCGACCTCTGCTTCTTCCATCTTTTACTGGTCCCTGCAGAATAGTTTTTGATGGGGAATTATGCCTCTTTACATGTCCAAACCATGAAAGTCTTAATTTTACTATTGAAATTAACATTTTTGTGAACCTGTATACATCTCTATTCCTATGAACACATTTGTGTTATGCTCTTTATAGGAAATGCACATGATTTGCCTATAATGTTTGTATTTTAAGGCATGTATCCACATCTCCATGTCTGCCGTGAGCGTCCAGCTCTCATAACTATAAAATATAGTAGAAACCACTAGTGACTTATACATTTGAATTTTCACTCTAACACTGATGTTGCTATTCAATATTAAATTTAGCCTTGATATAGCAGTTAAAGTCACCTCCGGCCTTATTTTTAAGTCTGTAGCTACTGAAGTATTGAAATATTATCTTAGCCTTTTTATTATTATGCCGCTGGCATGTAGGGTAGTAACAAAAGTAAACAATTCCTTTCTGTCCTAGACTATTTTATATCTTGTGTTCCATATGGTTCATTTCTTTAATTTTCTCTTCCGCTGTTCTCCATGCTGTCATAAATTCTCCATGTTTTCTCCTACCCTCAAGTGTCCATCACAATATACTTAAAGTTAAGAAGCAGCAGATTTTCATGAGCAACACATGTTCGATCCAGTGCCAGCATGTGATGATGGTATTTCTCTCAGATGGTGGTATTTCTGTCGTGTTCCTGACATTGTCCAAGAAGTTTTAGGTCAGAGATGGTACTTTGCCATAATATGTGCAGGATTTTCCACAAACATTGTGTTCTTCATCTTCAGCATTCATTCTCAAACTCCTACTAGATTTCTCTTGTAGCATGACAATGATTATACTAGAATTCTAGCAGGATGTAGTCCAGAGAATGGAAATGCTTTGTATGACCATTTTATTTGTGCCTATGGCCCAACACATCCATCTTAGGCAGTAAATATATTGTGTGAATATTGAAATATGAAATAGCTGTAGAATGTATGGGAACTGTTAAATAAGATCCTGGACCAATTTTTTTCAGGACAAAAATAAAGAACATAAAAAAATAAGGAGCATATTGAATAGTCCTCATTCTTAAACATTAATATAGTGAATACCTTAATTTCAGATGCATTGCCAGACTTCTGTGATGTAAATCAGAATGACCCGAACTGCGTGGTTCTTGGAGATGCTTTACATCAGTTTAGTTATGAGAACCTTAACAAAGCTTTCCGGTATCTCATGGAAGCTGAACAGCCAGTTTTGTTCTCCATGGGAAGTGGGTAAGTTATTTAAAACAGACATTTCTGATTGGGGGTCAATGCCTCTAAATCTTAATCAAATACAAACTTTGATCATACTAACATCATGGGCCTTTACTGTAGTTAGTGATGATTGTTTTCATCTTCCTGTTTCAAAATTTTGGGGAACATGTAACATATTCACTGCAGCCTAACAGACATGTCTTTTGTTTTGCTTTATACCCCTTTATGCTATGCAGCAGCAGAGGATAAGAGTTCTCTGGAAACTGATTTTTTGTGTGCTTCATATATTTTTGTTTTAGTTGACTATTTCTGTAATCCATCTTGTGCATGGTCTGCTCCTGGATTTGTATCCATCGTGTCTGTGTAGCAATGCTTTTTGAGGGACACTATCTGATGAGTCTGAAAGCATGTGAAAATCACTAAATCTGTTCTTTTCTGATGTAATCCAGTATTGAAATTGTGGTTTTTAGTCTTCTGGTGTTTTTATTTCTGATTCTATCTCTTATTGTTACTCTGAAAGTTCTGTGTTAGACAAGTAATTTTTGTTGTAACAAATTTTCGTCTTTCATTGTTAGTGTCCATGTTTGATATTAATAGCATAAGTGATGGTATAATGATTATTTTATATAATATAGTTTTGGTGTTCATGTTCACAAGTTTGTTTTACAGGTGTTTACATTTGTTTTACTCCATTGACATACCAGACATGTATGTAATTAATATATATGAATAGTTGGTGCATAGGGACAGATGTATTGTTATATTTAAAAACATTTCTGGAAAGTTTTGCCAAAGTACATTTTCAGTGCATCTTCCCTGCATAATATTTTCAGCATATAGGAAAAGTTTTTTAAATTATTATGTAACTAGTCTGCTAAATAAAAGTATTTGAAATCATGGACAATAAATGGATTAAATATAAATGGTCAAAGAATATGCTTTTTACAGAAGAATATAATTATCAAGGACAGTTATAAAGAGAAATGAGATATTATTAAGTGACATTAGGTATTATGTATTAGGTATGTTGATTATCCTCTTTGCACACTGGACATGTCCATAGGTGCTCAGATCTCCGCTTCAGTAAATCTCTCAGGGTATAATGGCTGATGGTTCTGGTTCTATGTTGGTTCACTGCTCTTTATGAAATCTTTGTCAGAGGTTCTCAATGGGCCACACCCTGACTCCCAATTCGTGCATTCTCGATATTGACTCATGCACATTCATCTCAAAATCCTCTGAAATTGACATTAATGAGCTTATTATGCAGATTAGTGCCAGGCAGCTGTGCATTTTGGAAGATATAAGAAAGGAGGCCTGTAAATATTAGACTCTATGGGCAGCTAGATAGTCAATATTACATATCTACCGTAGATGTGTTAATGATATCAATTTGTGTGTTTTCCTGTGTACCTTAGTGTTACCTAAAATGTCTATGTCCTGTTTTTCCTTTTTTGCCTATGTTTGTTTGTTTTTCGTTCGCTCCATTGTAACCATCACGGATATCCGTGCGATTTCCGCCGGGAGCGTGATTACGTTGTGCCACCGTTATGCGCCTTGTAGGCCTAGCACATCCGATTTCGGCATGCCTTGACAATTCGGGTGGGCTACCCTTAGCCTGTGACAGCCTCTACATCTGTCTCCAGGAACGCGTAGTGGAGACTCTACGCCCAGACGACTTTCTTTTGCTCTATCTGACTCGAACGAGGTGTTCCACTGTCTATGAACTTGCCTCGTGTAATTGGACGTGCTGTGCCTGTGCCCATTGGGTACTGAACCGTTTCTCATCCATGAGCCTGGTTCCTTAAGGGGAAGAACTCAACAGAGGAGTTGGACCCTGGCTCTTTCGCCCTCTTAGCCGAGGTGTCATTCACCGACATCGTGTACCCCTTGTCCAAGTTCGAGTCTCACACCACGCGTTTGAGAGCAAGGCGTTCTCGAGCTGAGCGTCCTTGTCCCAATAGCGCCTGAGCCCATCAGGTACTGAACCCTTTCTCTCTTCAAGTGTATTTCCGGTGTAGGAAAACTTGACAGTAGAGTTGGGTCAGGGCTAAATCGTTGTCCCTTTTGTGCCTGAGCGCATCGAGTACGGAACCCTTTCCCTTCGCGAGCATATTTCCGGTTTAGGAAGGCTCGACATTAGAGGTGGATTAGGTCATCTTGCTTTACCAAACGCCAATGAATGGGTCTGGATCTCTGCCTGTAAGGAACACAGGTAACTAGAAGCTCGCCTCGAGCTGACGGAGCTTGTAGTTCCCCTTTCCTAGGGACTTTGCACTTTCTATTTGCAGTTCGCGCTGCCCTCTAGCGCTGTTCTGCCCTTTCATTGTTTCATTGTACTCGATATGAAATCTATGTCTCTCGCCATGCATCTATCTTTACGTGCATTTTACATTGGCCGCCCCTCCAATGTTCGGACTGGACTGACTAGCTTCACTGTATGTCGACAGTGTCGCTATATGTGGTGATGCTGGTGGTGTCGGAGATATTGTCTGTCTCTTGTGCAGGCAAATCTCTTTCCATCTGCTACCTCCACATTCTCGGACATGATCCCCAAATGATTTGGCCAGAATCAGCTCGAGCTGCTGTATTTCTGTTTCCAGGGAGCACCGCGTGGAGGTACATTTGGGATCTTGGTTATCTGCTAACCCTGGGTCCGCCTAGAGCAATGCGTTCCCTTTGCACCCCTTTGCCTATGTGATTAATATCATAATTACAAGCTTTGGTCAGTCCATGTTTCTATGTCTATAGGGTTATGCTGTAGTAACATTGGCTTGGTCATAGGTTATTGAAAGACATAATTAAATATAAACTTATTGTTAAAATTGTAACTGCTTCTTGAATTTACACATTAAATTTATCCCAATGGTTTCGATTCTACTGCATAATTATATAAACACACAATTCTGTGTGGATGTCTAGAAGATTACTTATTTACTAAATGGATATTTCATGATGTGTCCTTACAATCTTCTTAACCCTCCTTAGCTGGTAAACATGTACTAATGAAAACATTCTAATATTTTAATGATTTCTTATCAAGATAAGTTGGTAATAATTATAGAAATAAGAAACAGACCTTTATGTAAACTGTAATAAGATAAATAAGGCATATTTAAAATTGTAATCAATGCCCTGATAAACAAAATGGAACTGCCTAAGTCTTGCAAGTAGAGGCTATAGTCCCATAATGAATAAAAATAAAAATAAATTATAGGCCTAGTTATCAACAGGTTTTTCATATTCATACTGGGCCCTTTTTAAGTCTTTAGACATTTTATCGCAACTTAGTTTCTAAATAGAAAAAGTGAGTGAACGAGAGACTGCATTCAAACGATGTACCATATGGAAAATAAATAGCTGTTAAAAAACTCACAGAATTTAAGTATTAATTCAATGTAAAACAGCAATCCAACCAAATTTTGTTTATTTCATATATTTATTTTCTAAACAGCACACAATGAACAACATAGGTCATGACATATATCATCCATTCTTGGGAATATTTAACATAAAACATGTAGGCCTATCCTAAATAAAACATGTATCCTAAACATTCAAAAACACCATTGGGTTTAAAATATCTGCAGTGATCATGAGTGTTCAACAATATTGAATCAAAATTAGACCACCTGCAGCAGTGCTTAGTGGCCTAGATACCCTTAGAATATAAGTCATAGGTCAAACACATAATATATTATAATGTAGTACTCAGCTGTTCTCAAGATTAGTCTTAAATCATATGCTTACAATAAAATATGAGTTAGGAATTGTAGAAATTGAACAGTATAAATCCTAAAGTAACCAAAAAGAAACACATAACATATTTTATATGGTTTCCCCGACATCAAGAGGCTTTAACTCTTAGCATACATGAACTACACTCACATTTTTACACACTCTTTCTAATTAACAAAATTAAGAGTGTGTTTACATTTAGTCTTTGTACAATATTTATTTGTAAACCTACAGTGATGCATCATAATGTGCAGAATTGAATGACATTTTCAGAATATGTGTCTGTTGTATTGTTTGAAGAGTGGAAATATATAGTATATTAAATGAAAGTTTCGGTAACACTATGGTTTAAGTTTTTACTGTGCTATAAATAGCACACAGTGTTTACATTTTAACTAGCTGATGTCATGGATGTCCTTGTAACACCAATGAAATTAATGGCTGCCGTGACGTCACATCCCGATAATCACTGAGTTCAACTCTAGACACAGATGATCAGATTATGCATAATCTGTTTATTTTCCAATTTACATAATTTTTTAATTTTCCTATGATTTGTACTGTGTGATCATTATTTCTTTCCGCTACACATGGAGCGAGGTGCACACACACGTTATAAATATTTCTAATCCTAGCCATACTCTAAGTAGTCTAAGTACTCAACCTTAAGCTTGCCTAATCACACAACAAAGGTCAGGTAATCCCTCAAAACTAGAACAAAGGTCACATTGAAGACTTAAACCATAGTTGTGTCAAAGTTTCAGATAAAACATAACAATTGCAAAATTTCAACAAAGGTAATTTCAAAATAATATCTATAATGTCAGACGTTTGACTCTAGCATCTATGGTTGGCTATTTTGTATAGTATATCCATTTGTGCAACTATTGGAGAAGTTTCAAATGCTTCTATGTACAAATAAACATTTTGTGATGATTTCAGTGGTTTTTTTTACATGCGTTGAAGAATTTGTAAATAAACTTAGATTTTCCAAGTTGCATTTAGTCTTTGTGAAATATTTTATTTATTTGTAAACCTGCAACGATGTACTATGCATCAAAATGTGCAGAATTGAATGTCATTTCTAGATTAGATGTCTGTTGTCTTGTTTGAAGAGCCGAAATACACATTATATTACTAGAAAAAACATAGGTCTAATGATTGTAAAACTCAAAAACAAAACTAAACCCAACTTATAAAAAGATACTTATAGACTCAACAACATGAGACTATCATCTAAAGATGGCAGTTTTGAATTATTGTGATTGGATGAAATAGTACAATATTTTTACAATCTCTTTTGATGAAGACTCTCATGGCAACATGTCCAAACATCTATCCAAAAGATGGACATCTAGCCAAAAGATGAGCTGTATTTTTGGAAACTACCAAGTATCTTTTAGAAAGATTAGTCATGCACTGCTAGTGAATACCTTATACACAAACAGATGAATCCTATAAGAATCTCACTATAATTGCACAACTTCTCAAATGGAAGTAGTTTTTAAAAGTTAATTTACCCTGATCCCCAAGAAATATGGAGTCCTGAAGTGTTCATTAATAGTGATGCATTTTATGCAATAGATGTACTGGTTTATTAGTAATGTTTATTAATATTAACAACAGGTCTTCATGTGGAAGGCTGAGGGAAAAGTAGGTTGTCCAAAAGAAACTATGCAGAATAATCAACAATGGAAGCCTAACATCGGGCATAAACAACACATAAGAACTACAGTAACAGTAAGGTGCTCAACATTAAAAGAAATAACAATTGTCCTATGTGTCATCTATGTTCCAAGAGAGACTAAGTTAGTAACTGCAGAGAGTGTGTGCTAATATTCTTTTATAATTCATTTCTAGGAGGTATTATCAAGACGAAGGAAAACTTGTGTTAGATGTTGGCTCATACATGAAAGCTTTAGAGGTAAGCTGAATTCTAAATTAAAAATTATTATATTTGAATATCCACTTCTGGCAGAAGCATCAAAAGTAGCAAAACAGGTAGTCTGTCTACTTGTGGTGATAGTAGAACATGAAGTGTTAGCTACAACATATATGCAGAACAAATAAAATAAACAATTGTTGATTAAAAAATACTCTTTAAGATTTCAGTGGGGAAAAACTGGTGCTACTTATGCAGCCAATAAAATGTCCCATATTTTCAATAACAAGAACTTCAAGAAAGTAAGAGTTTCTTTACATTCTAGCCTTTGGGAAGCAGGTCACTTTCTGCTTTTTAGACACCATCATGAAATAGAATAGCTATGAAAGAATAACCCATTCCTAAAACACAACTGTTGAAGACAGAGTATACCATAACCCTAACCTTATGAGAATGAGTCATAATCAACTGCAAACAAGAATATATAACCATAAAAAGATCAGGATGCAAGGTTAGAAGATGACCTATAAAAGAATGGATAGATAGCATCAAGAGAACCATGAATAAATATGGATTCAATGCAGCCAAGGTGACACATCTGGCCTTGGATAGACAACTAAATGTCACATTCACCACCCCTATGCTTAACGGCAAGTGTGGATATTCTTACATCATCCAACTGGGAATAGACAATAGACCATAACCCCTTAGCTGAGGAGGTATCCTTAAGGATATGATGACGGATTGCTGCTATTTTGCTGATATATTCTTATTAGTTTTCCAGGAAAGCAATTCATCTGAATGCTTTATTATAAGCATCCAGACAGATTTTTCCCTTGGAAGCTGAGAAGAGGAGGATCTCTGCAAAATGGCAGTGCTTTTTAACATACCCTGAAGAATACCTCCCCACTTGAGGGGTTTTAATAATGTAAAAATAGATTTTACTTTTTTACTTTGTATTTTACTCTTCAGTATGCTTCAGATGTGAAAGCTGAGATAGTAGGAAAGCCATCAATGTCATTTTTTACTGCTGTATTGAATGACATTGGCACTTCAGCAGCTGAGGTGAGTTTGATGCTCTTTGTAAAAGTTAGTTTTATAGTTTTGAGCATCTTGGAACCAAAATTGTCAAATAAAATGCAAATACAAAATCTATGCAACATTGAATGAATTAAGCATATTCAACAACCCATGATACGGAAGCCTGTAAACATTTTGCTGTTATATTCTTCTCAGTAACCAATCTTAATTGTGCTAAATTCTTTCCCAATGACTTTCACCCTTGTGCTGAATCTTTCTCTAACCATACAAAAATAAGAGATCTATCATGGAATTGGCTTTTTTTTATTGATATCACAAAATATATACTGCATGAATGGAATGGTTTTTGCACACTGGTGCTTGACGATTTCAAAGTGAAATCATTTTTAGTAATGAAGGATAAATAACCAACAAAAATTGGATAACTCGTCCATAGTAGTTAGATAGAGGAATGAGTAAACTTGCTTGTAGAAATGAAAGCGTTAATAAATAAAAATTATATAAACTAAGTGCACATTTTTTGCATACAATCCTCTTTTGCCTTCCAAAAAATGGTAATATTTGCTTTGATGGTATACAATCATTTTAAAATGGCAAAATTGCAAAAACTATCTAACACCTTACAACTTATGGGAAAATGTAATACATAACATTATGCACATCTAAGGCTAGTCTTATTAACAAAACCCCCACAAACATTATTCATCTTACCTCTTGGTTTTTGACAGTTGTATTAATAGATGTATTTTCAATGTTTGTATCAATATCTTAGTTTGTTCATCTATTTATATTGTGTTGTAATTATTTTTTGATGAAAGTATTAGACAGAAATATTAACTTGTCTTGTCCTTATTCTCTATTGTCAGCTTGGTAGCGAGTTGATAGTGAGCTCGTCCCGCAAACCAATCTCGTAAAATTAACTTGTGGTTCAAATGCAGACCATCACATTGCTGCTTGAAACACGATTCAATATAGTAGTCATCATGTGACATATTCTTTCCAGAACGTGGTCTTCCTTATGGATTCTCTGAACACTCTGCGATTCTGGGCGAGTTGACCTGCCGCAGCTAGATATTTTTAAACAACCTGCACCATTGTTGTCTTGGGCGCCCTCTTTCCATGTGTCCGTTAGCTTTGCCTTCAGCTAAATCAATCATTTACCAATCAATAATTCATTGTTGGAGCCCCCCTTGCCTTGAGGAGGTGGGAAAAGCAATCTCGTATTTGTCCGTAGGAAAAGCGCCAGGTCCAGACTCCATTCCAACCATAGTTTATGCTGGCCCTATTATGACTACTAAACTCACAGAGCTCTTCCAGACAATGTGGAACCTGGAAGAGATACCACAAGACTTTACAAGGATTCTTCCATCATACATCTATACAAGAGAAAAGGAAATCACCTAGCTTGTGACAACCACAGAGGCATATCCCTGCTCTCTATAGCAGGCAAGATCCTAGCTAGAGTTCTGTTAAACGGACTGCAAGCCCATCTTGAGACAGGTCTCCTCCCTGAGAGCCAATGTGGTTTCTGACAGGGCAGAGGTAGAATTGACATGATATTCACTGCCAAACAACTACAGGAAATGTGTTGCGAACAGAACATTAGTCTCTACACCACATTTGTTGACCTAAGGCATTTGACACTGTAAATCGCAAAGGACTTTGAAAGATCATGACCAAATTTGGATGTCCTGAAAAATTCACCAACATGGTTCGCCATTTCCATAATGGAATGACAGCCTGTGTGCAAGACAACGGTGCACACTCAAACCAGTTTCTAGTAACTAACAGTGTCAAACAGGGTTGCATCCTAGATCCGACGCTCTTCTGTTCTCATGGTGTTCTCTGCCATATTAAATTATGCCTTCCACAATAACAGTGCAGGAATTTGTTTTAGCTATCGAGCTGATGGAGGCTATTCAATCTTATACAAGTAAAGTAAATGTACTTAATTTACTTAATTTGAGACAAGTAAAGTAAATGTAATTAATTTACATAATGTACTTAATTTGAGATACTTTAATGGACTGGTTCAATTCCCATTGATCTCATGAATTATTCAATCTTAGTAGATTGAAGGCCAAGACCAAAACTTAGACGGACATTATTCGCAACCTCTTATTTGTCGATGATTGCGAACTATACGCTACCAGTCTGAAAGACATGCAGGACAGCATGGACCTCTTTTCTTTGACCTGTGATACATTCTCTTTCACCATCTGCACCACAAAGTCATTAAAAATGTATCAACCAGCGCCAGGTGTTCACAGAAGCAGTAATCACAGTGAAGGGACAAAAACTCAATACTGCCAATAAGTTTGTATATCTTGGAAGCACCCTATTGCAAACTGCGACAATTGATGAGGATATTGCCCTGCGTATTGCTTGTGCCAATGCGGAATGTGAAATCCTTCGTGCTAATGTCTGGATCAGGCGTGGTCTCAGTTTGACAACTAAGTTGGACATGTACCACACAATGGTTCTGCCAACACTGCTTTATGCTGCGTCATCCTAGACTGTCTATACGAGACACACATGACAGCTTAACTCTTTCCATCTTTGGTGCCTTAGAAACCTCATAGGAGTACATTGGCAGGATCGAGTACCAGACACAGAGATCCTTAAAAAGTCCCATATGCAAAGCATCCATATCCTGCTGACTAGGTCCCAACTCTGCTGGACTGGCCATATTGTCGCACCACTCCTCTGGACTTGTCAGACAAGTGCCTTCCAAAGAGATTATTCTATGGGGAGCTGTGCAATGGTAAATGTTCAAGCGGAGGACAGAAAAAGTGCTTCAAGGATCACCTGAAAAACTCTTTCAAGCACTGCACCATCGATCCTAGCTCCTGGGAGACTAAAACCCTTGATCGCTCAGTTTGGCACACCCAGTTCACTGCTATCATCACTAAATTTTAAAAAGAAATAACACTGCTGGCAATTTAAAAGAGATCGAAGTGGAAGGACAAATCAGAAATCTCTCCTTCCCCGAATCCTCTGCATTCCTCCATGCACTGCAATAGAACATCCTGGCACGAATTAGACTCATCTGGCATCTACGAATTCACAAACCAAATTAGACAATCACAAATTTTTTTTTCTACTTGTTCATCACATTTATTGTTTTTCATGCCATGCTCATCTTTGCTTACGAAGGAGGAACGTCATCATCATCAATCTTTCCATGCTGATATGTATCTTTATATGACCAAAAAAACCCACAGATTTCTTGTTAAGATGTTATTAAGGAGTCAGCCCTCTTCGACATTTATTGATCTTAACACTTACTTCTTGATTTGTCATTTTAGCTGTCTACGGTATACGTAGAAATGTATTAGTGGCTTCTCAAAAATTAAACACAAGTTGGATATCAATGTCATGTACAGGATTTTCTTCAATATTAAAAAAATTCTTGATTATCATTCTATCTCCCGCTGAAGACGGATGTGTCGGGCTATTGCCGCCAAAAAACCGGCAACACAATGCATTTCCATTCTCTGGACTACATCCTGCTGGAAATATAGTAGGACTATTGTCCTGCTGCAAGAGAGATCCAGCGGGAGTTTGAGAATGAGCGCTGAAGAAGAATAATTCTATCTATCTATCTATGTTCCTTCAGTGTAAGAGAGTCAACCCATACAGAAAATCCCCACTGCCTAGCAGGTTGGCATGGTAAACACCTCAGGCCAAGGGAGAAAATATGGAGAAAATCAGGTTACAACAGGTCAGAAAATCCGAAGGGGAGATCCTAAAGCATTTGACTATTAAACAATCTTCTGGAATTTCCAGCATTTCTGCTTGTTTCTAAGTGCATTGGCATTGACTTTCCCTTGGAACTAATCAACAAAGGTTAGAGGGATTTAGTGGCAGTTGGCAAGGCCCTTTCTCCATAAAACCTTCAGAGGCAAGCAATCATGTGTAAAACTTAGGGACTATGTGTCTCAACAATTTAACCAATTTGTAGCCCTCATTGCTCATTTGGAATTTTATACTGGCCTGCTTCCTGATAGTCTATAAAGATGCACAAGGCTGTTATCATTTACAATCATATTTAGTACTGTTTCATTACTAATGAGAAATAACTCCAGGTCAAAAAAGTTACAATAGTGTCAAGCTGCTGATTATTATGTTGTCCTGTTTGCCAGACTGTCATGGTAGGGGATGACATTGTCAGTGACATAGGAGGAGCACAGGCGTGTGGTATGGCAGGAGTTTTAGTCCGTACTGGAAAATTCAGGTATGTTTCCATCAATTAGTTGCAAGCTCAGTGATTTAGGCGATCATGTTTCTTGACAACTTTCTGTCTCTTGTGTTGTTAATAAGTTCAGTTGGGGACATTTTCTCATATAATGAAATGTACATTGACAGAATAGATGCTGATAGAAATGTGACAGAATAGAAGATGTAACCCAGAGGAAGTACAAGTTTCTCACTCTTGTTCATTTTTCAAGGAAATTAAGTTTTACTTTCAGCTCCAGATTATAATTTCTCTGGCATTTTTTAAAAATGAGTTAGTTTTCCATAGCTTTTAAAAGCCCCAAATGATCATTTTGCTCAAATGTAGTTGTAGAGTAAATGATCACTACTATGTTAGTGTAATACTGCTACTAGATAAAAAATAATATCTAGTAACAATATTACATTAAATACTCGGTAGTATTTATCGCTTCTTGGTTTTGTTACTGCTGCACTCTCCACCTTGTCGGTTATCCTCTGATATTTTGGTTATGCATAGCTATAGATTGTATTGTCATTAATTGGACAGTGTTCTACTTCAGAGGAAATCTCAGAATAGATGCAATTTATTATTGAATCATCATTGATTACTGAGTAGCTGAAGTATGTCTTCTGATCCATATCCAGTGCAGTGATAATAACTACAAGACTATTACCAACACTAGACTTGAATACTGACATTTTCATACCAGAAAAAGTCAATAAAATGTGAAATGAAATACTTGAGAAAGTATGTCAATGCTACTGGATTAGATTGGTTAGGAAATGACAACATTAGAAATATAATAGGTATTATATCATGTGTCATACATATTGAGAGTCAGCAAATGCAATGGTTTAGACATCCTATGAGAATGGAATACACCCGACTTCCTTCAAGAGCATATAATAAAACAGGCTAAGTTTACAGAGGAAGACCAAGAAAAAAATTGAAAGATAGCATTAAAGATATTTTGAACAAACATGGATATAACCAAACAGATGTGACACATCTGGCTTTGGAATGTTGGAATGTAAACATAATTTCTCACCCCTACGATTATTGGGAAGTGTGGCCAGTAGTGTCACCATCCACCTAGGGCTAGACAATAGATAATAGCTGTTGTTCATCATGAATTCCCTATTATTGTTGCATTTCTCATGTCCAGGACTGTGGATACATGTAAACCTGAAGGCTAGACCACAACCGTCTCCTGTTATCTAGAATTGTCATGACCGAATGGAGGCCCTTGTTGAGCTTTCGGTTGGTCACTATTTATATACTTGGAATTGCCTTGGTTATTTTTGGCATTCAATTTCAAGTATGTAAATAATGACCAACCGAAATCCCAAACGAAAGACATCTGACCATATGTTCTTCAGTTTGAAGTTGACATAATTTATTTCAGAAATTTTCTAATGGAGAAAATGAAATTAAGATTTTCAGGTTCGAGAAACCACTGTCAGACCTCAATTCTATGACACTCCCTTCGTCCTAAAAAGAAGAGTATGAAGACCATAGAACATCAAGTGAGAAACAGGAAAGTGTAGGAGAGAGAAACTGGAGCATCATTTGTAAAGCTCCAGTAGATATTTCAGGGATATTTGCCTTGGTCATGCAAGAAAAGTTCTTGGTAATGAAAGAACTAACAGACTGGCTTCAAGAGTACAGCTGTTAGGATACATGTTAATAGACAAAGGGGATATTTTTAATTTCCTATGTATGCGTCTTTTGGATGAGGACACCATGGTATGATGGATGAGGACACCATGGTATGATGGATGAGGACACCATGGTATGATGGATGAGACTGTTATTAAGAGATGGAAGAAGTTTGAAATTTCTTGGAGAGAGTAGAGAAGAACATTTAAGCGGGTAGGATGAGAAAAATATATGATAAATGTGTTGCAGGTACTATCAGCATACTACCCTTAACCATCTGCTTAAAGAAGATGAAATTTCTATGGGGATGTTCAGAATACTGTTGTTGGTTCAGAATAGTAACCAGTTGATGGTCACCAGCCCATCTCTATGTACCCCTGAGAATAGGAAGAAGTAACTCACTGAGTGAAAACTAAGTCAGTGAATATATTTAAGATATATTCTTATCATGCATTAAGAAGGCATTATCACACATGTGGGTGTGAAATATAAATATTATCACACATGTGTGTGTAAATATAAATATTATCACACATGTGGGTATGAAATATAAATATTATCACACATGTGGGTATGAAATATAAATATTATCACACATGTGTGTGTGAATATAAATATTATCACACATGTGGGTGTGAAATATAAATATTATCACACATGTGTGTGTGAATATAAATATTATCACATATGTGGGTGTGAAATATAAATATTATCACACATGTGGGTGTGAAATATAAATATTATCACATGTGGGAGTGGAATATAAATATTATCACACATGTGGGTGTGAAATATAAATATTATCACATGTGGGTATGAAATATAAATATTAAAAAATAGTTCTAGTATAAGCACTTCAGTTTCTCTTTAATTTAAGTGTAATTATGTTTGCTGCTGATTTACAAAACAGTTGTAATATTTATGCCTTTCTATCCTGCACATAACATCCATTATCTGCATTTTGTGTCTTTGATTTTATATAGAGTGATGTAGCAAACATCATATGTAACTCCTTGGTTGCTTCAATGTACATGACAGGTCACTATTATTCTTTTCCCTCTTTTACATCCTTTCTCTATGCTCAGTCTGCACAGACTAAGATGGCTGAGATACACTAGGAGGATGGAAGATGGCAGAATACTGAAGGGTCTACTTTATGGAGAATTAGTTTTGGGAAAAGATCTCAGGGTTGATCCCCACTTTGATACAAAGACGTATGTGAACGCAATATGCATGATACAGGCACTGATACAAAATCATGGAAACAGGATGCTATGGATCGTGTTGCATGGAGGGGAAAGATCAGGAATAGTATAAAGATAGTAATTGCAGATAGTTCAAGGGTTGTGCACATATAAGAAGCCATGCAGCAGTACACAATAGCACATAAATCTGTCATCTGTACATACTATGGAAGACTCTGGCTCATATTGGTCTTATGAGTCACATCCATCATCATCATGTATCGTAGATTATATACTAGCACAACAATAATACTATTGTCTGGAAAGGTGTAGACTGCTACTATTTTCAAATTCAGATAACACACTGGTGTTCTACATTGATCCAGTTTTATTTTAATCTTATTGTTATCATTTTTTCCACAATAATCAGTAACATTATCACATTGTCAAAATCATAATTATTTTATTGTTTGTAAATGTATGTTCATTAATGCCTTGTAATGTTGAACATAAATTTTCTTTGCAGAAGTCGAGATGAAAATCATCCAAGTATCAAGCCTGATGATATAGTTGATAATCTGTCTCAGTTTGTGGATTCTTTGTGTAGAAATCTTGCATAATCTTGTTTTAATAAGAGCTTCTGAACGTCAGTCAATTATCACCATTAGACCATGAGTAATGTCAATAGGGTAATTATATCATAATTATACAACAAAAGCATTTGAACATGAGGAATAGGAGTTATCAGATCATATATATATATATATATATATATATATATATATATATCAGAAGTCTGTGGCAGTAATGTAATGAACTGATCAAAAGGCTGATATTAGATACCACAAAATGGTTGCATGCTTTCATGTCATTGAATGTCTGCATACAAAATGCATTCCTAAATGCCAACTCTGAGGCTGATCTAAAATGTATTATAGACAGATTCTCCAAAGCCTGTACCAACTTTGGGCTTACTATTAATACAGAGAAAATAGAAGTCATGCTACAACCTGCACCTCGCAAAAGCTATGTCGAGCTGTGCATAGAGGTAAATGGTGTAGCACTGAAAATTGTGAATAGATTCACATACATAGCCAACGTTGATGATGAAGTGTATACAAGGATCACCAAGGCAAGCAGCACTTTCAGCAGATTGTACGCAAATGTTTGGCATAGAAATGACATTAACCTACAGACTAAGCTGAAAGTTTACAGAGCAGTGGTACTTCCAGTGCTATTATATGCTAGTGAAATATGGACTGTGTATAGACGTCATGTGAAAAAACTAAATCACTTTCACACAACTTGTCTCAGAAAAGTTATGAACATCAGATGGCAAGACAAGATTCCAGATACCACCTGTCCTTGATAGAGCAGGTATCCCCAGTATTGACACTGTCCTGATGCAGACACAGATTCCTTGGGCAGGTGATTTGGTGCATATGCTAGACCATTGTCTCCAAAGATACTTCTCTATGGTGAGCTGGAGAAGTGTACACGATCTCAAGGTGGCCAAAAAGAAGCGCTACAAGGACTCGTTAAAGACCTTACTGAAAGCCTTTGAAATATACCAAGATACATGGGAAGAACTTGCACAAAATAGATCTACAATAAAAAAGACCGCATCATCTTGTGAAAAGAGGAGAAATGTAGCAGCTCAATAGCGGAGAGTAGCTAGAAAATCACGGATAGACCAAGATCCGTTTACAGTGGTCATTCCATGTTTGAACTGTCCAAGGAAATTTACAGCTCGAATAGGGCTCATTAGCCATCTGCGAACTCATAATCAAGGACGTAACTCTAACTGGATTTTCAAAAGTGGATGTAACAAATGGTCATCATTTGTGATGGACGAACAACACAAAATGGAGATACATATGTACTACATTCACACGTATACTCTTTTTGAGTAGGTTACTTCAGTATACTTAAGTATACAATAGAACTAGATATATGATAATGCTGAAAGGTGAATCTTCTGGGTATGAAAGTTCTGAAGAAACCCTTAATAAAAACATTAAAAAAACAAGAGTTTTTGTAGTAGTATCGCTATATACCAATGAACACATTAACATAGTATTCTACATTCCTCAGTCTTTCTATCATCCGGCACTCGTTCCTTAGTAACATCTCTGTGGCTGTCACTCACAGAAAAGATATTTATTATGTTTCTGACTCCTATAACATGTCAGCATGCAATAAATGTAATGATGAACATCAGTAGTGGAATGTAATACATCATCAGTAATCATCTTGTGGGAGTCAACATCTAGACCAATGATCAATAACTCTTTTCTCAACCCTACAGTCTATTTCTGCTTCTTATATGTTGTGCTTTGGGCACACGCCCTGATAGAATCACTCTACGACTATTATAAACACTCAATTGCAACTGTCTGCTTGTACCTATATTTATTCTCTGATAAATAATGCATGTTCTCATGTGAATAGCTTTATGTTCTCTGACAATATCTGAATATTTAGTCTCTCTGTAATACTAAGTCATTGGCTTTGTGGCTGCCGGATAGTTTGATGCATAATTTCCAAACTTGGTTGCCTATCTTCAAATTCTGTGACACTAGGCTATTGCTGCATCTTGGCTATAATCCATCTGTCCTTCACTAGTAGTATCTTTCACCACATTAGCTAATTCAAACTTTAACTTTGAGACATTTCTATAGGAGCCAGTGGCATAGCGTGGGTCAATGGCACCTGGGGCGGAATCATAATTTTCTGCCCTTGTGACATTAAAAAAATATAGCAGTGATTGTGAAAGCCTGGAATAAAATAAATTTGCCACCCTCACGATGATGCCAGCCGGGGCGGTCCGCACCTCCGCCCCCCCCTCTCGTTACACCACTGGTTGCGGGGCATCAACTTTGGCACGGCAAAGGCACTTAAATCCCATTTCAATGTTTTCATTATTTTGAGGGGCATTTTGATGCCCAGTGCGACCGCAACCCCCTTGGCACGCCCATGACTCAAGGACATGGGGAAGAATATGCTAACAAAGATGGCGGAAATCCCAGTGAATTATAGATTGTGTCCTGATTTAGCCTAATTGGACTTTGTCCGCTGGTTGAAAGGGGCACGCCTCTCCAAAAGAGAGGCAAACTCATTAACCTACATACCTATGAATTATAGCAATTCTTAGCTTAAAGCTGCATAATTACGTGCTATGAATGATACTGTCGGCTGGTGTGTATCGCTTTGTTGAGAAGGATGGAATACATATGGGATAATCCAACTACAATTAAATAAATCCTCTATGTCTTGTCAACAGTTTACTCTATATAATCACATCACTGTTGCCTCTAATTTTTCCACTATCCTATTTATTTATTGCCAAACTTAGCATAAATATTTTAATGTCAGTGGTAGGTCCCTATATAGTCCTGAGAAGATTACATGCTTTCGAGTACAAATGCTACATACAAATTCTACGAATTTCCTATAAGGAACATAAGACCAATGTGTACGTAAGAAATAAAGTAGAGATGTGTGCAGGAGTTCAGGAACCATTGCTTTCAATAGTGAAACGACGAAAACTAGCATGGTTCGGACATGTATGCAGACATGATTCCTTGTCAAAAACAATACTACAGGGAACTATCGTAGGGGGAAGAAACAGAGGAGGGAAAATAAAGGCATGGACAGACAACATCAAGGAATGGACAGGATAATATATTTCCACGCTCATCCGCATCGCTGAGGATATAATTCGCTGGAGGACTCTGTGTGCTGAAGCAACCAATGTGACACCCCTACGACCGTGAAGGGTTACGGTTTATTGATTGATTGATATAGGCCTAGCCATGAAACTCTCTTCAGCGCTTCTAATGACAGTGACATATTACATAGCATATTCTTCTCAACATTTTAACTAGAAATCTGTGTACCCATACAAATAGAAAATGTATTTCTTTTTAGATTTATAGGTCTATAATGGTACATATGGTATGCATGGCCTATTCTTCTTCTTCTTCTGCGTTCATTCTCTTATAACCACAACGAATAAATCGTGAGATTTCCGCCGGCGAGAACGAAGTATGTTGTGCCACAAGTTCCACAGTTGAACTGTGTTATTTGTACCTCGATTGGCTCACTTTGTGGTCTAGACATCCGAGACCCAGCACATCAATTTTTGTCATGCCTTTAATTCGGGTAGTAGGCTTCCCTAGCCCGTGACAGCCTGCCTATCTGTTGACAGTCACGTGGGTGCGTAGTGACTCTTCTTCGCCAAGATGATTGTCGTCCATGTCTATCTCGCGCGAGGTGTTCCGCCGTCTGTGAACCTGCCTGGTGTAATTCTATGTTCTGTGCCTATGCCCATCGGATACTGAACTTTTTCTAATCCGTGAGAAGAATTAGACCATGGCTCTTTCGTCTTCAAAGCCGAGGTGTCGTTCACCGACATGAACCCCTCGCCCAATTCCGAGTCTCACACCACATGACCTATAATGGTACACATGGTATACAATGGTATCCAGGAGTATCTTCACTAATGTTCTTATTCTGCTCTCCCATATAGTATTTAATCTGGGCATTGCAGCCGTTGCTATTTCAAGTCTAATTTTCAAGCATTTTTCATCTTTTTAAAAAATCTTTTTCACGAGGTTTCTATCTCTTTCACATGGTTTCTATCTCTTTCACGAGGTTTCTATCTCTTTCACAAGGTTTCTATCTCTTTCACAGGGTTTCCATCTCTTTCACTGGGTTTCTATCTCTTTCAGATTGTTGCCATCTCTTTCACAGGGTTTCCATCTCTTTCACAGGGTTTCCATCTCTTTATGTGGTTTCCATCTCTTTCACAGGGTTTCCATCTCTTTCACTCTCTTTCACCTCTTTCAGGGTTTCTATCTCTTTCACAGGGTTTCCATCTCTTTCACAGGGTTCCATCTCTTTCATGGGGTTTCCATCTCTTTCACAGGGTTTCTATCACTTTCAGATTGTTGCCATCTCTTTCACAGGGTTTCCATCTCTTTCATAGGGTTTTAAGGGGTGCAAAGGGAACGCATTGCTCTAGGCGGACCCAGGGTTAGCAGATAACCAAGATCCCAAATGTAACTCCAAGCGGTGCACCCTGGATACAGAAATACAGCAGCTCGAGCTGATTCTGGCCAAATCATTTGGGGATCATGTCCGAGAATGTGGAGGTAGCAGATGGAAAGAGATTTGACTGCACAAGAGACAGACAATATCTCAGACACCACCAGCATCACCACATATAGCGACACTATCGACATACAGTGAAGCTAGTCAGTCCAGTCCGAACATTGGAGGGGCGGCCAATGTAAAATGCACGTAAAGGTAGATGCATGGCGAGAGACAAATAGATTTCATACCGAGTACAATGAAACAATGAAAGGGCAGAACAGCGCTAGAGGTCAGCGCGAACTGCAAATAGAATGTGAAAAGTCCCTAGGAAAGGGGAACTACAAGCTCCGTCAGCTCGAGTCGAGCTTCTAGTTACCTGTGTTCCGTACAGGCAGAGACCCAGACCCATCCATTGGCGTTTGGTAAAGCAAGAAGACCTAACCCAACTCTTATGTCGAGCCTTCCTAAACCGGAAATATGCTTGCGAAGAGAAAGGGTTCTGTACCCGATGGGCTTAGGCAAGAAAGGGACAACGATGGTAGTCCTGGCCCAACTCTACTGTCAAGGTTTTCTATAACGGAAGTACACTTGCAGAGAGAAAGGGTTCCATACCCGATGGGCTCAGGCACAAAAGGGACAACGATTTAGCCCTGGCTCAACTCTACTGTCAGGTTTTCCTACACCGGAAATACACTTGAAGAGAGAAAGGGTTCAGTACCTGATGGGCTCAGGCGCTATTGGGACAAGGACGCTCAGCTCGAGAACGCTTTGCTCTCAAATACTTGGTGTGAGACTCGAACTTGGACAAGGGGTACACGATGTCGATGAACGACACCTCGGCTAAGAGGGCGAAAGAGCCAGGGTCCAACTCCTCTGTTGAGTTCTTCCCTTTAAGGAACCAGGCTCACGGATGAGAAACGGTTCGGTACCCAATGGGCACAGGCACAGCACGTCCAATTACATGAGGCAAGTTCATAGACAGTGGAACACCTCGTGCGAGTCAGACGAGAGCAAAAATCGTCTGGGCGAAGAGTCGCCCCTACGCGTGCCTGGAGACAGATATAGAGGCTGTCACAGGCTAAGGGTAGCCCACCCGAATTGTCAAGGCATGCCGAAATCGGATGTGCTAGGCCTACAAGGCGCATAACGGTGGCACAACGTAATCACGCTCCCGGCGGAAATTGCACGGATATCCGTGATGGTTACAATGGAGCGAACGAAAAACAAAACAAACATAGGGTTTTAATCTATTTCACAGGGTTTCTATCTCTATCACGAGGTTTCTATTTCTTTCACAGGGTTTCTATATCTTTCACATGGCTGCCATTTCTTTCACAGGGTTGCCATCTCTTTCACAGGGTTGCCATCTCTTTCACAGGGTTGCCATTTTAAATATCTGGCACATGATTAAGTTGAATATGACAGGTCGAATGGTGCAGATATCTCAACACGGCTCTAGTCCATGACACATGCATTCCGTTCTCTAGACTACATTCTACCAATCGATTTTGAGAAAGAATGCAAAAAATGAAATATTTGGCAATTTTTTGGCCTATTTTGAAAGCATATCTACTTTCCCATATAATCTTGTTTAAATCTAAAAATATACTTACGTAAAACACATATTTTTAGAATGGTCCACTTAGACACGACGAACTATCACTAAAACTAGGGTTTTATGATGTAAACAAGAAAACCTGCAAATTACAATACACAAAACATTTTCAACATTTATATAAAAAGGCTGATCATGTTTTCTTGTTTAAACTATCATTCAAAGCCTTCAAGTAAAATTTGATAAAGCAGCATCTTAATAAAACTGGCTTGTTTATTTGGGTGGTCTTTGTTAATTTTTTGTGTGCTTCTTTTAATAAGCCTCAATTGAAGCACTAGAAGTTGCATTGCACCACCTGAAGACCATATTTGATGCCTTTCCATCAAAAGTTCAAAACATTGTTATTTTCACAGATTCTATGTAGGACCAGGACTGCCATCGTCGTCCCTTTTTTGCCTGAGCCCATCGGGTACGGAACCCTTTCTCTTCACGAGCATGTTTCCGGTATAGGAAGGCTCGACATTAGAGTTAGGCAAGGTCTTCTTGTTTTGCCGGACGCCCATGATTGGGTCTGGGTCTCTGCCTATAAGGAGCACAGGTAACTAGAAGCTCGTTTCGAGCTAACAAAGTTTGTAGTTCCCATTTTTTTTACACTTTCTATTTGCAGTTGGCACTGCCCTCTAGCGCTGTTCTGCCCTTTCATTGTACTCAGTATGAAAACTATTCGTCTCTCGCCATGCATCTACCTTTTTGTGTCTTTTTCATTGGCCACCCCTCCAATGTTCGGACTGGACTGATTAGTGTCACTGTATGTCGACAGTGCCGCTGCATGTGTTGGTGATGATGGTGTCGGAGATATTGTCTATCTCTTATGCAGACAAATCTCTTTCCATCTGCTACCTCGACATTCTCGGACATGATCCTCAAATGATTTAGCCAGAATCAGCAAGAGCCACTGTATTTCTGTTTCCAGGGTGCACCATGAGGAGGTACATTTGGGATCTTGGTTATCTGCTATACCCTGGGTCCGCCAAGAGCATTGCGTTCCCTTTGCACCCCCTTCAGTCCTGTGACACCTAATGTGTTCCATTTAAAAGATCTACCATTAGCATTTATTTAATCATGTACCTCCAAATGTAACTATTTTTTTCCCACAGGTTTATAAAAGAAATATGTCCTTGGAAACATATCACGGCCCATCACCGTGACATATCCTGACCAAGATTGACATCCTTATCCTGCACTCCAAGTTAGAGAGTTGAATTCAGTATTACTAGCACCGAACAGCAATATATTACACATTAATACTGAATCTTTAACAGGAAATGACTTGGTTCTGTTTAGCCATCCTACTTCTTCTTCTTAAGCGTTCATTCTCAAACTCCCACTGGATATCTTTTGTATAAGGCCCATGGTCCTATTAGATTTCCAGAAGGATGTAGTCCAGAGAATGGAAATGCACTGTGTCACCGTTTTATTTACGCCAATGGCCAGACACATCCATCTTCGGCGGGACGCATCCTACTAACGCCTCACCTGCAAATTAATTAGCAGTGCTTGATGGTGGCTTGTAGCAACTTAATTAATAAACCAACCAATGAAATAAATAACTATCAAGCACACATAATTTTTTAGGAAAAACAGACCTCACCTAAAAATATATTGAGGAATGCATATGTATTGATTGATAGGAACATTTTAATCATTTCTTTCTGTAGTTACATTATGGTATTATGCTTGTCTCAAAGTTTGAACCATGTGGTTGGAATTTCTATGAATTGCTAATTTATCCTACCATACTTTATAAGCAACAAAATCATAAAACTAACTTTCCTTAGAGCCTGCATATTCCCAGTGACACTATACGGTAGTGAATTTTGGACAATTACAAAAAAAATTTAAAATTAATTAGCAGCATTTAAACAAAATGTTAATTAGAATCCTCAAAATATCATCAATGAAAAAAAATGAAAAAAGGACTCTTGTGAGAGAGATAAATGTAAAAGGAAACTGGCTAAAAATAAGATTCAATCCAGAAAATTACATTTTGACCATATTAAACAGCATAACAGCCAGAAAAGACTATAATGGAGGTAAATACAGCAAGTAAGAATTTTACAAAATCTTATAATAGCAATAAAAAAGATAATGGAAACAATTAGAATTTAAAAAAAGAATGAAAAATATTGACGTTTCAATCTAAGATCTGTCCTGTTCTGATGCGGAAGGTGGTAACTTGCTTAGCTCTATCAAGATAGTTATAGTTGTCTTTTGGGTAATTGACTTAACTAATATCTTTGATGAGGTTCCTCTTTTCCTGGTAGATTATTTCTTTTCTTTTTGTTACTGTGTTGCTCCATCTTTTGCAAGCATATCTGCCTTTTAATTTCCTGGGTATCTAGTGAGATGGTATCTACTGTAGTACTACCCTTCTTTGGATGCTCACTTCTCATATGGCTTCCTTCCAGTCTGGCAGTTTATCACTGTCAAGGGCTTGTAGGAAAGACATTGCATCAATAAGAAACGCCGCCTGTTGACATTGTCTTGCTGTGTTTTTAAATTACTTCTGCAGCAATATTCAGGGTCTAAACTTCCACAGAATAGTTGAAGCAGAAGATTCAAATTGGTGAACTTGTGAATTCATTTTCTTTTTTTCTGATATTTTATATACACTTCAGCACCTCCGTTTTTCACTGCACAGCTTTAGTTGCTGATCCATCAATATATACTTGTACCCATACTTCTCTGGGGTACATATCTTCAATCATGTTGCATACTATTATTTTCTTTTGGAGAGTATTCAGCTCTTAAGGTGTAAGTGTTGTTTATCATGGATCTGATAGTGAAATTTTCATATTATTCCCACAGAACTAGGAAAAGTATTGCAGTGTTATTTCTTTTGTTATTTCTGGTAGTTCATCTTTGTATTCTGTCTATTTTTTTGGATCAGTGAATCAACATACATAACTTGAGATATGCAGATGACACTTCTCTGTTTGCCAAAAGTGAGGAAGATCTACAAGAACTAATTAACATAGTAGTAGCAGTAAAGACAAAGATCTTTTCTAAAATAACAAGAAGTCAGAAGTGATGGTTGTTTGTAAGAAACAAAATTCTCCCACTAGCATGCATGCAAGATCAAAGTGATTGACACAATTCTCAAACAGGCTACTAGTTAAATATTTAGGAACAACAAAAGTACAACAGAGATTTTTTTTTAAAAACTGATTAGGGCGGCCAGAGGCAGCATCAATAAAAATAAAGAAAATACTGTGTTATATGTTCTTATCAATAGAGGTGAGGAAGAGTTATATATCACTGATTCTAACATATGGATGCAAGTCTTGGGCAATCAATAAACAGGATAGTGGAAAATTATAGGCAACAGAGATGTGGTTCATTAGAAGAATGCTGAGTCATAGACAGCTAGAAAGACTAAGAAAGAAGTGCTGAAAGAATAAAATGGGAGACAAAGGTTTCTTAATAATGTTAGAAAGTTTTATTTTTGTTAACATATGAAATAGGGAGGTCTGGTAATAAGGCCCACAATAACCTAAACCACCATGTGTCTCCATCAACACAAAGATAAGGCCCACAATAACCTAAACCACCATGTGTCTCCATCAACACACAGATAAGGCCCACAATAACCAAAATGATACAAAGTTGCAACATGCAAAATAGAAAGCAAAAGAGATCAAGGATGACAATGTGAGAGAATATTAGATAATCTGACATAGTAGTGTGGTAAAGAGTCAACAACGATCCTAATAAAATATACAGGAAATAAAGAATTGTAGAGATCTGCATATCGCTTATGCGTCAGCACTGCACTTAATGATGATGATATATACTAGCCTCTGAAAATACTCCTTTGAACACCAAGAGACTAAGAAAAGGTTTTGGCTCTTTCCACATGTTAAAACCTAAATTGGCTTGCAGATCCAACAAGGTTGCCCACCTCTGGGTCACAATATGAATATTCTGATATGATGGCTAATACAAATCTGAACCCTTGCAATAGAGACCCTAATACATTTTCACTACTAATAAAGTGTACAAATATATAATAGACAAGCAAATAATTAAGAACAATTCAAGAGAAAATTAACAACTCAGTTTATTTTGTTATTTATCAACAACTAAGCATTGCTTGTGGAAAAGATGTACAGAGTACACCCTGAATGGTCAATGTACATGGTTCAACTTTATCTGCAAGCAGTTGTGCATCGTACTATTTAGAAAGCAATAGCAACCTACTGAACATAAATATTGTCTAGAAAATAACAAGTTTAAAAAAACCATATTGAAATGATTGTAAAATCCAAAATTGTATATATTATCAACAAACTTAACTTGCTAATCATTTACCTCTGCTCCAAACCAAAGTTGCCCTGCTAAATTTTCCTGAATTACATCATCTGGGAACTTGACTCTGAAATCCCTAGTTGCCCTGAAATCCTTAACCTGTTCATCCATCATTTGGCAAACAACATTAAGGACTCTTGCCTGACATGCCCTTAATTGGTTAACTAAAGAAGTGCATCTCTCTGGATCCTTTCTTCCTTCAAAACTATCAAGCTCTGCAGCCACCTGATTGAGATCCTCATCCGCAAAGTAAAACTGTGCCAACAGTGATGAGTCTGATCTCTATTTAAATAGAAAATAATCATGTTTACTGCAAATCTAATTTGAAAATGTACAATTAATTGTTAGGAACTGTATAATTTACGAATTTAATGAATAACTAAAAACCAATAATATGTATGATAACGACATTGATGTGGAATCATGGAAACAGGATACCATGGATTGTGTTACACTGAGGGGAAAATATCATGAATGATATTTAAAAAAGTAAAAAAGATAAAAGAGAAAGTGATAGCAGATAGTTCATGGGCTGCATGCTACAGAAGACACTCAACAGATCACTATGACACTATCGCTAGGTGGTCCTCTTGCTGGCCACATCATCCACCACCATGGATTTTAGTTTATATTCCTTATAGCACAAATATATTATAGCGACCTGCAAAGGATGAATTTTCCCCATACCAAATAATGCTAAAAAAATGCTAATCTATGAACGAAGGTAAAATTCCACCACTTGGAAGGAAACATGAGTGAGGGACGCATACTCCCTTGAGGTTTAATCAACATCACTCCTGTGTATGTTGACTTCTAAAATATAAAAATGAGTCTTTTGGTGCATTATATTCTCACTACGTTTCTGTAAAACATCTTAGTGAAGGAGAACTTGCTGTTGATGTACATGACTCACTTTCATATGCCAAGAATAGCTCCAAATAGAAATGAAGAACTTAATTTATTCCTCTGCTGCAACTAGGAAATTTTTTGGAAAATAATATTTTTTAAAAAAAAAGAAAAAATATGTTGAAAAGACTACTATACAACTGGAAGAGGAGAGAGACAAAAATTACAACTCGCATTGCACTAGCATCAAGTGCCTTTAACAGACTGTCTAATATCTGGAGATAAAGTCAATCAGCATACGCATGAAAATGCGCTTATTTAATTCCTGCGTTATTCCGGTGCTATCATATGGATGTGAGTAGGCATTAGCACAAAGGAGCTCTTCTGTGTCCAAAAAAATTTATCAAATTATGTCCCTTGAAGAAAATGGCCACTAGTCTATTTCCTGACCATGCAAGTAGGCAGTGACCACATTTTAATTAGATTTCCAGTGTCCCTGATACTATTTGGCATATAGAAGTGGACATTTTTGTGACATCAAGCATTTCTGTACACAGTTGGGCATCTAATTGACAAAAATAGCGGATATTGTTTGAGTAACTTGTATTTTAACACTAGGTATTGTCACTTATTGTGTATTTTCATTATCCATTTTTAATCTACTATTGATTACAACTTTACTCACTGTCTAATGTTATATTAGCCATTTATACAGTTGTATACCAAGTATGAAGGACATTATGACCATCCCTCTGTCCCCTACAATGTTTTAAAAAGGTTCACCAAGTCCATGCTGCATGTCCGCCATCTTGTTTTTTACAGACATATTGGTTAACAAGAAATACAATTGCCATCTATTTAAAATATTAAATGCTCTGTGTGTTTATGTATTTACAAAATTGTTAATTTCTTTAAAAAACTAAGCCAAAGCATATGAATGGGAGTTAGTTAGTTTGTTTGCCTGCTTACAAGCGGTTGTGTGTTGTCATGACAACTGTCTGACTTGGTTTGTGACTACACTACTGATGTGCTGCAATGTGCACTCTTTGGACTATATTGGTATTGCATTGCCTGCAAGTAGCAGCTTTGCTAGAACATGATCTATGCATAATAATACAAATTATATATATACAATGGGATTTAGATGGGGGGAAGACATGTATGACATGAGAAAGAAAAATATAAAAAATGTCTACTTTATTCTTACCATTCTAGGAACATTTCCCTAAACAAGCAGTTCACAAAACTAAACACAAATCACATCACTATGTACATGAATAATCCATGAAAGTTTTATCACATTTGTAGCACAAAAACCCTGTAGGATATTTTATCATAATTCACAAATATATTGAATAATTATTTTAATTATGCAAATTAGCTGCCATTTTGAATATTAATCTTTGGCTGCATATGAAAATTATGTCAATGTGATCCGCAGATTCGTCTTGTCTTCCCGAACACAGAAATGTATAGTTTGCAACATATTTTATCATAAATAATAGAAATGTTTAATAATTAGGCTATTCAATTCAATTTTAATTATGTAAATTAACCCCCATTTTTGAATATTAATTAGCTTTGATTGAATTTGAAAATTAGCATAATGTACTCCCCAGATTCGTCTTTTCTTCCCGAACACAAAAATGTATAGTTTGTTCTATTTTTTATCATTAGTAACTCTGATATGTCATGAATTATCATGAATTATTGGCTAAACTACAATTCTTGGTCACAACTTTGTGCACTAATCAGCTTATATTTCCTTATATGTTCCATGTAAATTTTTTTGATGCAAAATTAATTCAAAAAAATTCATAACTTTTTTCAGAATTGACGTACAGACTTGATTGAGGTATCATTGAATTGCAATTTTCAAGGGCTATCTAACTGTGGTGTTTATAATGTTGTAAACCCATTTTGAAAATTTTGTGCTAATGCCTAATGTGAGAGCTGGAAAAGCTCTTTATCTTCGGAAAAGAAATTACTGAGTTTCGAGAACAAATGTCTTCGTAGGATAACTAACACCTACTGGAGTGAATTCAAATCAAATTATAAAATCAGAGAAGAGACAAATCAAAATTTCATCACAGATGTTATCAGAAAACGCCATTGGTCCTACATCGGGCATGTCCTACGTGCAGACATCAACAGCACTACCAATCTCTTAAATGGATGGATATCTACAGGCAAAAGAGCCAGGGTAGACCAAAATAAACACTCAGAAGAACAATACTTAAGAGAAAGTAAAACAATCAATATCCATACTATTCAAGAACTGCACAGAATAGCTTTGAATAGACAGAATTGGAGAGATCTGACCTATGCGCTAACGTTTAGTGCAAAAGGAAAATGAATGAAAAAAATGAATGTCTCTTTATATGACTAAAAAAACACACCTTTCTTATCAGGATGCTAAGGTGAATTTATTTGACATTTATTGATCTTAACATATCTTGATTCCAAAATAAAATTACTAGGCACATTACTTCAGTAGTTTGCCATTGTTTTCAGGAGAAACTCCATTTATCGAATAGAACATGGAGAAAAAACATTCATTTTTATGCCATTTTTTAGAGGAATTCCCACACACAATATATGGTATAAATGAATTAACAGGAAAACATTTTCTTTTCAAATGATGTACATTGTTTGCCAAGGCAACAAGAGATAGGCCCCTATAGTCATTGAAAGCTCATTTACACCTTGAGGGCTGTTGATATGTCTTTGATTAAGGGTATGTGTGACAGCTTAAAAAAAGTAATTTCCCTATTTGCATTTGACGGGTGACATTTTATATGAAAAACCAATAATGGGGGGGGGGGGGTGAATACCAACCTTGTTTTCTAGTACTAAATGTCATCTTCAGTATTTCTAAGGGAAGCTGTCATTTTTAGCTCCCACCCCTCTTCTATTTTCTCTTTGATTAGCATTTTTAATTTTATAGGCGCTATGTTCTCTTGAGCTTCATATATTCACAATTTGATATTGTGACCTACTACGCATATAGTACATATTGTTCTTTACGCATTTGGAATTTTAAGTTCACGGTTGTAACTTTTTTTGTCATCCTTTTGTGTATCTAGGCCTATACCGTTACATTTTTTTGCTAAAATAAAAATAGCTATAAAATATAGGCACTAGCATTTATTAGACTTATCTAATAATAATAGTATTTTCACTTTATCTTGCCAATGGTGTATCAAAATCTACAAATTAAGAAAACTATAAATTGGTTTATTCATTGACAATCAGAGTAGAAAATGAAAGACAAATCAATTGAATCACAGGCTGTTATTTAAATCAGTAAGTTGAGTATGTTAATGTGATAAGTTTTCAAACACAATCTTAATTTTGTTGTCTAGTTTGTAATCTGTAACTAGTGTAACCTTGTTATTAATAACACATGGTTACGGTGTTTATCATGTTATTACAGGCCTACTAACACTGTCACAGGTCTATAGTCTGGAAAAAGTTCAAAATGAGGCAATGATGGCAGTACTGGGGTGTATTAGGGATACACCCGTCTCTGCAATGAGATTTCTGCCTGATCTTCCCCAGTATTAGAGCACGATATCAGGTAGTACAGGTTAGGTCATACCTTAAAGTGGCAGAATACAACCACCACCAACTTCGTTTTGTAGAACTTTTGAAGGTTTTTATAAAGAACAACTAGAAAGGAGGAGGATCCTATCTTTTGTCTGTCCATTGTACTAAATATTGAATTTTCTTATGAGGGTGTGGGTTGGAGCACAAGCTCTCTACAGACTTTCTCCAAAACCCTCTTAGTCGCCTCTTACGACAAGCATGACATGTTACAGCGACACTTTACTTATTTGAACCTCTTTTCGGTCCACGGCAGCACACAGGGGTTTCACCAACGCAACAATAAGCATCAATCAATCAATCAATAAACCAATAACCCTTCAGGGTCGTAGGGGTACCACATTGGATGCTTCAGCACACAGAGTCCTCCAGCGAATTCTATCCTCAGCGATGCGGATGAGTGTGGAAATATCTAGCCCTGCCCATTCCTTGATGTTGTCTGTCCATGTCTTTATTTGTCCTCCTCTGCTTCTTCCACCCTCGACAGTTCCCTGCAGTATTGTTTTTGACAAGGAATCGTGCCTGCATACATGTCCGAACCATGCTAGTTTTCGTCGTTTCACTATTGATAGCAATGGCTCCTGGACACCTACACACATCTCTACTTTATTTCTTACGTACACATTGGTCTTATGTTCCCTATAGGAAATTCGTAGAATTCTTCTGTAGCATTTATACTCGAAAGCCTGTAATCTTCTCTCCATGTCCGCAGTGAGCATATTATCTTCATATATAAGCATATTAAGCATATATGCTTATATTCAGTAAGCATATTATCTTCTCAATAGCTTTACGCCAATACTCCGCCCAGAGAGCATGCACGTGCAGACATATAAAATGTTATGGTTGAGTTTTTAATATAACCAAGATGGCGACGCTCAGTATACACAGTGTTGGCCAAACTTGAAATACCTATATTTGTGCTTGTTATTTTTGTTTGTTGTAGGTAATGTAGAGTTTATTGGTATAGGAAAATCTATATTCGCTAGAGCAGAGTTGAATGATGACGCCCCACAGCTTCTACCTACAATGGTAATTGCAACTTTAGTTCGAAATAAATAGTAACGCAAAATGAGGTAAACAGGTTACTAAAAATACTTACCTAGCCCATTAATAAAAATATATTAAAAAAGTATATATAAAAAAACATACAATAAAACTAAACAGGACAATTCTCCACGTATCGGCTCAAATTGAACCTTTTTCAAGAGACAAACAACAGAAAACGACAAAATAAAAAAATAAAAAACAAAATAAACAAAATTTTTGTGTTTGCCGTTCTTCTATATAATTCCTTTATGTCTTCTTTCGTTTGTGTATGTTAATATGTGATTATTTTGTACTCTGCCATTTTGTTATTGTTAAATCATTTACATATTTAGATTTTGATTTCCTCGTTTTTATTGCAGTTGTCTCTTCGATGGGTGCCCACACATGTATAGTTATTTGTATATGCATTTCGTTTTACATGGTTCTATGTATCCACACAATCACTTTGGGCCACACATTTGTATGTATACATATGCAGTTGCTATAGCATTATCTTTATGTGAACGAACGTTTATATTTACATTAATATGTATATGTTTCTATGTGTACGAATGTTCATGTTATTATTTATGTGAGAAAGTGTTTATGTGCATGAATGTTCATATTTATGTATACATATATATATGTATATTTATGTGAGCGCTTTTTTATGTTAATGCACGTATCTCCATTCTGTGTCAATGTGTATACCTATTCTGGTGTGAGCCCTTTCCTGTGTGTGGATACATTTACATGCCTGTGCATTTTGTGTGGGTATCCTTCACACATCTGTGTCCATCTTGTTATGTATTTATTTCTTGACTCTTGGTGTGTGTATACATTTCTATGTATGTTTAGGTTTGGTTTTATATATATGTTTATGTCTATATTTGGTTTCACATTCATTCCATGCGTTTTCAAATGTTGATTCTTCTTGTATCCTTCCTTCCCCAAACCCACTCACCCCACCACCACACAACCTCATCATTACTCATCTATCATTGTCATATGCCATTCTTGTTGGCGTAGGTGACCATGGTTCACTGTTCACAGTATTGTTATCAGGATCGTTGTTTCCAAGCCTTGCTAGGTTGTCACATGAATATTTTCTCACGTCCCCATCTGTCTCTGTTCCCTTCAGTCTTGCCTGTTGTGAATATGTTCTTAAAACCAGCCTGTCTGATAAAGTGACAAAAGGGGTATTTTTCTTATCTTTTTCTTTTATTCTTTTATTATTCTTGCACTCATCTATAGTGTCTCTAATTTCCCACTTTCGGTTTGTTTATAATGAATGCACGCATTTTCACTTTTACTAGATGCGCTGCCATCCCTGCGCTATGGAGACGGGGCTTGATGAAATATAGACATTTATTTTGTTTTTTATTTTGTCGTTTTCTGTTGTTTGTCTCTTGAAAAAGGTTCAATTTGAGCCGATACGTGGAGAATTGTCCTGTTTAGTTTTATTGTATGTTTTTTTAATATATACTTTTTTAATATATTTTTATTAATAGGCTAGGTAAGTATTTTAGTAACCTGTTTACCTCATTTTGTGTTACTATGTGTTCATTAGGTTACTGCGGCACCATCCACTTTGTCGGACACCCTCTGACCATTTGGTTATTTATGTTTGAAATAAAGCTCATTCTTTGCCGTGGTTCTTGCGACTACTTGAAAATTTGGACTATCCAAAACACAGCATAGGGTTGTGGTAAGATTATTTCATAAATTTTACATGATTGCTTGTTTAAAAAAGGGAGAGGATGACAGGGCTTGAAATGAATGTATTGATATAATGTTATATGAATGAAGCGAGATGTCACAATGCCAAAATACTGTTGGCTGTTATGATTGATCTGTACTATACTGATACTTAATTATTATATTAGTCATTTACCCATGTACATCTGGGGCATCATTGTTTATGTGTCTATGTGGTATTTATGTTTACAAGTAGGCTTAAATTTGTCTTTTTTTATGTGAAAATTGGACACTCAATGCAGACACTGAAAGAAGGACTCTGGCTTTTGAAAAGAAGTGCTATAGACATCTGTAAGAATTAGCCAGAACATATGACAAATAGGCCTATAGGGACTATTTAACAGGCTGGAAATAAAAAAACTTGTGGTCATATCAATAACCACTTTTGGCAGCGGTGAAATAACGTAAACTTATTTGGTTTAGACATATAACGAGATATGATTCTCTTTATAAAATTATTGTGCAAGGAGCAGTCGAGGGTGGATGGAGAAGAGGACAGAAAATTCTGTATTGAAACATCAAGGAATGGTCTAGGCGTGATTTTTCTACACTCCTCTAAACGGCTGAGGATAGAGTTGTTTGGAGAGCTTTTTTGTGCTGATGTATCCAGTGTGCCACTACTGCAACCCTAATGGGTTATAGGTCTTATTCTTCTTCTTCATCATTCATTCTCAAACTCCTGCTGGAACTCCCTTGTAACAGGACCATGGTCCTACTAGATTTCCAGCAGGATGTAGTCCTGAGAATGGATATTTGCGCCGATGGCCGACACATCCATCTTCGATGGTTATTATTTAATTGGTCTTGGTAGTACCTTTTTATGGCATAAAGCTCTTAATGTGCCAAAAGACATATTACTAATGTTTAATGTAGGCCTATGTGGTTCTTGAGGAATTTATATACCTGTACAGTGAGTGTGTTGTTGTTGTCTGTGTGTCAATTGACTGGTCCATATTCGTAGTAGCATGAGAATATACGTTTGAAGCCTTGACTGAAATCGCATCATTTTTAGAGATATGGTGTGGTCGAAAATGGAAAGCATATTGGCTCAAGTTGTGAATTATGTGGGGGCCATCTGAGTGAATCGGGTTCAAATCCCATTTGTTGAATTAAATGATGGAGACAATCAAAGAAGCCATGAAAAACGGGCTGACGATGGACAATGTGAAGCTAATGGCCAAAGACAGGTAACTTCAACTTCCTCCCATCGACTCTTAACTGCACAAGTGAAAATAACAATAGATAGATATTTGGCACATGCTCATAATAACCACTGAAGCTTATTATATCAAAAAGCCACCAAAGACGGATGTCTCGGGCCATTGGCGCAAATAAAATGGCGACACAACGCATTTCCATTCTCTGGACTACATTCTGCTAGAAATCTAGAAGGCCATGTCCTACTACAAGAGAATTCAGCGGGAGTTTGAGAATGTACGCTGAAGAAGAAGAAGATACCAAAAAAAGTATTATGTATAAGTATCATTGAATGAGGGTGACTAAATCATGAAAAGTGTCATTCTGAAGTCGGACAGGAATATTGCCATCAAGTTGTAAGCCACAAAAGTTGTGGCTATTTTCTCACTTTGTCACCTGCTGTCTCTGTTGCCTTCAATCTTGCCTGTTGTGACTATGTTCTCCAAACCTCCCTGTCTTATGAAGTGGCCAAAAAATGAAGATTGTCTTTTTCTTATATTATTGATTAAGGTCTGTTGCACATTTGACTCTTTCAACACCTCTACATTAGTTTTTCTGGCAGTCCATGGTATGAATAAAGACATGGACAGACAACATCAAGGAATGGACAGGGCTAGATATTTCCACACTCATCCGCATCGCTGAGGATAGAATTCGCTGGAGGACTCTGTGTGCTGAAGCATCCAATGTGGTACCCCTACGACCCTGAAGGGTTATGGGTTTTTTTATTGATTTGATTGATGGTATTCTCAGCATTCTTCTATAGAACCACATCTCAGTTGCTGGAGTGACATTAAGAGAGAGAATTAGAAATGATAACATCAGACAGATAACCAAAACAATACCAGTATTGGAACACATCAAAAGACAACAAATCAAGTGGTTTTCACACGCTTCCAGACTACCAACAGACAGCATGCCACAGATGGCCATTTCACATAGACAAGCTATAAAGCCAGAGGCAGACCATGTAAAAGATTGATCACAGAAATCAAAGAAGCCACAGGAACAAGCTTACAAACAGCACACAAGAAGGCCATCTCCAGATAACTCTTCTACCCCTGACACTTCAAGGCAAACAAGGGATACAGCTTATAGATAGATAGATAGACTGAGTAGTTCTACTCTTGTCTTGGCAGCGTGAAGCCATTCTTTAAAAAAAAGTGCAGGTCTTCTAAAGTTGACTTAGTGATCCATACAGTGAGTTTCAGACTGTTAACAGTGTCTGTACAAGTTTTTTCCTGTCAGTTGAAATGTAAGGACAGTCAATAAGGAGGTGTTCTACTGTCTTCGGCGGTAGAGTGTATATACTTTGTTGTATTGAATGCAAAATGATTTTTACTGATTTAAAAAAATATTGTCCACATGCAACTAGATAATGCAGGTTTTTATCTTTTTGATAGATGATCGATGCTGATGTGACACTAGAGAATAATAGAACTCTTCAAATTCTTATGGGGCAGAAAAAGTAAGTGTGTTGTATGCTCTTGTACATTTAATGAAACTTTACAGCTGAAATTGCATGTGTTGGGCCATTGATGCAAATAAAACGATGACAAAATGCATTTCCCTTGTCTGAACTACATCCTGCTGGACAGTTTCATGTTAGAACAGGCCGCTGCAGACTATTGGGTCGCCACTACTGACTAAGGATCTCGTACACAGATAAATGTCAAGAATCCAAAGCCTCAAATACATACTTCAGTTTGGAGTTTGATAATGAATGACCCAAACAAAATTGATTGAAATATTCTTTGCCTGAGATGTTGATGTGTAATGTATTTGTTATTATTATTATTTGAACAGCTGGTATGATTTTGGATATTAAGAAAGCGTTACGTTTGTTTGAATCACTAGGAATTTTGAGAAATAGAATTCTTCTTTTGTGCAGTCGAGGGGTTTCTCCAGAGCTTTATTTCACACACACTAAGGCTGCAACTCTCTGTGGTTTGCAATGATTTTGAAGAAGCCTTTTACTGAGAGGGAATGAACATATAGCTGCATAGATGAAGTGACGCGAGGCTTCCACGAAAGGAAAGCATCACTATATTTGCACGTCATCTACTAGGTATTTACTGTTGCATTCTGGTTGGTCTGATGGTCCGCTGGTAAGACCTTCAGCATGCCAGATGAAAATGTTATGTGTACACAACTGTTATTATTATTATTATTATCCACTTGTGACAATATCTTTTATAAGACAGCGATGACTTATGATGTCAGTCCAGTTTTATATTTGTTAGAGTGTTAACTTCTTGAATACATATGTGGTAGGATCCGAAAGGGTAGCAAAGAATAGCAACACTGTTTACCTTCCATGCATGTCATTGTTGTTGTTATTGTTTGTCCATCACAAGTGATTATGACTATTTGTTTCATCCACTTTTTGTCTTCTTCTTCTGCATTCATTCTCAAACTCCTGTAGATAAGCAGGATGTAGTCTGGAGAACGCAATGCGTTGTATCATGGTTTACAGCATTGCTGCGATATCTGTGCCTTTCAGCCTGAAACAACCGACTTCAGCATGGCTTTGGGTCACTGACCCTATATGGGATGGGACAGCCAACTCCATCCCATAACCTCCTTAGTCGCCTTTTACAACATTCGTGGAAGGTAAACAGTGTTGCTATTTGCTCCCCTCTCTGGCCCAGGCAACACATGGACGACATCCACTTTGAAATTCAGTTAGAGTTATGTCCTTATAGACCATGCATGTCATAAGAAGCAACTAAGGTATTTTGTGGTGAAATTGGCTGTTCTATCCAATTTAAATCACTCAGAATCCTTGCTGAAGTTCAATGTGTCAGACTGAATGCCGCAGATAATCACAGCTCAGCTGTAAAAAAACAGCCTAGAAGCCATGCTAAAGTTGTTGTATCAGGCAGAAAGGCATAGATATCACAGCTAAGCTGTAAACCCTAGCACAACACATTCCATTCTCCGGACTACATCCTGCTAATCTGCAAGAGCTTAAGAACAAATGCAGAAGAAGAATACATATCTTATTCCTGTTTTATATTTGTTAGTGTGGGTAACATCTTGAATTATTAGAGTGTTAACATCTTGAAAAAATATATATATATATATTATGTCCTGTTACAGATGTGTTAAAGTGTTAACATTTTTGATGTGTTTTGTTTTATTTAATATTGGTAATTCTCTTTTAATTCTCAATGTTTTTTTGTTGTTGCAAGATTGGTAATTGGTCCTATGCTAAATGCTTCTGTTGAGGGCTACTATTCCAATTTCTGGGGAGGAATGTCTGAAAAGGTAAACCTCAGTGTTTCTCTTAATCATCTTATAGAACCTCTATAAATATATGACCAGCCCAAATGCTAAGGACAACATCAACCTCCTGGGAAGGAAAGACCAGAGTATAATCTTCCGACTGCGCACACATATACAACTTAACAATCACCTGAGCAGAATACAACCACAACACACTCCAGGGTGCCGGCTGTGCATTCATCCCTATGAAACTGTTGACCACCACCTTTTTGAATGTCCAGCGCTGGATGACATCAGGAAAATGCTTCTCCCTCCAGGATCAGATAAATGGAACACATTATATGGAACAAAAAAACAGCTCACAAACACATGCATATATCACACAATAGCATTGGGTCAAAGGGCATGAGCCCATGGACCGCTGGACCACCAACCAACAATCTTATAGAATCCTGTTAACTAGCACAGTTACGGTAACAGACTCTCAGTCCAAAAATAAGTTGCTCACAATTCTTGGAGATAGCAAACATACAGTCCATTGTTTAGAGTTCCAAAACAAAGAGGACTATTGTTGGAGTGGATAATGTCAAGTTAGTTATCAAGTGTCTACAGCAATGAACTCCCAACAAGTAACAGGCAGATCCAAGCCTAGAAATGAAATGCCTGAGCCTGTACTTATGCTGCAGGACCTAAAAAGGGAGCAAGGAATTGCAAAGCAGTGACCTCTATACGTTACACGTTTGTAGAAGGCGACTGAGAAGGTTGGCTGAAGGCCAAAGTTCCATGCCATGCTGAAGTCGCATTTGTCAAGCTGAAAGGCACAGATATTGCACCCAAGCTGTAAGCAACATATTCCATTCTCTGGTCTATATCCTGGTAACCAGCAGGAATTTGAGAAAGAATACAGAAGAATCAGAAACTTGAGAAATGTGATTGGAGAAACTAGAAGTGATATGGTTTGCAACCAGAGGATATATCCTCCCTGTATGTTGCCTGCGCTTGTAGGTAGAGCAAAGAATAGCACTACTGTTTACTTTCCATGCAAATTATTAGAGAAGGAGACTAAGGTTTTGGAGGTGGAGTTGTATGTCCCTTCCCAAATAGGGTCAAAGTGACCCAGAAGTCACATGTTTCGGGTCGAAAGGCACAGATATCACAGTTAAGCTGTAACCATGTCGACACAATGCATTCCATTCTCCAGAATACATCCTGTTAATCTGCAGAAGTTTGAAAACAAATGCAGCAGAAGAAGAATAATACTCTGTATTAAAAGGTACTTTCAATGCTATATAACCATACAGGTTAAGTTAACAGGATCTGGAAGGATGGATGAAAGTATATTACATTTGTGAGCTACAGAAATTTTACTGTGTATCCTTACACCATCTGCCAGAAGCGATCCTACATTGGTAGTAGGCAGCTTTTTTTCCATGGAGGAGGCAACTTCATATTTTCTGGTTGTTGTTATTGTTGTCAATAATGCCAGGAATTGTGAGCGATTTGCTCTTAATTCTTGTGTGTAGTGGGAGTGGTTTCTCAAATCTATCTTTCATACCCAAGAGATTTCAGCTTCTGGCTCAATGCAGTGTCTATTGAAAAAGACATCTACTCGGAGGGGGTATGAATACTTTCCGGTAACACGATCTGAAAAGCTTTTTCCCTGTTTGACAGACTAGTTGTATACAAAGTCAAAGCTTTTGTTGTTTACAATAGACATACATCAAAGAGTTGTTTCCTCCTTGGACAATGTCTCCATTCAGAACTTTACTTTATCTGACAATGTTTTCATTCCAAACTTTTTTTTTAATTTGACAATGTCTCCATTCAGAACTTCACTTTATCTGACAATGTTTCCATTCAGAACCTTACTTATCTGACAATATCAAAGTTTAGACATAATGATTGCTTCCTAATTAATATTTAGCATCATAGTTTGCAGTTTGGCTAGCTTGTAATTTGATATTTTCTGAATTCAGAGAGTAGTGCATATAGTAATTCTAAATCAGATATAATTTAGCCATATAAGGAGACATAACAAAATGGAACAATTAATAATGGAAGGTATGGTTCCTGGAAGCAGAGGTAAGGGCCGCCAAAAAGACAAGGATGGATTAGAGACATCTAAGATTATTTAAACTCCGCCGAAGATGGATGTATCAGGTCATTGGTGCAATTAAAACAGAGACACAACAAATTTCCATTCTCTGGACTACATTCTGCTGGAAATCTAGTAGGACCATTGTCCTGCTACAACAGAAATCTAGTAGGAGTTTGAGAATGAACGCTGAAGATGAAGAATGTTTAAACACACCCCTTCCTGCGTCAGGTCTACTCTAAAGACAACTACAATCTGGAAAGAATAAGTCATGTGGAATATATATAAATCAGCCTGGCAGACCAGTAATAATTACTTGGTGGGTTACCTGCCTTACGCGAACCTGTGTGTCAGCCTAGTCTGCAGTTAAGTATGATTAGATTCTGATACCTCTGAAGATGGATGTGACGGGTCATTGGCTCAAATAAAACGGTGACACAACGCATTTCCATTCTCTGTTCTATATTCTGCTGGAAATCTAGTAGTGCGATTTTCCTGCTACAAGAGAGATCCAGCGGGAGTTTGAGAATGAACGCTGAAGAAGAAGATTATGATAAACAATCCAACATTTCTTTTATTGAGAAGTGAGTCACAAATGTTTCTTGTATTCCTCCTCAGGGCTACTACATTCGTAGTAGTAACTATCTATCCATTGTAGACCGGGAGATTTTTGGAGTGTTTCCTGTTCCTATGGTGCACTCTGCTATTCTTATCAACCTGCATCACTACCTTTCACCGAATCTTTCCTACAATAGACCTCCAGTGGGATATAGTGGTCCAAGAGATGACATCATTTTATTTGCTCATTCTGTGAAAGCTTTAGGTAAGTGGGTGTTGGTTCATCATCATCATTAAGTGTCGTTATTAAAAACGTGATGCTACATGGCAGTCCAAGGTAGAATGCAAAAGAAGAAGATGAGGAGAAGGATGGTGATAAAAAACTGTGACTTTAACCTTCACAATGCTTATGTAAACACTTGTCGATAAACAAAAAAAATGGCGGCTCTTGCCGTTGTCGATAGAAGTCATCAAAATGAGATATTGTGTTAAATATACATACCAGAGCCTGATTGGTCAATGCACATACTCGGGAAACATATGCAATTGAAGCAGATACATTTCTACGTCCATCATGATCGTAGTGAAAATTTATACGTAGAAGTAACACGTTTTATACCAATTAATCTGACCACATCTGCACACCGGTACGATGCCATGATGGTGAATCGGGTTTATAGACTGTTGTATCATTGTATTTTGAATAAAATAACATTGAATCGTGGCTTGAATCATGAATTATTGGGTTATTTAGTTTCACAGCAGTAAATACGAGGCGTGTTCAAATGAAAACGGGACTTGTTACACCACGCGTGATAGAGCGCACTGATATTGATGACATTTTGCACTAGTAATGAGTATCCAATAATTTACATACGGTCACGTGTTCATCTTCCCAGCATGCATATGTGCTGCAGAAGACTGTTAACAATATGGCGGGTGTGATTCCGAACCCGTCCAAAATGAATCAGCGTGCTGTGATCCAGTTTCTTTCATTTGAAGGATGTCAAGCAGTAGACATTCATCGGAGAATGAAGGCAGCATATGGTGACAAATGTTTGTCGAGGACCAGAGTGATGGAGTGGGTGCGTATGTTTAAAGACGGACGTGAGTTAACGGCAGATCTTGCACGGCCAGGTCAGGCGCATATTGTTGCAACAGAAGAAGCCATAGCCGTGCTTGATAAAGCAGTACTGACTGACCGTCGTCGGAGCATTCGTTCGCTTGCAGAAGAATTCCATATGTCAATTGGGACAGCCCACATGGTTGTTCGGAAGAAATTTAACTATCGGAAGGTGTGATCACAGTGGGTCCCACGGATGTTGACTGACCACCATAAGGAAGAACGGATGGGGTGGAGTTTGAACCACCTGATGCGTTACAGGGCAGAGGGTGATGCATTTCTGTTGAGCATTGTGGCAGGTGATGAATCGTGGTGCCACCACTATGAACCGAGCAGCAAAATTGACAGCATGCAATGGAAACATCCAGGTTCACCAAAACCCAAAAAATTCAAGACACAGGTTTCTGCTGGGAAGGTTATGGTGACTGCATTTTTTGACCATGAAGGGCTTTTGTTGACTGATTTTAAGGAACCTGGTGTCAACATCAATGCCGCCCATTATAAAGACACTTTAGACAAGCTGCATAAGGCCATCAAGGCTAAGCGACCAGGCAGACTTTCTCAAGGTGTGATTCTTCTCCACGACAACGCTCATCCGCACGTCGCAAAAATTGTGCAGGAAACATTGGCAAAGAAGAATTGGGAAGTTCTTCATCACCCAGCCTATAGTCCCGATTTATCCCCGTGTGATTTCCATTTGTTCGGACCGTTGAAGAAAGCACTAAAGGGACAGCGATTCAACAGCGACGCAGACGTGAAGACAGCGGTGACCACATGGTTCAGAGAACAGCCACGCAACTTTTTCTCGGACGGCATTCGACGTCTACCTAAACAGTGGGATGCTTGCCTAAATGCATACGGAGATTTTTTCTGATGAACCCAGGTGCATTCTTATTCACAAGTGGTTGCTTTGTTCAATTCCGTTGAAAATATTAAATTGCGTATGATACTTTTTAAATAAATCCACAAGTCCCGTTTTCATTTGAACACGCCTCGTATACAGAATGGCGTGTTGGTGTGGGGACTTCCAGATGTTTGATATCGAATATGTTGAAGTGGCACCAAAAATGACTCTAGGCCTAAGCTCAAAGAATGATTTTACTGCAAATCTACATGTTTTATACAGCTCTCCCGGCAATATTTTGATAATGAAAGACCATAAATACAACAGATTTGTGTGTGATTTAGTGTACAGTGTTGCCAAACAATTCAATAAGTAAAGTAAGTTATTTTTTTACTAATTTTTCTGCTTTATTTGTTATAAAATATAAGTTTTTTTGTGAAAAACGTCTTTACCACTTTCTCATACGTCTGGTATCAAACACACATGTACAGAAATTACACCAATATATGCAGAATTCAATTCTTTATTTAAATGTGCAAATATTTAAATATCTCTAACAACCAAAAAATTATCACATTTTCAAAACAGTCACCATCAATAACGCAAATTGTCAAAAAGAATGCAGTGGCAGGAAGACGTTTTTGTATTTTTTAATCCGTCTTGCTAATGGTTAAACTGTAGTTACTATCAAAGATGGATGTGCTGGGCCATTGGCGCAAATAAAACGGTAACACAACACATTTCCATTCTCTGGACTAAATTCAACTGGAAATTTTGTAGGACCATTGTCCTGTTGCAAGAGAAATCCAGCGGGAGTTTGAGAATGAACACTGAAGAAGAAGAAACTGTAGTTCAAACTTTTTTTGCGTAGGATCGCCTTTTACGACATGCGTCGAAGGTAAACAGTGTTGCTATTCTTTGCTCCCCTGCAACACACTGGTAATTATGTAATATTAAATATAACTTATGGTAGGTTAGTGGTTCATGAGTTCATGCCCTTTGACCCAAATATAACTCATCAAAATGTGAGCAGTTTCTGTGTTCTCAGTTAATAGACTGATGCGACACACACACATGGTTAACATACGTTGGCAAAAACTCAAATGTAAATTATGAAGAAATAATTGTTAACGAGTTACAATATCAAGCTAAACATTAAATATGTCATGTTTAAATTGTATTTAATTATATATGCCTCAAATGAAATAGTAGCACATCATACTTCATGCTCCATGGTGGAAATCAAAAAATAAATTTGTGTTGGTTACTTGAGAGCCAACGCAGAAGTAGAAGATATTCTGAACAATCTTCGAACGATATAGAATATTTTTCCCATATTGAAAGCCTTATATAAAATGTTTTTGATAATGGGTCACTTTACTTCTAAATAAAATGGGGTTGTGTCTCGAGAAAAGTTGAGAACTTATGGTTTAGATGATCTGAAATATGTTTGTGAAGTATTTATTGAATCAGAGTTGAATTTGTGCGAACAGTAAATATTTAACTGATCTGAGACCTGACATACCAAACGCTTACAGATTCGCCTACAGTGCAGAGAAGCTGATCCTGGAGGTAAGCAATACTTGATGATTTCCTTGATGATGTTCTTGAACAAAGTGTATAATATTTTCATTACAAGAAGTTCCTCCTCTGTACAGCTCACCTCATGTGTATATACCAGAGAAGCCTAAAGACAAACTAGGATTTGATCAGTCAAGTTATGTGTCATTTTGTTGTAGTTTGTATACATAGGATCTGATCAGGCAAGTTATGTGTCATTTTGTTGTAGTTTGTATACATTTTCTGTTAGATAACATGGTTGGTAAACAATATCATTTTGTTGTAGTTTGTATACATTTTTTGTTAAATAACTGAAGGTAAACTTTTAGTTTTAAAAGTTGTAAAGGTATTTTATAATATTTATTAAGTTGTTTTTTTGGCTGCGTAAAATGTTCATCTTATGGTAAAATTATGCTCCTTTCAGTCGCAAAGTTAATCCAATTCGGTTATATCAGAGCTTTTAACCATAAAAGCGAAAGTGTGTTTCCAGGGCCCGAAAGTGGAACTTGTTGTTCTTCAGTCAGATATCAGGTTACAGCGCCAATAGCTTCAATGAACTGTGTAATTCGCTTCAGGTCATCCATGGAACCCCTCAAGTCTGGAAGTTCTGCCGTCTCAGTAGGAAAATAAACATATTTTCTCACTCTCTTCTTGGTAGATTTGACAGGCATGAAGGATGTGTTCTGCAGTCTCTGGGCTCAGTCCACAGTTGCACAGGTCTGTCTACAAATTTTCAACTTTCTGAACATGTGACTTCTCAGTCTGTTATGGCCAATTCGTAGTCAAAAGGGGAGCAAAGAATAGCAACACTATTTATCTTCCATATATCTTGTAAGAGGTGACTAAGAAGGTTTTAGGATGGTGTTGGTTGTCACATTCCGTATATGGTCAAAGTGACCTAGAAGTCATGCTGAAATCGGATGTGTCAGACCGAAAGGTGCATATAACACAGTCATGTTGTAAACCCTGACGCAACACATTCCGTTCTCCAGACTGCATCTTGATAATCTCTAAGAAGTTTGAGAATGAAAGAAGAAGAATGTGGAGGTTGCTGTTCTGATAATCCAGCCACCACGAACTTCGTTAATTAAAAACATTCATACTCATCAGGTAGCATATCCTGTAGCAGTCATCACAGCCTTTCGAAGCTTCTGTCAATCTTGAGCTAGTCTTCCTGCTTCTGTTACTGTCATGTTCAGGTGGTCTTTGATGTCTTGCATCCATCTTCTGGGTCTGTCTCTTGTATGTCTCCCTGGCATCATCCCCTCCATTATGGTCTTCTCTATGCTGTCTGGTGTTAAAAACTTTATTTATTCATATTTACAGATATACATGATCAACTTGAAACGACGGCCGGCTAGAAGACTTCGGATGCTGACAGCCTTTGACTACTTGGGGATTGATGCCAAAATTGTGGATGCTGTAGATGGAAAGTTAGTATAAATACCAAATTCTCTCCTGTTATTTGTAATTTTGTTGTAAACTCGCAGTATGACATTCATTAAAAAAGGAGTTTTCATGTTTTCACTTTTTCCATTGAGGCGTTGTGGGGAGTATGGGGTTAAGTCTGTATTTTTCATTGACCAACATCATACCTGCGGCTACTTTCCCAGAAGATCTGGTGCCCTTTTCTTAGGCTGGGTCAACCTAGAAGACATTAGTCTTCTTCTTCAGCGTACATTCTCAAACTCCTGTTGAATTTCTCTTTTAGCAGGATCATTGTCCTGTTGGATTTCTAGCAGGATGTAATCCCGAGAATGGAAATGCGCTGTGTCTCCGTTTTATTTGCGCCAATGGCCTGATACATTTGTCTTCGACGGGAAAATTGGTATAAGTTCATAAGTTACATAGTTGACTTTTTAATTCTTGTCTCAACACTCTGTCCATTCTTCAGTCAGCTGTACAAATGCTCCCAAAATATTTAAATTTCTGCACTTGCTTTACTTCAGTAGTTGATCATTTATTTTGATTGTATTGGGTTTTCTGCCTATAAACATTACTTCTGTATTTTCTTTATTGATCTTCATGTTGTGATTGAGGCAGCTTTCATTGAGTATGTTTATGTGATCTTTCAGCACTTCACTTGAACTGTGGAAAAGGCACTGATGGTCAGCAAAGAGTGGTTCAATTAAGTCATTTGAGTAATGGTAAACGTCTGGTGGTGTTTTACTGTTTTGATAATGTTATCCATATAAATAATAAACAATAATGGTTTGTCAGTCCTGCATTTGTTCTAACTGCAGATGTTACTTGTTTGTTAGTCCTGCATTTGTTCTAACTGAAGATGTTACTGGTTTGTCAGTCCTGCATTTGTTCTAACTGCAGATGTTACTGGTTTGTTAGTCCTGCATTTGTTCTAACTGCAGATGTTACTGGTTTGTCAGTCCTGCATTTGTTCTAACTGCAGATGTTACTGGTTTGTCAGTCCTGCATTTGTTCTAACTGCAGATGTTACTGGTTTGTTAGTCCTGCATTTGTTCTAACCTTCACAGTAGTTTTTAAGCCCTTATGCTTAAAAAAAAAGATCATTGACTTTTCTTACAAGTCACCAAGACTTTTTCAGATTTGTCGCTATATTTCTTATTGGTTACTGTTCAAGTCTTTATCTTCATATGCCCCCCTCCCCATGACAAGTTTTACCCTTACCTCTATTTCAGAAATTTCTTCGGTGCCCCCCCCCCATTCAAGTCCCTGTTGTCTTGCTGAGAACCACCATTTTAGATACAGAAACATGACACAGAAACCATGCTGAAGTCTAATGTCTCAGGCCGAAAGGCACATATGTTGCAAACCATGATGCAATGCATTCCATTCTCTGGACTACATCCTGCTAATCAGCAGGAGCTTGAGAATGAACACACCAGAAGACGACAACCACGGACACAAGAACATATTTTCGAAGCACATAATTCTTGCCTACGTTTAATGTTCATTCTATATGTTATCTATTCCAAACAGAGAACTTAATAGTTCCTACCTGGAGATGCAAGGGGTCAAGATGTTGCCAGACTTTGCCGATCCATATCATGGAAGGTAAGAGGGATCTCATTTTGTTTCGCTCTATATTTCCACCTGTGAATTGTGGGGCCTTCTTCTTCAGCGTTCATTCTCAAACTCCCGCTGGTTCTCTCTTGTAACAGGACAATAATCCTACTAGATTTCCAGCAGGATATAGTCCAGAGAATGGAAATGTATTGTGTCGTCTCTTTATTTGCGACAATGGCCAGACACATCCGCCTTTGATGGTATTCTGGGCTTAAGAGCAGAAAAAATTATTATTATAATAACATCTCTGTTATGTGCCAAGCATATCGTAAGAGGTGACCAATGAGATTTGAGGGGAGGAATTAGCTGTTTCACCTCATAGGTCAGTCAGTGACTCAGAAGCCATGCTGTAGTTGGGTGTGCCAGGCTGAAAGGCACAGATATTGCAGCTAAAATGTAAAATGTATCCTTTTCTATGGCCTAAATCCTACTAACCTACAGGAGTTTGAGAATGCATGGCTGTCCGCTTATTTTTCCATAAATCCATATTTTTAACAATTTATTTCTATATTTCAATAAAATGATCTTATTAGCACCCCAAACAAAAAAAAAATCCCACATTTTTTTCTTCATCCAATCAATACATTCTTCTTCAGCGTTCATTCTCAAACTCCCGCTGGATTTCTCTTGTAACAGGACAATGTCCTACAAGATTTCCAGTTGAATATAGTCCAGAGAATGGAAATGCATTGTGTTGCCGTTTTATTTGCGCCAATGGCCCAACACATCCGTCTTCGGTGGAAATACATTCAATATGTACAAAATGTCTGCATTAGAAGTAGTAACTGAAGATGTAACACGAAATGGCCTTTTTCAAAAATGTTATTTAAAAAAACACCCCCACCCCAAAAAAGTTTTTGATTGTAGGTTTTTCTGAGTTTTTTTTCAGCCTGAAAAATCTGTATAAGTACAGAAAATCCATACTAGTTGACATCTATGAGAATGCATGCAGAAAAAAAAAGAGACTGTATTCTGATAGTTGCACACCGCCGAGAGTTTAAGTTGCACACCGCCGAGAGTTAAAGTTGAACACCGCCGAGAGTTAAAGTTGCACACCGCAGAGAGTTAAAGTTGCACACCTCCGAGAGTTAAAGTTGCACACCGCCGAGAGTTAAAGTTGCACACTGCCGAGAGTTAAAGTCTGGGTATCTTCTCGTTAGTTGCAATATATGTTCCTTTTGGCCTGACACATCCAACTTCAGCATGGCTTCTAGGCCACTTTAGCCAACTTAGTTATGGGACATCTAACTCCACCCCTAAACTTCCTGAGTCACCTCTTACAACATGCATGCTAGGTAGCAGTGTCGCTATCCTTTACTCCCCTTTTAGGCTCTGGCAAAGTATGGGTATTAAACAAATTTTTCCATTACACAAAAGGATACCAGAAAGAGCTCTATTGTTCATAATTCCTGAAGATTCAAACAAAAATTTGTTTGTGAAGACATTATCTAGTCGTGTTGTTGGCGTGCCTTTCAACCTGGTATCTCTGACTTCAGTACCTGTGCCACAGTCCTGCTCGATATATGGAATGGCCCGACCAATCTTAATTTCCTGCCTCTGTTTGGCTGGACTAAGCCCCCATCTTCACTTCAAGGAGTTGGCCTCGATGAGGCAAAAAAAAGATTATTATGATTTTGGTAGTCCATGTTTTTGTAAATGTCATAATTATTGTATTGTCTCGTTAATGTGTCACTGGGGTCCTAAACGGAAGCAAATAATTACGGCTGGTATCTGCCAAGCATGTTGTGAGAGGCAACTAAATACTTACGTAGAACACAAGTTTTGATGGAGTTTTATGAGGACTATCAGACTGCCATTGTACTGTATGGTATTGGTATGAAAACATGCAATTAACAACATACAAGACATTTCAATGTTTCAACTGTAACTCTTTCAGGACGGAATTATTCCTTATTCCTGGGGTTTGGACGTAATTAATTTTAAGCAAAATTTTTGGACCGAAACATGACTAGGCGCAAGCTTCCCGAAGACAAAGTATTAGCTATAGAAGGTCATATAAGGTATAAAAAGAAAGATAATTGAATGGAATCCATACAAAATATAAGAATCGTAACAATAAAATTCCAAAATTACACCACAAACAGAGATGTTAGATGAACAGAAATTATTTTGCATGCATTTTGTTCTACTCACCCTCAATTTTATTTGTCTTGAAATGCTAAAATCCAATCTTACTAAAGTAGATGCCTTGACTGTCCACTTTCTGATCATAATTAGTTTATTTGAAGTAAATCTATCTGCCTTGTGTTTTATGCCATTTTTCTGTGTTTTATGTCAAATTTCAGAACTGAACAAAATATTCTGAAACTTTATGAAATATTCCCAAGTATTGAATTTCCAAAGTTTAACTTTATTCCACTCAATATTATCATTAGGTCTAACTATTTACTGTATAACATAGCGCAAGATTATCATTGCTGTCACTATACCTATCTGATTCTTCGGAAACAATAGCAGTGTGAGTAGTTTTATAATTTTTTATAGTTATTCTTCCCTTACAAATAATATTAGGTCTATTTATTTTACAATTTTCAACAAGTCGGTAATCTTCACTGTCAAAATCGAAATCATCGTTGTTTTCCAACTCACCACTTGAAATAATGTCTCCAATTATAAAACTCTCAAAGAATAATAAAACCAGATGTTTGCTAAATCTTTGAGCTCTCTTACTAGTGGAAGATGAAGCCATTTTGCTAATTTCTGAAAAGCTGAACCTACCTTGTTCAAATTTTAATTTAAAATAAATATGTCACACATGTCTAATCACACAGGGGTTTTGTTCCGTTAGCCAGATTTCTAAGGTTTAAATACCTAGATAACTTAATGCTAATTATTTTATGATCCAAACGAAGCAATTTTAGATGGAATATCTTCAAGAATGAATAATTGTAGATATGTCCGCAATGGATGTCTATCTGCAACGATATATCGTCTTTACGGACGGAAATAGTTACTGTCTTTTTTCAAGAAAATACAAAACAAACAGTGAACAAACAATAAAAACTGAACAAACAATAAAAACAGTGAACAAACAATAAAAACAGTGAACAAACAATAAAAACAGTGAACAAACAATAAAACAGTGAACAAACAATAAAACAGTGAACAAACAATAAAACAGTGAACAAACAATAAAACAGTGAACAAACAATAAAACTGAACAAACAATAAAAACAGTGAACAAACAATAAAAACAGTGAAAACACTGGTACTATCACAGAAGTACTAGCTATACTAGTTGTTGTTCTACAGTTTTACAGCAGTCTTACCTATTATCCATAGGCAACTAAGGAGGTTTTGGGGTGGAGTTAACTGTCCCATCCCATAGAGTCAAAGTGACCCAGAAGCAGATGAATTGAGCTGAAATATGCAGAACTGAGCTGTTAACCATGACAACACATTCTGTTCTGTGGACCACATACTACTGGTCTGTTGGAGTTTGAGAACGAACGCAGAAATAGAATAAAAAAATTTTCTTTTAACAGATAGAATCATAATTTCTTTGTTTGTACACTTTATTTTCAGATCACTGACAATGGGTGAAATCGGCTGCTTTCTGAGCCATTATCAAATCTGGGAAGAGGTCAGTAGGTCATAGTTCTCTTTTTCAGATTTCTCTTTTGATCCTGCAGTCTTCACTACAGACATGAGCCATCTTCATTTCTCCACTTCCTGAATACAAACTCCTCACTTTGCAGTCATTCCCTCTTCATGTCAGTAATGCTTGTGTCCATGTGTTACAGTGTTACGAAAGGAGAAAAAAAATATATCTGCACTGTACTGCTATATATATCATAAGATGCAGCTAAGAAAGTTTTGGGGTAGAGATGGCTCTGCCATTTATAGGTCAAAGTGACCAAAAAATATAATGTTGAATTCGGACATGTCAGGTTCAAAGATGCAGCCAAGCTGTAACCAACCATGACACAAATTCTCCAGATTTCATATGGAATCTTCATTCTGGCATTTGATAGAAAAAGGAAGACAAGATGGCATTTGACAGAAAAAGGAAGACAAGATGGCATTTGACAGAAAAAAGAGGACAAGATGGCATTTGACAGAAAAAAGAGGACAAGATGGCATTTGACAGAAAAAAAGGAGACATTTTTATATGTAAAATCTAACATTTATATTAAGCATAATTTAACTGGAAGCAGCATAAATCTGATTATTTTCATATCTAGTGATAGTGAGGCTACGGTAACACTATGCACCATATGGTAAATAAATATTGAAATAGACTACATCAGTTTTACAATGAATAGTACACAGGTTGATACTTCGACCAAAGACCTTTTATTAAAAACATTGACTCTGTTCTTTCTTCAACATATAACTACTGTTTAAAATTTTATATATTTTTTTAAATCAATATTTGCATACTATGTTCATAAGAGAAAACATTTCTAATTACATTTTTCATGTAAAAAAATATGTACCGAAAGAAAGTTGGAATATTCTTACTTTCAACAAATTTAAACACACATCCACTACTGCTGTACATCTGCAGACAAATTTTGTGGTCCAACCAGACATGGGGGCGGTATGTCATAATTTAAGCTTACACTACTGGATTGTCATTACTTTCAACTCCTAAGTCCTGAACTAATTCCCTATCAACGTCTGATTCATTCACGTTCTGTAAAATTCCCTGATAAAATTGCCTGTCAACATCATCTAAATCATATGTTGGTCCATTCTTACCGAGTTTTGAAGAAAATTAAAGGACATAATACCCTTTCACAGCTCGGCAGCCACAACTGTTAGAAACGGTCAGTAAATTTCTATTTAAGCCACAACTACTGCTAGTCACATGAGGGCTAAATTTAGCGTGTCTAGACTAGTCACATAGAAACTGAAGAAAAACAATTGAAATCACCATGTAGAAAACGGGCATTCTGGAAATGAATTGATAGCGTGCGGTTTTGGCCTCTCTGGGATTGAGTGTGTTAAAGAGTTATCTGTAATGTATTGATGTTTTTAAAGTGTTATCTGTAATGTATTGATGTTTTTAAAGTGTTATCTGTAACATATTGATGTTTTTAAAGTGTTATCTGTAATGTATTGATGTTTTTAAAGTGTTATCTGTAACGTATTGATGTTTTTAAAGTGTTATCTGTAACATATTGATGTTTTTAAAGTGTTTTCTGTAACGTATTGATGTTTTTAAAATGTTATCTGTAATGTATTGATGTTTTTAAAGCGTTATCTGTAACGTATTGATGTTTTAAAAGTGTTATCTGTAACATATTGATGTTTTAAAGTGTTATCTGTAATGTATTGATGTTTTTAAATTGTTATCTGTAACGTATTGATGTTTTTAAAGTGTTATCTGTAACATATTGATGTTTTAAAGTGTTATCTGTAATGTATTGATGTTTTTAAATTGTTATCTGTAACGTATTGATGTTTTTAAAGTGTTATCTGTAACGTATTGATCTTTTTAAAGTGTTATCTGTAACGTATTGATGTTTTAAAAGTGTTATCTGTAATGTATTGATGTTTTAAAAGTGTTATCTGTAACATATTGATGTTTTAAAGTGTTATCTGTAACGTATTGATGTTTTTAAAGTGTTATCTGTAACGTATTGATCTTTTTAAAGTGTTATCTGTAACGTATTGATGTTTTAAAAGTGTTATCTGTAACATAGTGATGTTTTTAAAGTGTTATACTTAACGTATTGATGTTTTAAAAGAGTTATCTGTAACGTATTGATGTTTTAAAAGAGTTATCAGTAACGTATTGATGTTTTTAAAGTGTTATCTGTAACGTATTGATGTTTTTCTTACTTGAAGATGATTGCCAGAAACTACCAAAAGATACTGATCTTTGAAGATGATGTTAGGTTTGAGCCCTACTTCTGTAAAAAATTGTTGGATCTCATGCAGGAATTGGAACAAACTTTCAAAGATTGGGATCTCGTGTAAGTAAATCTTTTTTTTCTGTGTTCATTCTCAATTCCTGCAGATTGGATGTAGTCAGAAGATGGAATATGTTGTGTCAGGCTTACAGCTGTGATGAGATATCTGAATTTTTCAATTTGGCACATCTGACTTTTTCAGCATGACTTTTGGGTCACTGATTCTACATGATGACGCCAACTCCACTGCATAACCTTCTTAAATGCTTCCTATGACTCGTATGGAAAGTGTAAACAGTGCTGCTATTCTTTGCTCCTTTTTCGAGTTTAAATAACACATGAATGATGTAGGTAAATGATATTGCGCACACAATGAACGTCTTGACAGCTGATGCCATTGATGCCGTTTGAACGTCTTGTCGGCAGATACCATTGATGCCATTTCATAGTCACATGGAGACACAAAAAATAAGAAGAGCTAATACACGTTTTTGTGCAATTTGTGGGGAGAGGGGGTTTCACTTTCCTAATCTTTATTTCATATCCACAAGACTCCATATCTCCACTGTATGCAATACTTTAGAACTGCATATCTCCACTGTATGCAATACTTTAGAACTCCATATCTCCACTGTATACAATACTTTAGACTGCATATCTCCACTGTATACAATACTTTAGACTCCATATCTCCACAGTATGCAATACTTTAGAACTCCATATCTCCACTGTAACTACTGTATATATATATATATATATTCACCCTTAAAAATATTTTTACTCCAAAAAGTTTATATACAAGTATAAAAATATACTTTAAAAAATAAAAAAAGAGAATAATCATCTTATAAAAACACCCTTCACTTAAAAAAAATTATGTTTCATAATTTGCGAAAGGATGTCCGCTCGAAGCAAAAAATATAAATAATTATCATTAAATAATAAAATAAATAAGCATGCACCAATTTTATAAAAATATAAAAAACTGTATCTTCTTCTTTTAAAAATCATTCACAAATTCCCTGAAATGATTTTAGTTTTCTTTAGTTTTCAGTGGCTCCTTCATAAAAACTATCCCATTCCTAATGCAATTTTTCCTTGAATAATATTACTAACAATTCCTATATCAAGTCTTTCTCTTATAGTAGTATTAAATATATTTAAATCTTGTAACATTTTCTTATCACAAACTTCATTTCTAGTTTTCCTATCTTCATTTTGTAAATAACAGATGCCATGATTCATAGCAGCTTCATCAACTCTATTAATTGGTTTACTCCAAGGTTGTGTTGTAAAATCTGGTGGATTACCATATGGATCTTTTAACCTTTTCTTTAAATTAGTTCCAGGATCTGTAAAATTATTACCTGGTAAATGTAATTCAAATGGTAGTTTATTATATTATTTAAATTCCGCCGAAGACGGATGTGTCGGGCCATTGGCGCAAATAAAACAGTGATACAACGCCTTTCCATTCTCTGGACTACATCCTCCTGGAAATCTAGTAGGACAATGGTCCTGCTACAAGATAATTCAGCAGGAGAATGAAAGCTGAAGAAGAAGAAGATATTATTTAAATTACCGCCTTCATAAACTACTTCTGAAGCTTTAATGAATTTAATTTTTATAGTTCCACAGATTAACACACACATACCCTGTAACATATTTCTATTATTTTTGCTTTTTGAATATTCTAAATCTGAAGTATCTGTTTTCTTTCTACATTTTACACAGTATAACATTTCAGCCATTGCTGTCATTTTACAATAATAAAAATGATAGAACAAAGTTATGATAATGTAGTCAGCATCATCATCAGGTGCCATGCCGGCTGGCGTAGGCGGTCATGGCTCTCCACATCTCTCTGTCCACAGTATTATGTATCAAAGTCGTTGTTGTTTCCTTGCCGTGCCAGGCTGTCAAACTGTCTAATATTTTCTCACCTTGTCTGTCAATTTTGCCTGTTGTGACTATGTTCTCTAAACCAACCTGTCTCATGAAGTGGCCAAAAAAAGAAGATTGCCTTTTTCTTATATTGTTGATTAAGGTCTGTTTCGCATTTGACTCTTCCAACACCTCTACATTAGTTTTTCTGTCAGTTCATGGTATTCACAGCATTCGTCTGTAGAACCACATCTCTGTTGCCTCTAATTTCCCAATTTCCAGTTTGTTTATTGTCTAAGACTCGCACCCATATGTTAGTATAAGGGTTATATAGATCTGCAGAACTCTCTTTCTCACCTCTAATGACAAGGTCATATTACACAGTATATTTTTCATTTTTCTGAATTTTGTTTTTGCCTGTCCTATTCTGCTTCTTATTTCTGTTGAACTTCTTTCATCTGCCGTAATCCTTGTACCTAAATATTTGAATTGGGCGACCTGTTTTAATACTATATCATTCACTTTGATCTTACAAGGTGCGTTATTTTGTTTCTTTGAAATAACCATTACTTCTGTTTTCTTGATATTTAAGAAGAGGGGCCTTTCTCTTTAATTTCTCTGACTACTAGATAACCTAGTAGAAATAGATAATATAAAATTACCAAATGAACCTCTTACAAACTTTCAACTATTAGATGCTGTTAAAAAATTAAAAATACCAAATTTTAGAGGTGAACAGAACTTCAAGAATAAAAATATCAAATAAAAAAAGAATGTGGAATAATGAATTTAGATGGCGATTTAATTGATAAAACAAAAGGTACTCATTGGGTTGCATGGTATAAAATACAACTAAAAATAATAATGATAAAATATATTTGGATAGGTTTGGAATTCAACCACCATTAGAATATGCTTTACTTCCTAATGTTATAAATTCTGTCATTGTTTTTCCGTTTAATTCATCTTTAAATTTTCCTACAAATTTTGTATTTGTTTCAGAATATAATGGATGATATTTTGGATAATCATTGTATCTAATTCATCTTTCATATTTTCTAATTCGTTATATAAATCATTAGTATATATGTTTAAAACTAAACTGTCCGTATCTCCATATCAAATTTCATTATCTGGAAATTGTTTAGTAAATTTATTATAACAAAATTCATACATCAATAATTTGCTAAGATCAAGAATACACATCCCCAAATAGATTGGTTGGTTAAATTTAATTGATGGTTTAATATTTTGTATTCCAATAAAATAAACTACTAGTAGATACATTTATGGAATGTGTTGAAAAGTTTGAAAAAGAAAATAAAAAGATATATGTCTAGTGATCATCTAACGGTAGATACATTTATGAGATGTGTTGAAAAGATTGAAAAAGAAAATAAAAAAATATATTTCTAATGAGAAACTACCGGTAGATACATTTATGTGTTGAAAAGTTTGAAAAAGAAAATAAAAAAATATATTTCTAATGATAAACTAGATACATTTCTGAAATGTGTTGAAAAGTTTCAAAATCAAAGAAATAAATTTCTATTGATACACTATATACACTTATGAAATGTGTTGAAAAGTTTTTAAAAGAAAATCAAATAATAAATTTCTATTGATCAACTATATACACTTATGAAATGTGTTGAAAAGTTTGAAAAAGAAAATGAAAAGATATATTTCTATTGATAATCTACCAGTAGATACATTTATGAGATGTATTGAAAAGTTTGAAAAAGAAAATCAAAAAATATATTTCTAATAATAAACTACTGGTAGATAGATACATTTATGAAATATGTTGAAAAGTTTCAAAAGCAAAAAATATATTTCTAATGATAAACTAGATACATTTATGAAATGTGTTGAAAAGTTTTAAAAAGAAAATCAAAAGATAAATTTCTATTGATCAACTATATACACTTATGAAATGAGTTGAAAAGTTTGGAAAAGAAAATCAAAAAATATATTTCTAGTGATAAACTAGATACATTTATGAAATATGTTGAAAAGTTTGAACAAGAAAATAAAAAGATATATTTCTAGTGATAATCTACCGGTAGATACATTTATGAGATGTGTTGAAAAGTTTGAAAATAAAAAAAAAATATTCCTAATGATAAACTAGATACATTTATGAAATGTGTTGAAAAGTTTGGAAAAGAAAATCAAAACATATATTTCTAGTGATAAACTATATACATTTATGAAATATGTTGAAAAGTTTGAACAAGAAAATCAAGAAAATATATTTCTAATGATAAACTATGTACATTTATGAAATGTGTTGAAAAGTTTGAAATTTAAAAAAAATATATTTCTAATGATAAACTAGATACATTTATGAAATGTGTTGAAATGTTTGAAAAAGAAAATAAAAAAATATATTTCTAGTGATAAAATAGATACATTTATGAAATATGTTGAAAAGTTTGAACAAGAAAATTAAAAAAAATTATTTATAATGATAAACTGTATACATTTATGAAATGTGTTGAAAAGTTTGAAAAAGAAAATGAAAAGATATATTTCTAGTGATAATCTACCTGTAGATACATTTATGAGATGTCTTGAAAAGTTTGAAAAAGAAAATCAAAAAATATATTTCTAGTGATAAACTAGATACATTTATGAAATATGCTGAAAGGTTTGAAAAAGAAAATAAAAATATATATTTCTAGTGATCATCTAACGGTAGATACATTTATGAGATGTGTTGAAAAGATTGAAAAAGAAAATACAAAAATATATTTCTAATGAGAAACTACCGGTAGATACATTTGTGTGTTGAAAAGTTTGAAAAAGAAAATAAAAAAATATATTTCCAATGATAAACTAGATACATTTCTGAAATGTCTTGAAAAGTTTCAAAATCAAAGAAATAAACTTCTATTTATACACTTATGAAATGTTTTGAAAAGTTTTAAAAAGAAAATCAAATAATAAATTTCTATTGATCAACTATATACACTTATGAAATGTGTTGAAAAGTTTGAAAAAGAAAATGAAAAGATATATTTCTAGTGATAATCTACCAGTAGATACATTTATGAGATGTGTTGAAAAGTTTCAAAATCAAAAAATGTATTTCTAATGATAAACTAGATACATTTATGAAATGTGTTGAAAAGTTTGAAAAAGAAAATGAAAAGATATTTTTCTAGTGATAATCTACCGGTAGATACATTTATGAGATGTATTGAAAAGTTTGAAAAAGAAAATCAAAAAATATATTTCTAATAATAAACTACTGGTAGATAGATACATTTATGAAATGTGTTGAACAGTTTGAAAAAGAAAATAAAAAAAATATATTTCTATTGATACACTATATACACTTATGAAATGTGTTGAAAAGTTTAAAAAAGAAAATCAAAAGATAAATTTCTATTGATCAACTATATACACTTATGAAATGTGTTGAAAAGTTTGAAAAAGAAAATCAAAAAATATATTTCTAGTGATAAACTATATACATTTATGAAATATGTTGAAAAGTTTGAACAAGAAAATAAAAAATATATATTTCTAATGATAAACTATATTCTTTTATGAAATGTGTTGAAAAGTTTGAAAAAGAAAATGAAAAGATATATTTCTAGTGATAATCTACCGGTAGATACATTTATGAGATGTGTTGAAAAGTTTGAAATTAAAAAAGAAAATATATTTCTAATGATAAAACTAGATACATTTATGAAATGTGTTGAAAAGTTTGAAATTAAAAAGAAAAATATTCCTAATGATAAACTAGATACATTTATGAAAAGTTTGGAAAAGAAAATCAAAACATATATTTCTAGTGATAAACTATATACATTTATGAAATATGTTGAAATGTTTGAACAAGAAAATCAAAAAAATATATTTCTAATGAGAAACTATATACATTTATGAAATGTGTAGAAAAGTTTGGAAAAGAAAATCAAAAAATATATTTCTAATGATAAACTATATACATTTATGAAATGTGTTGAAAAGTTTGAAAAAGAAAATAAAAAAATATATATCTAGTGATAAACTAGATACATTTATGAAATATGTTGAAAAGTTTGAACAAGAAAATAAAAATATATTTCTAATGATAAACTAGATAGATTTATGAAATGTGTTGATAAGTTTGAAAAAGAAAATCAAAAAATATATTTCTAATGATAAACTATATACATTTATGAAATGTGTAGAAAAGTTTGGAAAAGAAAATAAAAAAATATATTTCTAATGATAAACTAGATACATTTATGAAATGTGTTGAAAAGTTTAAAATTTAAACAAAACATATTTCTAATGATAAACTATGTACATTTATGAAATGTGTTGAAAAGTTTGAAAAAGAAAATAAAAAAAAATATTTCTAATGATAAACTATATGCATTTATGAAATGTGTTGAAAAGTTTGAAAAAGAAAATAAAAAATATATTTCTAATGAGAAACTACCGGTAGATACATTTATGTGTTGAAAAGTTTGAAAAAGAAAATGAAAAGATATATTTCTATTGATAATCTACCAGTAGATACATTTATGAGATGTATTGAAAAGTTTGAAAAAGAAAATCAAAAAATATATTTCTAATAATAAACTACTGGTAGATAGATACATTTATGAAATATGTTGAAAAGTTTCAAAAGCAAAAAATATATTTCTAATGATAAACTAGATACATTTATGAAATGTGTTGAAAAGTTTTAAAAAGAAAATCAAAAGATAAATTTCTATTGATCAACTATATACACTTATGAAATGAGTTGAAAAGTTTGGAAAAGAAAATCAAAAAATATATTTCTAGTGATAAACTAGATACATTTATGAAATATGTTGAAAAGTTTGAACAAGAAAATAAAAAGATATATTTCTAGTGATAATCTACCGGTAGATACATTTATGAGATGTGTTGAAAAGTTTGAAATTTAAAAAAATATATATTTCTAATGATAAAACTAGATACATTTATGAAATGTGTTGAAAAGTTTGAAAATAAAAAAAAAATATTCCTAATGATAAACTAGATACATTTATGAAATGTGTTGAAAAGTTTGGAAAAGAAAATCAAAACATATATTTCTAGTGATAAACTATATACATTGATGAAATATGTTGAAAAGTTTGAACAAGAAAATAAAAAAATATATTTCTAATGATAAACTATATACATTTATGAAATGTGTTGAAAAGTTTGAACAAGAAAATCAAGAAAATATATTTCTAATGATAAACTATATACATTTCTGAAATGTCTTGAAAAGTTTCAAAATCAAAGAAATAAACTTCTATTTATACACTATATACACTTATGAAATGTTTTGAAAAGTTTTAAAAAGAAAATCAAAAAATAAATTTCTATCGATCAACTATATACACTTATGAAATGTGTTGAAAAGTTTGAAAAAGAAAATGAAAAGATATATTTCTAGTGATAATCTACCAGTAGATACATTTATGAGATGTGTTGAAAAGTTTCAAAATCAAAAAATGTATTTCTAATGATAAACTAGATACATTTATGAAATGTGTTGAAAAGTTTGAAAAAGAAAATGAAAAGATATTTTTCTAGTGATAATCTACCGGTAGATACATTTATGAGATGTATTGAAAAGTTTGAAAAAGAAAATAAAAAAAATATATTTCTATTGATCAACTATATACACTTATGAAATGTGTTGAAAAGTTTGGAAAAGAAAATCAAAAAATATATTTCTAGTGATAAACTATATACATTTATGAAATATGTTGAAAAGTTTGAACAAGAAAATAAAAAATATATATTTCTAATGATAAACTATATTCTTTTATGAAATGTGTTGAAAAGTTTGAAAAAGAAAATGAAAAGATATATTTCTAGTGATAATCTACCGGTAGATACATTTATGAGATGTGTTGAAAAGTTTGAAATTAAAAAAGAAAATATATTTCTAATGATAAAACTAGATACATTTATGAAATGTGTTGAAAAGTTTGAAAATAAAAAGAAAAATATTCCTAATGATAAACTAGATACATTTATGAAAAGTTTGGAAAAGAAAATAAAAAAATATATATCTAGTGATAAACTAGATACATTTATGAAATATGTTGAAAAGTTTGAACAAGAAAATAAAAATATATTTCTAATGATAAACTAGATACATTTATGAAATGTGTTGATAAGTTTGAAAAAGAAAATCAAAAAATATATTTCTAATGATAAACTATATACATTTATGAAATGTGTAGAAAAGTGTGGAAAAGAAAATAAAAAAATATATTTCTAATGATAAACTAGATACATTTATGAAATGTGTTGAAAAGTTTAAAATTTAAACAAAACATATTTCTAATGATAAACTATGTACATTTATGAAATGTGTTGAAAAGTTTGAAAAAGAAAATAAAAAAAATATTTCTAATGATAAACTATATGCATTTATGAAATGTGTTGAAAAGTTTGAAAAAGAAAATAAAAAATATATCTCTAATGAGAAACTACCGGTAGATACATTTATGTGTTGAAAAGTTTGAAAAAGAAAATGAAAAGATATATTTCTATTGATAATCTACCAGTAGATACATTTATGAGATGTATTGAAAAGTTTGAAAAAGAAAATCAAAAAGTATATTTCTAATAATAAACTACTGGTAGATAGATACATTTATGAAATATGTTGAAAAGTTTCAAAAGCAAAAAATATATTTCTAATGATAAACTAGATACATTTATGAAATGTGTTGAAAAGTTTTAAAAAGAAAATCAAAAGATAAATTTCTATTGATCAACTATATACACTTATGAAATGAGTTGAAAAGTTTGGAAAAGAAAATCAAAAAATATATTTCTAGTGATAAACTAGATACATTTATGAAATATGTTGAAAAGTTTGAACAAGAAAATAAAAAGATATATTTCTAGTGATAATCTACCGGTAGATACATTTATGAGATGTGTTGAAAAGTTTGAAATTTAAAAAAATATATATTTCTAATGATAAAACTAGATACATTTATGAAATGTGTTGAAAAGTTTGAAAATAAAAAAAAAATATTCCTAATGATAAACTAGATACATTTATGAAATGTGTTGAAAAGTTTGGAAAAGAAAATCAAAACATATATTTCTAGTGATAAACTATATACATTTATGAAATATGTTGAAAAGTTTGAACAAGAAAATAAAAAAATATATTTCTAATGATAAACTATATACATTTATGAAATGTGTTGAAAAGTTTGAACAAGAAAATCAAGAAAATATATTTCTAATGATAAACTATATACATTTCTGAAATGTCTTGAAAAGTTTCAAAATCAAAGAAATAAACTTCTATTTATACACTATATACACTTATGAAATGTTTTGAAAAGTTTTAAAAAGAAAATCAAAAAATAAATTTCTATTGATCAACTATATACACTTATGAAATGTGTTGAAAAGTTTGAAAAAGAAAATGAAAAGATATATTTCTAGTGATAATCTACCAGTAGATACATTTATGAGATGTGTTGAAAAGTTTCAAAATCAAAAAATGTATTTCTAATGATAAACTAGATACATTTATGAAATGTGTTGAAAAGTTTGAAAAAGAAAATGAAAAGATATTTTTCTAGTGATAATCTACCGGTAGATACATTTATGAGATGTATTGAAAAGTTTGAAAAAGAAAATCAAAAAATATATTTCTAATAATAAACTACTGGTAGATAGATACATTTATGAAATGTGTTGAACAGTTTGAAAAAGAAAATAAAAAAAATATATTTCTATTGATACACTATATACACTTATGAAATGTGTTGAAAAGTTTAAAAAAGAAAATCAAAAGATAAATTTCTATTGATCAACTATATACACTTATGAAATGTGTTGAAAAGTTTGGAAAAGAAAATCAAAAAATATATTTCTAGTGATAAACTATATACATTTATGAAATATGTTGAAAAGTTTGAACAAGAAAATAAAAAATATATATTTCTAATGATAAACTATATTCTTTTATGAAATGTGTTGAAAAGTTTGAAAAAGAAAATGAAAAGATATATTTCTAGTGATAATCTACCGGTAGATACATTTATGAGATGTGTTGAAAAGTTTGAAATTAAAAAAGAAAATATATTTCTAATGATAAAACTAGATACATTTATGAAATGTGTTGAAAAGTTTGAAAATAAAAAGAAAAATATTCCTAATGATAAACTAGATACATTTATGAAAAGTTTGGAAAAGAAAATAAAAAAATATATATCTAGTGATAAACTAGATACATTTATGAAATATGTTGAAAAGTTTGAACAAGAAAATAAAAATATATTTCTAATGATAAACTAGATACATTTATGAAATGTGTTGATAAGTCTGAAAAAGAAAATCAAAAAATATATTTCTAATGATAAACTATATACATTTATGAAATGTGTAGAAAAGTTTGGAAAAGAAAATAAAAAAATATATTTCTAATGATAAACTAGATACATTTATGAAATGTGTTGAAAAGTTTAAAATTTAAACAAAACATATTTCTAATGATAAACTATGTACATTTATGAAATGTGTTGAAAAGTTTGAAAAAGAAAATAAAAAAAAATATTTCTAATGATAAACTATATGCATTTATGAAATGTGTTGAAAAGTTTGAAAAAGAAAATAAAAAATATATTTCTAATGAGAAACTACCGGTAGATACATTTATGTGTTGAAAAGTTTGAAAAAGAAAATGAAAAGATATATTTCTATTGATAATCTACCAGTAGATACATTTATGAGATGTATTGAAAAGTTTGAAAAAGAAAATCAAAAAGTATATTTCTAATAATAAACTACTGGTAGATAGATACATTTATGAAATATGTTGAAAAGTTTCAAAAGCAAAAAATATATTTCTAATGATAAACTAGATACATTTATGAAATGTGTTGAAAAGTTTTAAAAAGAAAATCAAAAGATAAATTTCTATTGATCAACTATATACACTTATGAAATGAGTTGAAAAGTTTGGAAAAGAAAATCAAAAAATATATTTCTAGTGATAAACTAGATACATTTATGAAATATGTTGAAAAGTTTGAACAAGAAAATAAAAAGATATATTTCTAGTGATAATCTACCGGTAGATACATTTATGAGATGTGTTGAAAAGTTTGAAATTTAAAAAAATATATATTTCTAATGATAAAACTAGATACATTTATGAAATGTGTTGAAAAGTTTGAAAATAAAAAAAAAATATTCCTAATGATAAACTAGATACATTTATGAAATGTGTTGAAAAGTTTGGAAAAGAAAATCAAAACATATATTTCTAGTGATAAACTATATACATTTATGAAATATGTTGAAAAGTTTGAACAAGAAAATAAAAAAATATATTTCTAATGATAAACTATATACATTTATGAAATGTGTTGAAAAGTTTGAACAAGAAAATCAAGAAAATATATTTCTAATGATAAACTATATACATTTCTGAAATGTCTTGAAAAGTTTCAAAATCAAAGAAATAAACTTCTATTTATACACTATATACACTTATGAAATGTGTTGAAAAGTTTGAAAAAGAAAATGAAAAGATATATTTCTAGTGATAATCTACCAGTAGATACATTTATGAGATGTGTTGAAAAGTTTCAAAATCAAAAAATGTATTTCTAATGATAAACTAGATACATTTATGAAATGTGTTGAAAAGTTTGAAAAAGAAAATGAAAAGATATTTTTCTAGTGATAATCTACCGGTAGATACATTTATGAGATGTATTGAAAAGTTTGAAAAAGAAAATCAAAAAATATATTTCTAATAATAAACTACTGGTAGATAGATACATTTATGAAATGTGTTGAACAGTTTGAAAAAGAAAATAAAAAAAATATATTTCTATTGATACACTATATACACTTATGAAATGTGTTGAAAAGTTTGGAAAAGAAAATCAAAAAATATATTTCTAGTGATAAACTATATACATTTATGAAATATGTTGAAAAGTTTGAACAAGAAAATAAAAAATATATATTTCTAATGATAAACTATATTCTTTTATGAAATGTGTTGAAAAGTTTGAAAAAGAAAATGAAAAGATATATTTCTAGTGATAATCTACCGGTAGATACATTTATGAGATGTGTTGAAAAGTTTGAAATTAAAAAAGAAAATATATTTCTAATGATAAAACTAGATACATTTATGAAATGTGTTGAAAAGTTTGAAAATAAAAAGAAAAATATTCCTAATGATAAACTAGATACATTTATGAAAAGTTTGGAAAAGAAAATCAAAACATATATTTCTAGTGATAAACTATATACATTTATGAAATATGTTGAAATGTTTGAACAAGAAAATCAAAAAAATATATTTCTAATGATAAACTATATACATTTATGAAATGTGTAGAAAAGTTTGGAAAAGAAAATCAAAAAATATATTTCTAATGATAAACTATATACATTTATGAAATGTGTTGAAAAGTTTGAAAAAGAAAATAAAAAAATATATATCTAGTGATAAACTAGATACATTTATGAAATATGTTGAAAAGTTTGAACAAGAAAATAAAAATATATTTCTAATGATAAACTAGATACATTTATGAAATGTGTTGATAAGTTTGAAAAAGAAAATCAAAAAATATATTTCTAATGATAAACTATATACATTTATGAAATGTGTAGAAAAGTTTGGAAAAGAAAATCAAAAAATATATTTCTAATGATAAACTATATACATTTATGAAATGTGTTGAAAAGTTTGAAAAAGAAAATAAAAAAATATATATCTAGTGATAAACTAGATACATTTATGAAATATGTTGAAAAGTTTGAACAAGAAAATAAAAATATATTTCTAATGATAAACTAGATACATTTATGAAATGTGTTGATAAGTTTGAAAAAGAAAATCAAAAAATATATTTCTAATGATAAACTATATACATTTATGAAATGTGTAGAAAAGTTTGGAAAAGAAAATCAAAAAATATATTTCTAATGATAAACTAGATACATTTATGAAATGTGTTGAAAAGTTTAAAATTTAAACAAAACATATTTCTAATGATAAACTATGTACATTTATGAAATGTGTTGAAAAGTTTGAAAAAGAAAATAAAAAAAAATATTTCTAATGATAAACTATATGTATTTATGAAATGTGTTGAAAAGTTTGAAAAAGAAAATAAAAAATATATTTCTAATGAGAAACTACCGGTAGATACATTTATGTGTTGAAAAGTTTGAAAAAGAAAATGAAAAGATATATTTCTATTGATAATCTACCAGTAGATACATTTATGAGATGTATTGAAAAGTTTGAAAAAGAAAATCAAAAAATATATTTCTAATAATAAACTACTGGTAGATAGATACATTTATGAAATATGTTGAAAAGTTTCAAAAGCAAAAAATATATTTCTAATGATAAACTAGATACATTTATGAAATGTGTTGAAAAGTTTTAAAAAGAAAATCAAAAGATAAATTTCTATTGATCAACTATATACACTTATGAAATGAGTTGAAAAGTTTGGAAAAGAAAATCAAAAAATATATTTCTAGTGATAAACTAGATACATTTATGAAATATGTTGAAAAGTTTGAACAAGAAAATAAAAAGATATATTTCTAGTGATAATCTACCGGTAGATACATTTATGAGATGTGTTGAAAAGTTTGAAATTTAAAAAAATATATATTTCTAATGATAAAACTAGATACATTTATGAAATGTGTTGAAAAGTTTGAAAATAAAAAAAAAATATTCCTAATGATAAACTAGATACATTTATGAAATGTGTTGAAAAGTTTGGAAAAGAAAATCAAAACATATATTTCTAGTGATAAACTATATACATTTATGAAATATGTTGAAAAGTTTGAACAAGAAAATCAAAAAAATATATTTCTAATGATAAACTATATACATTTATGAAATGTGTTGAAAAGTTTGAACAAGAAAATCAAGAAAATATATTTCTAATGATAAACTATATACATTTCTGAAATGTCTTGAAAAGTTTCAAAATCAAAGAAATAAACTTCTATTTATACACTATATACACTTATGAAATGTTTTGAAAAGTTTTAAAAAGAAAATCAAAAAATAAATTTCTATTGATCAACTATATACACTTATGAAATGTGTTGAAAAGTTTGAAAAAGAAAATGAAAAGATATATTTCTAGTGATAATCTACCAGTAGATACATTTATGAGATGTGTTGAAAAGTTTCAAAATCAAAAAATGTATTTCTAATGATAAACTAGATACATTTATGAAATGTGTTGAAAAGTTTGAAAAAGAAAATGAAAAGATATTTTTCTAGTGATAATCTACCGGTAGATACATTTATGAGATGTATTGAAAAGTTTGAAAAAGAAAATCAAAAAATATATTTCTAATAATAAACTACTGGTAGATAGATACATTTATGAAATGTGTTGAACAGTTTGAAAAAGAAAATAAAAAAAATATATTTCTATTGATACACTATATACACTTATGAAATATGTTGAAAAGTTTGAACAAGAAAATAAAAAATATATATTTCTAATGATAAACTATATTCTTTTATGAAATGTGTTGAAAAGTTTGAAAAAGAAAATGAAAAGATATATTTCTAGTGATAATCTACCGGTAGATACATTTATGAGATGTGTTGAAAAGTTTGAAATTAAAAAAGAAAATATATTTCTAATGATAAAACTAGATACATTTATGAAATGTGTTGAAAAGTTTGAAAATAAAAAGAAAAATATTCCTAATGATAAACTAGATACATTTATGAAAAGTTTGGAAAAGAAAATCAAAACATATATTTCTAGTGATAAACTATATACATTTATGAAATATGTTGAAATGTTTGAACAAGAAAATCAAAAAAATATATTTCTAATGATAAACTATATACATTTATGAAATGTGTAGAAAAGTTTGGAAAAGAAAATCAAAAAATATATTTCTAATGATAAACTACATAAATTTATGAAATGTGTTGAAAAGTTTGAAAAAGAAAATAAAAAAATATATATCTAGTGATAAACTAGATACATTTATGAAATATGTTGAAATGTTTGAACAAGAAAATAAAAATATATTTCTAATGATAAACTAGATACATTTATGAAATGTGTTGATAAGTTTGAAAAAGAAAATCAAAAAATATATTTCTAATGATAAACTATATACATTTATGAAATGTGTAGAAAAGTTTGGAAAAGAAAATCAAAAAATATATTTCTAATGATAAACTATATACATTTATGAAATGTGTTGAAAAGTTTGAAAAAGAAAATAAAAAAATATATATCTAGTGATAAACTAGATACATTTATGAAATATGTTGAAAAGTTTGAACAAGAAAATAAAAATATATTTCTAATGATAAACTAGATACATTTATGAAATGTGTTGATAAGTTTGAAAAAGAAAATCAAAAAATATATTTCTAATGATAAACTATATACATTTATGAAATGTGTAGAAAAGTTTGGAAAAGAAAATAAAAAAATATATTTCTAATGATAAACTAGATACATTTATGAAATGTGTTGAAAAGTTTAAAATTTAAACAAAACATATTTCTAATGATAAACTGTGTACATTTATGAAATGTGTTGAAAAGTTTGAAAAAGAAAATAAAAAAAAATATTTCTAATGATAAACTATATGTATTTATGAAATGTGTTGAAAAGTTTGTAAAAGAAAATAAAAAATATATTTCTAATGAGAAACTACCGGTAGATACATTTATGTGTTGAAAAGTTTGAAAAAGAAAATGAAAAGATATATTTCTATTGATAATCTACCAGTAGATACATTTATGAGATGTATTGAAAAGTTTGAAAAAGAAAATCAAAAAATATATTTCTAATAATAAACTACTGGTAGATAGATACATTTATGAAATATGTTGAAAAGTTTCAAAAGCAAAAAATATATTTCTAATGATAAACTAGATACATTTATGAAATGTGTTGAAAAGTTTTAAAAAGAAAATCAAAAGATAAATTTCTATTGATCAACTATATACACTTATGAAATGAGTTGAAAAGTTTGGAAAAGAAAATCAAAAAATATATTTCTAGTGATAAACTAGATACATTTATGAAATATGTTGAAAAGTTTGAACAAGAAAATAAAAAGATATATTTCTAGTGATAATCTACCGGTAGATACATTTATGAGATGTGTTGAAAAGTTTGAAATTTAAAAAAATATATATTTCTAATGATAAAACTAGATACATTTATGAAATGTGTTGAAAAGTTTGAAAATAAAAAAAAAATATTCCTAATGATAAACTAGATACATTTATGAAATGTGTTGAAAAGTTTGGAAAAGAAAATCAAAACATATATTTCTAGTGATAAACTATATACATTTATGAAATATGTTGAAAAGTTTGAACAAGAAAATCAAAAAAATATATTTCTAATGATAAACTATATACATTTATGAAATGTGTTGAAAAGTTTGAACAAGAAAATCAAGAAAATATATTTCTAATGATAAACTATATACATTTCTGAAATGTCTTGAAAAGTTTCAAAATCAAAGAAATAAACTTCTATTTATACACTATATACACTTATGAAATGTTTTGAAAAGTTTTAAAAAGAAAATCAAAAAATAAATTTCTATTGATCAACTATATACACTTATGAAATGTGTTGAAAAGTTTGAAAAAGAAAATGAAAAGATATATTTCTAGTGATAATCTACCAGTAGATACATTTATGAGATGTGTTGAAAAGTTTCAAAATCAAAAAATGTATTTCTAATGATAAACTAGATACATTTATGAAATGTGTTGAAAAGTTTGAAAAAGAAAATGAAAAGATATTTTTCTAGTGATAATCTACCGGTAGATACATTTATGAGATGTATTGAAAAGTTTGAAAAAGAAAATCAAAAAATATATTTCTAATAATAAACTACTGGTAGATAGATACATTTATGAAATGTGTTGAACAGTTTGAAAAAGAAAATAAAAAAAATATATTTCTATTGATACACTATATACACTTATGAAATGTGTTGAAAAGTTTAAAAAAGAAAATCAAAAGATAAATTTCTATTGATCAACTATATACACTTATGAAATGTGTTGAAAAGTTTGGAAAAGAAAATCAAAAAATATATTTCTAGTGATAAACTATATACATTTATGAAATATGTTGAAAAGTTTGAACAAGAAAATAAAAAATATATATTTCTAATGATAAACTATATTCTTTTATGAAATGTGTTGAAAAGTTTGAAAAAGAAAATGAAAAGATATATTTCTAGTGATAATCTACCGGTAGATACATTTATGAGATGTGTTGAAAAGTTTGAAATTAAAAAAGAAAATATATTTCTAATGATAAAACTAGATACATTTATGAAATGTGTTGAAAAGTTTGAAAATAAAAAGAAAAATATTCCTAATGATAAACTAGATACATTTATGAAAAGTTTGGAAAAGAAAATCAAAACATATATTTCTAGTGATAAACTATATACATTTATGAAATATGTTGAAATGTTTGAACAAGAAAATCAAAAAAATATATTTCTAATGATAAACTATATACATTTATGAAATGTGTAGAAAAGTTTGGAAAAGAAAATCAAAAAATATATTTCTAATGATAAACTATATACATTTATGAAATGTGTTGAAAAGTTTGAAAAAGAAAATAAAAAAATATATATCTAGTGATAAACTAGATACATTTATGAAATATGTTGAAAAGTTTGAACAAGAAAATAAAAATATATTTCTAATGATAAACTAGATACATTTATGAAATGTGTTGATAAGTTTGAAAAAGAAAATCAAAAAATATATTTCTAATGATAAACTATATACATTTATGAAATGTGTAGAAAAGTTTGGAAAAGAAAATCAAAAAATATATTTCTAATGATAAACTATATACATTTATGAAATGTGTTGAAAAGTTTGAAAAAGAAAATAAAAAAATATATATCTAGTGATAAACTAGATACATTTATGAAATATGTTGAAAAGTTTGAACAAGAAAATAAAAATATATTTCTAATGATAAACTAGATACATTTATGAAATGTGTTGATAAGTTTGAAAAAGAAAATCAAAAAATATATTTCTAATGATAAACTATATACATTTATGAAATGTGTAGAAAAGTTTGGAAAAGAAAATCAAAAAATATATTTCTAATGATAAACTAGATACATTTATGAAATGTGTTGAAAAGTTTAAAATTTAAACAAAACATATTTCTAATGATAAACTATGTACATTTATGAAATGTGTTGAAAAGTTTGAAAAAGAAAATAAAAAAAAATATTTCTAATGATAAACTATATGTATTTATGAAATGTGTTGAAAAGTTTGAAAAAGAAAATAAAAAATATATTTCTAATGAGAAACTACCGGTAGATACATTTCTATTGATCAACTATATACACTTATGAAATGAGTTGAAAAGTTTGGAAAAGAAAATCAAAAAATATATTTCTAGTGATAAACTAGATACATTTATGAAATATGTTGAAAAGTTTGAACAAGAAAATAAAAAGATATATTTCTAGTGATAATCTACCGGTAGATACATTTATGAGATGTGTTGAAAAGTTTGAAATTTAAAAAAATATATATTTCTAATGATAAAACTAGATACATTTATGAAATGTGTTGAAAAGTTTGAAAATAAAAAAAAAATATTCCTAATGATAAACTAGATACATTTATGAAATGTGTTGAAAAGTTTGGAAAAGAAAATCAAAACATATATTTCTAGTGATAAACTATATACATTTATGAAATATGTTGAAAAGTTTGAACAAGAAAATCAAAAAAATATATTTCTAATGATAAACTATATACATTTATGAAATGTGTTGAAAAGTTTGAACAAGAAAATCAAGAAAATATATTTCTAATGATAAACTATATACATTTCTGAAATGTCTTGAAAAGTTTCAAAATCAAAGAAATAAACTTCTATTTATACACTATATACACTTATGAAATGTTTTGAAAAGTTTTAAAAAGAAAATCAAAAAATAAATTTCTATTGATCAACTATATACACTTATGAAATGTGTTGAAAAGTTTGAAAAAGAAAATGAAAAGATATATTTCTAGTGATAATCTACCAGTAGATACATTTATGAGATGTGTTGAAAAGTTTCAAAATCAAAAAATGTATTTCTAATGATAAACTAGATACATTTATGAAATGTGTTGAAAAGTTTGAAAAAGAAAATGAAAAGATATTTTTCTAGTGATAATCTACCGGTAGATACATTTATGAGATGTATTGAAAAGTTTGAAAAAGAAAATAAAAAAATATATTTCTAATAATAAACTACTGGTAGATAGATACATTTATGAAATGTGTTGAACAGTTTGAAAAAGAAAATAAAAAAAATATATTTCTATTGATACACTATATACACTTATGAAATATGTTGAAAAGTTTGAACAAGAAAATAAAAAATATATATTTCTAATGATAAACTATATTCTTTTATGAAATGTGTTGAAAAGTTTGAAAAAGAAAATGAAAAGATATATTTCTAGTGATAATCTACCGGTAGATACATTTATGAGATGTGTTGAAAAGTTTGAAATTAAAAAAGAAAATATATTTCTAATGATAAAACTAGATACATTTATGAAATGTGTTGAAAAGTTTGAAAATAAAAAGAAAAATATTCCTAATGATAAACTAGATACATTTATGAAAAGTTTGGAAAAGAAAATCAAAACATATATTTCTAGTGATAAACTATATACATTTATGAAATATGTTGAAATGTTTGAACAAGAAAATCAAAAAAATATATTTCTAATGATAAACTATATACATTTATGAAATGTGTAGAAAAGTTTGGAAAAGAAAATCAAAAAATATATTTCTAATGATAAACTACATAAATTTATGAAATGTGTTGAAAAGTTTGAAAAAGAAAATAAAAAAATATATATCTAGTGATAAACTAGATACATTTATGAAATATGTTGAAATGTTTGAACAAGAAAATAAAAATATATTTCTAATGATAAACTAGATACATTTATGAAATGTGTTGATAAGTTTGAAAAAGAAAATCAAAAAATATATTTCTAATGATAAACTATATACATTTATGAAATGTGTAGAAAAGTTTGGAAAAGAAAATCAAAAAATATATTTCTAATGATAAACTATATACATTTATGAAATGTGTTGAAAAGTTTGAAAAAGAAAATAAAAAAATATATATCTAGTGATAAACTAGATACATTTATGAAATATGTTGAAAAGTTTGAACAAGAAAATAAAAATATATTTCTAATGATAAACTAGATACATTTATGAAATGTGTTGATAAGTTTGAAAAAGAAAATCAAAAAATATATTTCTAATGATAAACTATATACATTTATGAAATGTGTAGAAAAGTTTGGAAAAGAAAATAAAAAAATATATTTCTAATGATAAACTAGATACATTTATGAAATGTGTTGAAAAGTTTAAAATTTAAACAAAACATATTTCTAATGATAAACTGTGTACATTTATGAAATGTGTTGAAAAGTTTGAAAAAGAAAATAAAAAAAAATATTTCTAATGATAAACTATATGTATTTATGAAATGTGTTGAAAAGTTTGTAAAAGAAAATAAAAAATATATTTCTAATGAGAAACTACCGGTAGATACATTTATGTGTTGAAAAGTTTGAAAAAGAAAATGAAAAGATATATTTCTATTGATAATCTACCAGTAGATACATTTATGAGATGTATTGAAAAGTTTGAAAAAGAAAATCAAAAAATATATTTCTAATAATAAACTACTGGTAGATAGATACATTTATGAAATATGTTGAAAAGTTTCAAAAGCAAAAAATATATTTCTAATGATAAACTAGATACATTTATGAAATGTGTTGAAAAGTTTTAAAAAGAAAATCAAAAGATAAATTTCTATTGATCAACTATATACACTTATGAAATGAGTTGAAAAGTTTGGAAAAGAAAATCAAAAAATATATTTCTAGTGATAAACTAGATACATTTATGAAATATGTTGAAAAGTTTGAACAAGAAAATAAAAAGATATATTTCTAGTGATAATCTACCGGTAGATACATTTATGAGATGTGTTGAAAAGTTTGAAATTTAAAAAAATATATATTTCTAATGATAAAACTAGATACATTTATGAAATGTGTTGAAAAGTTTGAAAATAAAAAAAAAATATTCCTAATGATAAACTAGATACATTTATGAAATGTGTTGAAAAGTTTGGAAAAGAAAATCAAAACATATATTTCTAGTGATAAACTATATACATTTATGAAATATGTTGAAAAGTTTGAACAAGAAAATCAAAAAAATATATTTCTAATGATAAACTATATACATTTATGAAATGTGTTGAAAAGTTTGAACAAGAAAATCAAGAAAATATATTTCTAATGATAAACTATATACATTTCTGAAATGTCTTGAAAAGTTTCAAAATCAAAGAAATAAACTTCTATTTATACACTATATACACTTATGAAATGTTTTGAAAAGTTTTAAAAAGAAAATCAAAAAATAAATTTCTATTGATCAACTATATACACTTATGAAATGTGTTGAAAAGTTTGAAAAAGAAAATGAAAAGATATATTTCTAGTGATAATCTACCAGTAGATACATTTATGAGATGTGTTGAAAAGTTTCAAAATCAAAAAATGTATTTCTAATGATAAACTAGATACATTTATGAAATGTGTTGAAAAGTTTGAAAAAGAAAATGAAAAGATATTTTTCTAGTGATAATCTACCGGTAGATACATTTATGAGATGTATTGAAAAGTTTGAAAAAGAAAATCAAAAAATATATTTCTAATAATAAACTACTGGTAGATAGATACATTTATGAAATGTGTTGAACAGTTTGAAAAAGAAAATAAAAAAAATATATTTCTATTGATACACTATATACACTTATGAAATGTGTTGAAAAGTTTAAAAAAGAAAATCAAAAGATAAATTTCTATTGATCAACTATATACACTTATGAAATGTGTTGAAAAGTTTGGAAAAGAAAATCAAAAAATATATTTCTAGTGATAAACTATATACATTTATGAAATATGTTGAAAAGTTTGAACAAGAAAATAAAAAATATATATTTCTAATGATAAACTATATTCTTTTATGAAATGTGTTGAAAAGTTTGAAAAAGAAAATGAAAAGATATATTTCTAGTGATAATCTACCGGTAGATACATTTATGAGATGTGTTGAAAAGTTTGAAATTAAAAAAGAAAATATATTTCTAATGATAAAACTAGATACATTTATGAAATGTGTTGAAAAGTTTGAAAATAAAAAGAAAAATATTCCTAATGATAAACTAGATACATTTATGAAAAGTTTGGAAAAGAAAATCAAAACATATATTTCTAGTGATAAACTATATACATTTATGAAATATGTTGAAATGTTTGAACAAGAAAATCAAAAAAATATATTTCTAATGATAAACTATATACATTTATGAAATGTGTAGAAAAGTTTGGAAAAGAAAATCAAAAAATATATTTCTAATGATAAACTATATACATTTATGAAATGTGTTGAAAAGTTTGAAAAAGAAAATAAAAAAATATATATCTAGTGATAAACTAGATACATTTATGAAATATGTTGAAAAGTTTGAACAAGAAAATAAAAATATATTTCTAATGATAAACTAGATACATTTATGAAATGTGTTGATAAGTTTGAAAAAGAAAATCAAAAAATATATTTCTAATGATAAACTATATACATTTATGAAATGTGTAGAAAAGTTTGGAAAAGAAAATCAAAAAATATATTTCTAATGATAAACTATATACATTTATGAAATGTGTTGAAAAGTTTGAAAAAGAAAATAAAAAAATATATATCTAGTGATAAACTAGATACATTTATGAAATATGTTGAAAAGTTTGAACAAGAAAATAAAAATATATTTCTAATGATAAACTAGATACATTTATGAAATGTGTTGATAAGTTTGAAAAAGAAAATCAAAAAATATATTTCTAATGATAAACTATATACATTTATGAAATGTGTAGAAAAGTTTGGAAAAGAAAATCAAAAAATATATTTCTAATGATAAACTAGATACATTTATGAAATGTGTTGAAAAGTTTAAAATTTAAACAAAACATATTTCTAATGATAAACTATGTACATTTATGAAATGTGTTGAAAAGTTTGAAAAAGAAAATAAAAAAAAATATTTCTAATGATAAACTATATGTATTTATGAAATGTGTTGAAAAGTTTGAAAAAGAAAATAAAAAATATATTTCTAATGAGAAACTACCGGTAGATACATTTATGTGTTGAAAAGTTTGAAAAAGAAAATGAAAAGATATATTTCTATTGATAATCTACCAGTAGATACATTTATGAGATGTATTGAAAAGTTTGAAAAAGAAAATCAAAAAATATATTTCTAATAATAAACTACTGGTAGATAGATACATTTATGAAATATGTTGAAAAGTTTCAAAAGCAAAAAATATATTTCTAATGATAAACTAGATACATTTATGAAATGTGTTGAAAAGTTTTAAAAAGAAAATCAAAAGATAAATTTCTATTGATCAACTATATACACTTATGAAATGAGTTGAAAAGTTTGGAAAAGAAAATCAAAAAATATATTTCTAGTGATAAACTAGATACATTTATGAAATATGTTGAAAAGTTTGAACAAGAAAATAAAAAGATATATTTCTAGTGATAATCTACCGGTAGATACATTTATGAGATGTGTTGAAAAGTTTGAAATTTAAAAAAATATATATTTCTAATGATAAAACTAGATACATTTATGAAATGTGTTGAAAAGTTTGAAAATAAAAAAAAAATATTCCTAATGATAAACTAGATACATTTATGAAATGTGTTGAAAAGTTTGGAAAAGAAAATCAAAACATATATTTCTAGTAATAAACTATATACATTTATGAAATATGTTGAAAAGTTTGAACAAGAAAATCAAAAAAATATATTTCTAATGATAAACTATATACATTTATGAAATGTGTTGAAAAGTTTGAACAAGAAAATCAAGAAAATATATTTCTAATGATAAACTATATACATTTCTGAAATGTCTTGAAAAGTTTCAAAATCAAAGAAATAAACTTCTATTTATACACTATATACACTTATGAAATGTTTTGAAAAGTTTTAAAAAGAAAATCAAAAAATAAATTTCTATTGATCAACTATATACACTTATGAAATGTGTTGAAAAGTTTGAAAAAGAAAATGAAAAGATATATTTCTAGTGATAATCTACCAGTAGATACATTTATGAGATGTGTTGAAAAGTTTCAAAATCAAAAAATGTATTTCTAATGATAAACTAGATACATTTATGAAATGTGTTGAAAAGTTTGAAAAAGAAAATGAAAAGATATTTTTCTAGTGATAATCTACCGGTAGATACATTTATGAGATGTATTGAAAAGTTTGAAAAAGAAAATCAAAAAATATATTTCTAATAATAAACTACTGGTAGATAGATACATTTATGAAATGTGTTGAACAGTTTGAAAAAGAAAATAAAAAAAATATATTTCTATTGATACACTATATACACTTATGAAATATGTTGAAAAGTTTGAACAAGAAAATAAAAAATATATATTTCTAATGATAAACTATATTCTTTTATGAAATGTGTTGAAAAGTTTGAAAAAGAAAATGAAAAGATATATTTCTAGTGATAATCTACCGGTAGATACATTTATGAGATGTGTTGAAAAGTTTGAAATTAAAAAAGAAAATATATTTCTAATGATAAAACTAGATACATTTATGAAATGTGTTGAAAAGTTTGAAAATAAAAAGAAAAATATTCCTAATGATAAACTAGATACATTTATGAAAAGTTTGGAAAAGAAAATCAAAACATATATTTCTAGTGATAAACTATATACATTTATGAAATATGTTGAAATGTTTGAACAAGAAAATCAAAAAAATATATTTCTAATGATAAACTATATACATTTATGAAATGTGTAGAAAAGTTTGGAAAAGAAAATCAAAAAATATATTTCTAATGATAAACTATATACATTTATGAAATGTGTTGAAAAGTTTGAAAAAGAAAATAAAAAAATATATATCTAGTGATAAACTAGATACATTTATGAAATATGTTGAAATGTTTGAACAAGAAAATAAAAATATATTTCTAATGATAAACTAGATACATTTATGAAATGTGTTGATAAGTTTGAAAAAGAAAATCAAAAAATATATTTCTAATGATAAACTATATACATTTATGAAATGTGTAGAAAAGTTTGGAAAAGAAAATCAAAAAATATATTTCTAATGATAAACTATATACATTTATGAAATGTGTTGAAAAGTTTGAAAAAGAAAATAAAAAAATATATATCTAGTGATAAACTAGATACATTTATGAAATATGTTGAAAAGTTTGAACAAGAAAATAAAAATATATTTCTAATGATAAACTAGATACATTTATGAAATGTGTTGATAAGTTTGAAAAAGAAAATCAAAAAATATATTTCTAATGATAAACTATATACATTTATGAAATGTGTAGAAAAGTTTGGAAAAGAAAATAAAAAAATATATTTCTAATGATAAACTAGATACATTTATGAAATGTGTTGAAAAGTTTAAAATTTAAACAAAACATATTTCTAATGATAAACTGTGTACATTTATGAAATGTGTTGAAAAGTTTGAAAAAGAAAATAAAAAAAAATATTTCTAATGATAAACTATATGTATTTATGAAATGTGTTGAAAAGTTTGTAAAAGAAAATAAAAAATATATTTCTAATGAGAAACTACCGGTAGATACATTTATGTGTTGAAAAGTTTGAAAAAGAAAATGAAAAGATATATTTCTATTGATAATCTACCAGTAGATACATTTATGAGATGTATTGAAAAGTTTGAAAAAGAAAATCAAAAAATATATTTCTAATAATAAACTACTGGTAGATAGATACATTTATGAAATATGTTGAAAAGTTTCAAAAGCAAAAAATATATTTCTAATGATAAACTAGATACATTTATGAAATGTGTTGAAAAGTTTTAAAAAGAAAATCAAAAGATAAATTTCTATTGATCAACTATATACACTTATGAAATGAGTTGAAAAGTTTGGAAAAGAAAATCAAAAAATATATTTCTAGTGATAAACTAGATACATTTATGAAATATGTTGAAAAGTTTGAACAAGAAAATAAAAAGATATATTTCTAGTGATAATCTACCGGTAGATACATTTATGAGATGTGTTGAAAAGTTTGAAATTTAAAAAAATATATATTTCTAATGATAAAACTAGATACATTTATGAAATGTGTTGAAAAGTTTGAAAATAAAAAAAAAATATTCCTAATGATAAACTAGATACATTTATGAAATGTGTTGAAAAGTTTGGAAAAGAAAATCAAAACATATATTTCTAGTGATAAACTATATACATTTATGAAATATGTTGAAAAGTTTGAACAAGAAAATCAAAAAAATATATTTCTAATGATAAACTATATACATTTATGAAATGTGTTGAAAAGTTTGAACAAGAAAATCAAGAAAATATATTTCTAATGATAAACTATATACATTTCTGAAATGTCTTGAAAAGTTTCAAAATCAAAGAAATAAACTTCTATTTATACACTATATACACTTATGAAATGTTTTGAAAAGTTTTAAAAAGAAAATCAAAAAATAAATTTCTATTGATCAACTATATACACTTATGAAATGTGTTGAAAAGTTTGAAAAAGAAAATGAAAAGATATATTTCTAGTGATAATCTACCAGTAGATACATTTATGAGATGTGTTGAAAAGTTTCAAAATCAAAAAATGTATTTCTAATGATAAACTAGATACATTTATGAAATGTGTTGAAAAGTTTGAAAAAGAAAATGAAAAGATATTTTTCTAGTGATAATCTACCGGTAGATACATTTATGAGATGTATTGAAAAGTTTGAAAAAGAAAATCAAAAAATATATTTCTAATAATAAACTACTGGTAGATAGATACATTTATGAAATGTGTTGAACAGTTTGAAAAAGAAAATTAAAAAAATATATTTCTATTGATACACTATATACACTTATGAAATGTGTTGAAATGTTTAAAAAAGAAAATCAAAAGATAAATTTCTATTGATCAACTATATACACTTATGAAATGTGTTGAAAAGTTTGGAAAAGAAAATCAAAAAATATATTTCTAGTGATAAACTATATACATTTATGAAATATGTTGAAAAGTTTGAACAAGAAAATAAAAAATATATATTTCTAATGATAAACTATATTCTTTTATGAAATGTGTTGAAAAGTTTGAAAAAGAAAATGAAAAGATATATTTCTAGTGATAATCTACCGGTAGATACATTTATGAGATGTGTTGAAAAGTTTGAAATTAAAAAAGAAAATATATTTCTAATGATAAAACTAGATACATTTATGAAATGTGTTGAAAAGTTTGAAAATAAAAAGAAAAATATTCCTAATGATAAACTAGATACATTTATGAAAAGTTTGGAAAAGAAAATCAAAACATCTATTTCTAGTGATAAACTATATACATTTATGAAATATGTTGAAATGTTTGAACAAGAAAATGAAAAAAATATATTTCTAATGATAAACTATATACATTTATGAAATGTGTAGAAAAGTTTGGAAAAGAAAATCAAAAAATATATTTCTAATGATAAACTATATACATTTATGAAATGTGTTGAAAAGTTTGAAAAAGAAAATAAAAAAATATATATCTAGTGATAAACTAGATACATTTATGAAATATGTTGAAAAGTTTGAACAAGAAAATAAAAATATATTTCTAATGATAAACTAGATACATTTATGAAATGTGTTGATAAGTTTGAAAAAGAAAATCAAAAAATATATTTCTAATGATAAACTATATACATTTATGAAATGTGTAGAAAAGTTTGGAAAAGAAATTTAAAAAATATATTTCTAATGATAAACTAGATACATTTATGAAATGTGTTGAAAAGTTTAAAATTTAAACAAAACATATTTCTAATGATAAACTATGTACATTTATGAAATGTGTTGAAAAGTTTGAAAAAGAAAATAAAAAAAAATATTTCTAATGATAAACTATATGCATTTATGAAATGTGTTGAAAAGTTTGAAAAAGAAAATAAAAAATATATTTCTAATGAGAAACTACCGGTAGATACATTTATGTGTTGAAAAGTTTGAAAAAGAAAATGAAAAGATATATTTCTATTGATAATCTACCAGTAGATACATTTATGAGATGTATTGAAAAGTTTGAAAAAGAAAATCAAAAAATATATTTCTAATAATAAACTACTGGTAGATAGATACATTTATGAAATATGTTGAAAAGTTTCAAAAGCAAAAAATATATTTCTAATGATAAACTAGATACATTTATGAAATGTGTTGAAAAGTTTTAAAAAGAAAATCAAAAGATAAATTTCTATTGATCAACTATATACACTTATGAAATGAGTTGAAAAGTTTGGAAAAGAAAATCAAAAAATATATTTCTAGTGATAAACTAGATACATTTATGAAATATGTTGAAAAGTTTGAACAAGAAAATAAAAAGATATATTTCTAGTGATAATCTACCGGTAGATACATTTATGAGATGTGTTGAAAAGTTTGAAATTAAAAAAAATATATATTTCTAATGATAAAACTAGATACATTTATGAAATGTGTTGAAAAGTTTGAAAATAAAAAAAAAATATTCCTAATGATAAACTAGATACATTTATGAAATGTGTTGAAAAGTTTGGAAAAGAAAATCAAAACATATATTTCTAGTGATAAACTATATACATTTATGAAATATGTTGAAAAGTTTGAACAAGAAAATCAAAAAAATATATTTCTAATGATAAACTATATACATTTATGAAATGTGTTGAAAAGTTTGAACAAGAAAATCAAGAAAATATATTTCTAATGATAAACTATATACATTTATGAAATGTGTTGAAAAGTTTCTTCTTCTGTTTTTCTTCTTTCTGTCCTCATGTACCTTTCGGTGTTGAGAGGAGAGTGAGTGTACGATCTTTTGCCCGTCTATTTGCCTCCTCTGCTGTTATATTTCCGAGTGTCTCTAATACACTATCTATCCACCTTTTATGAGGGCGTCCAATAGGTCTCCTGTTTTCGTATCGTTTGTTAAGTGTTTTTTTGGATAATACTTTCCTCTTTCTGTCTGATTATGTGGCCTTACCATTTAACTTGTTGTTTCTGTATGTATTCTATTGTTGGCTTGATCCCTAATTGTTTCCTTAGTGCTTCATTCCTGATTTTGTCTCTCAAGCTAACTCCAATCATACGTCTCACACATTTCATTTCAGTGGTGTTAATCTTATGTATTGTTCTAGAATCTAATGTCCAAGTTTGACACTGATAACACAATGCTGGTAAGAAAATGGTGTTGAAAAGCGCTTTCTTTGTTTCTAGTGTAATATCTTTGTTTCTTAGTAAAGGTGTTAATTGACCAATGCTCTGACAGGCCTTGTTACATCTTGCGTTTATTTCTGCTTCTTGTTTGTTGTCATATCTCAATGTGCTGCCCAGATATTTGAATTCATCTTCTTGTTTTATTTGTTTATTATTTATCTGTATGTTGATGTTCTCCTTTTCTCTTGCAATATTCATTACTTCTGTTTTGTCTATGTTGATTTTCATTCCAAATTGCTTGCCTGCTGTGTCTATTATGCTTAGGTGGTCTTGCAGGTTTTCAGTGCTGTTGTGGAATAAAACCTGGTCATCTGCAAGTTTGGTCATTTAAGTTGAAAAGTTTGGAAAAGAAAATAAAAAAATATATTTCTAGTGATAAACTAGATACATTTATGAAATATGTTGAATAGTTTGAACAAGAAAATTAAAAAAATATATTTCTAATGATAAACTATATACATTTATGAAAAGTGTTGAAAAATTTGAACAAGAAAATGAAAAGATATATTTCTAGTGATAATCTACCGGTAGATACATTTATGAGATGTGTTGAAAAGTTTGAAAAAGAAAATCAAAAAATATATTTCTAATAATAAACTACTGGTAGAACATTTATGAAATGTGTTGAAAAGTTTCAAAATCAAAAAATATATTTCTAATGATAAACTAGATACATTTATGAAATGTGTTGAAAAGTTTCAAAATCAAAAAATATATTTCTAATGATAAACTATATACATTTATGAAATGTGTTGATAAGTTTGAAAAAGAAAATCAATAAATATATTTCTAATGATAAACTAGATATATTTATGAAATATGTTGAAAAGTTTGACCAAGAAAATAAAAAAAATATATTTCTAATGATAAACTACCGGTAGATACATTTATGTGTTGAAAAGTTTGAAAAAGAAAATGAAAAGATATATTTCTATTGATAATCTACCAGTAGATACATTTATGAGATGTATTGAAAAGTTTGAAAAAGAAAATCAAAAAATATATTTCTAATAATAAACTACTGGTAGATAGATACATTTATGAAATATGTTGAAAAGTTTCAAAAGCAAAAAATATATTTCTAATGATAAACTAGATACATTTATGAAATGTGTTGAAAAGTTTTAAAAAGAAAATCAAAAGATAAATTTCTATTGATCAACTATATACACTTATGAAATGAGTTGAAAAGTTTGGAAAAGAAAATCAAAAAATATATTTCTAGTGATAAACTAGATACATTTATGAAATATGTTGAAAAGTTTGAACAAGAAAATAAAAAGATATATTTATAGTGATAATCTACCGGTAGATACATTTATGAGATGTGTTGAAAAGTTTGAAATTTAAAAAAATATATATTTCTAATGATAAAACTAGATACATTTATGAAATGTGTTGAAAAGTTTGAAAATAAATAAAAAATATTCCTAATGATAAACTAGATACATTTATGAAATGTGTTGAAAAGTTTGGAAAAGAAAATCAAAACATATATTTCTAGTGATAAACTATATACATTTATGAAATATGTTGAAAAGTTTGAACAAGAAAATCAAAAAAATATATTTCTAATGATAAACTATATACATTTATGAAATGTGTTGAAAAGTTTGAACAAGAAAATCAAGAAAATATATTTCTAATGATAAACTATATACATTTATGAAATGTGTTGAAAAGTTTCTTCTTCTGTTTTTCTTCTTTCTGTCCTCATGTACCTTTCGGTGTTGAGAGGAGAGTGAGTGTACGATCTTTTGCCCGTCTATTTGCCTCCTCTGCTGTTATATTTCCGAGTGTCTCTAATACACTATCTATCCACCTTTTATGAGGGCGTCCAATAGGTCTCCTGTTTTCGTATCGTTTGTTAAGTGTTTTTTTGGATAATACTTTCCTCTTTCTGTCTGATTATGTGGCCTTACCATTTAACTTGTTGTTTCTGTATGTATTCTATTGTTGGCTTGATCCCTAATTGTTTCCTTAGTGCTTCATTCCTGATTTTGTCTCTCAAGCTAACTCCAATCATACGTCTCACACATTTCATTTCAGTGGTGTTAATCTTATGTATTGTTCTAGAATCTAATGTCCAAGTTTGACACTGATAACACAATGCTGGTAAGAAAATGGTGTTGAAAAGCGCTTTCTTTGTTTCTAGTGTAATATCTTTGTTTCTTAGTAAAGGTGTTAATTGACCAATGCTCTGACAGGCCTTGTTACATCTTGCGTTTATTTCTGCTTCTTGTTTGTTGTCATATCTCAATGTGCTGCCCAGATATTTGAATTCATCTTCTTGTTTTATTTGTTTATTATTTATCTGTATGTTGATGTTCTCCTTTTCTCTTGCAATATTCATTACTTCTGTTTTGTCTATGTTGATTTTCATTCCAAATTGCTTGCCTGCTGTGTCTATTATGCTTAGGTGGTCTTGCAGGTTTTCAGTGCTGTTGTGGAATAAAACCTGGTCATCTGCAAGTTTGGTCATTTAAGTTGAAAAGTTTGAAAAAGAAAATCAAAAAATATATTTCTAATAATAAACTACTGGTAGAACATTTATGAAATGTGTTGAAAAGTTTCAAAATCAAAAAATATATTTCTAATGATAAACTAGATACATTTATGAAATGTGTTGAAAAGTTTCAAAATCAAAAAATATATTTCTAATGATAAACTATATACATTTATGAAATGTGTTGATAAGTTTGAAAAAGAAAATCAATAAATATATTTCTAATGATAAACTAGATATATTTATGAAATATGTTGAAAAGTTTGACCAAGAAAATAAAAAAAATATATTTCTAATGATAAACTATATACATTTATGAAAAGTGTTGAAAAATTTGAACAAGAAAATGAAAAGATATATTTCTAGTGATAATCTACTGGTAGATGCATTTATGAGATGTGTTGAAAAGTTTGAAAAAGAAAATCAAAAAATATATTTCTTATAATAAACTAGATATATTTATGAAATATGTTGAAAAGTTTGAACAAGAAAATAAAAAAAATATATTTCTAATGATAAACTATATTCATTTATGAAATGTGTTGAAAAGTTTGGAAAAAAGAAAATTAAAAAATATATTTCTAGTGATAAACTAGATACATTTATGAAATGTGTTGAAAAGTTTGGAAAGGAAAATCAAAAAATATATTTCTAGTGATAAACTCGATACATTTATGAAATGTGTTGAAAAGTTTGAAATTTAAAAAAAATATATTTCTAATGATAAACTAGATACATTTATGAAATGTGTTGAAATGTTTGAAAAAGAAAATAAAAAAAATATATTTCTATTGATACACTATATACACTTATGAAATGTGTTGAAATGTTTAAAAAAGAAAATCAAAAGATAAATTTCTATTGATCAACTATATACACTTATGAAATGTGTTGAAAAGTTTGGAAAAGAAAATCAAAAAATATATTTCTAGTGATAAACTATATACATTTATGAAATATGTTGAAAAGTTTGAACAAGAAAATAAAAAATATATATTTCTAATGATAAACTATATTCTTTTATGAAATGTGTTGAAAAGATTGAAAAAGAAAATGAAAAGATATATTTCTAGTGATAATCTACCGGTAGATACATTTATGAAATGTGTTGAAAAGTTTGAAAATAAAAAGAAAAATATTCCTAATGATAAACTAGATACATTTATGAAAAGTTTGGAAAAGAAAATCATAACATATATTTCTAGTGATAAACTATATACATTTATGAAATATGTTGAAATGTTTGAACAAGAAAATCAAAAAAATATATTTCTAATGATAAACTATATACATTTATGAAATGTGTAGAAAAGTTTGGAAAAGAAAATCAAAAAATATATTTCTAATGATAAACTATATACATTTATGAAATGTGTTGAAAAGTTTGAAAAAGAAAATAAAAAAATATATATCTAGTGATAAACTAGATACATTTATGAAATATGTTGAAAAGTTTGAACAAGAAAATAAAAATATATTTCTAATGATAAACTAGATACATTTATGAAATGTGTTGATAAGTTTGAAAAAGAAAATCAAAAAATATATTTCTAATGATAAACTATATACATTTATGAAATGTGTAGAAAAGTTTGGAAAAGAAAATAAAAAAATATATTTCTAATGATAAACTAGATACATTTATGAAATGTGTTGAAAAGTTTAAAATTTAAACAAAACATATTTCTAATGATAAACTATGTACATTTATGAAATGTGTTGAAAAGTTTGAAAAAGAAAATAAAAAAAAATATTTCTAATGATAAACTATATGCATTTATGAAATGTGTTGAAAAGTTTGAAAAAGAAAATAAAAAATATATTTCTAATGAGAAGCTACCGGTAGATACATTTATGTGTTGAAAAGTTTGAAAAAGAAAATGAAAAGATATATTTCTATTGATAATCTACCAGTAGATACATTTATGAGATGTATTGAAAAGTTTGAAAAAGAAAATCAAAAAATATATTTCTAATAATAAACTACTGGTAGATAGATACATTTATGAAATATGTTGAAAAGTTTCAAAAGCAAAAAATATATTTCTAATGATAAACTAGATACATTTATGAAATGTGTTGAAAAGTTTTAAAAAGAAAATCAAAAGATAAATTTCTATTGATCAACTATATACACTTATGAAATGAGTTGAAAAGTTTGGAAAAGAAAATCAAAAAATATATTTCTAGTGATAAACTAGATACATTTATGAAATATGTTGAAAAGTTTGAACAAGAAAATAAAAAGATATATTTCTAGTGATAATCTACCGGTAGATACATTTATGAGATGTGTTGAAAAGTTTGAAATTTAAAAAAATATATATTTCTAATGATAAAACTAGATACATTTATGAAATGTGTTGAAAAGTTTGAAAATTAAAAAAAAATATTCCTAATGATAAACTAGATACATTTATGAAATGTGTTGAAAAGTTTGGAAAAGAAAATCAAAACATATATTTCTAGTGATAAACTATATACATTTATGAAATATGTTGAAAAGTTTGAACAAGAAAATCAAAAAAATATATTTCTAATGATAAACTATATACATTTATGAAATGTGTTGAAAAGTTTGAACAAGAAAATCAAGAAAATATATTTCTAATGATAAACTATATACATTTATGAAATGTGTTGAAAAGTTTCTTCTTCTGTTTTTCTTCTTTCTGTCCTCATGTACCTTTCGGTGTTGAGAGGAGAGTGAGTGTACGATCTTTTGCCCGTCTATTTGCCTCCTCTGCTGTTATATTTCCGAGTGTCTCTAATACACTATCTATCCACCTTTTATGAGGGCGTCCAATAGGTCTCCTGTTTTCGTATCGTTTGTTAAGTGTTTTTTTGGATAATACTTTCCTCTTTCTGTCTGATTATGTGGCCTTACCATTTAACTTGTTGTTTCTGTATGTATTCTATTGTTGGCTTGATCCCTAATTGTTTCCTTAGTGCTTCATTCCTGATTTTGTCTCTCAAGCTAACTCCAATCATACGTCTCACACATTTCATTTCAGTGGTGTTAATCTTATGTATTGTTCTAGAATCTAATGTCCAAGTTTGACACTGATAACACAATGCTGGTAAGAAAATGGTGTTGAAAAGCGCTTTCTTTGTTTCTAGTGTAATATCTTTGTTTCTTAGTAAAGGTGTTAATTGACCAATGCTCTGACAGGCCTTGTTACATCTTGCGTTTATTTCTGCTTCTTGTTTGTTGTCATATCTCAATGTGCTGCCCAGATATTTGAATTCATCTTCTTGTTTTATTTGTTTATTATTTATCTGTATGTTGATGTTCTCCTTTTCTCTTGCAATATTCATTACTTCTGTTTTGTCTATGTTGATTTTCATTCCAAATTGCTTGCCTGCTGTGTCTATTATGCTTAGGTGGTCTTGCAGGTTTTCAGTGCTGTTGTGGAATAAAACCTGGTCATCTGCAAGTTTGGTCATTTAAGTTGAAAAGTTTGGAAAATAAAATAAAAAAATATATTTCTAGTGATAAACTAGATACATTTATGAAATATGTTGAATAGTTTGAACAAGAAAATTAAAAAAATATATTTCTAATGATAAACTATATACATTTATGAAAAGTGTTGAAAAATTTGAACAAGAAAATGAAAAGATATATTTCTAGTGATAATCTACCGGTAGATACATTTATGAGATGTGTTGAAAAGTTTGAAAAAGAAAATCAAAAAATATATTTCTAATAATAAACTACTGGTAGAACATTTATGAAATGTGTTGAAAAGTTTCAAAATCAAAAAATATATTTCTAATGATAAACTAGATACATTTATGAAATGTGTTGAAAAGTTTCAAAATCAAAAAATATATTTCTAATGATAAACTATATACATTTATGAAATGTGTTGATAAGTTTGAAAAAGAAAATCAATAAATATATTTCTAATGATAAACTAGATATATTTATGAAATATGTTGAAAAGTTTGACCAAGAAAATAAAAAAAATATATTTCTAATGATAAACTACCGGTAGATACATTTATGTGTTGAAAAGTTTGAAAAAGAAAATGAAAAGATATATTTCTATTGATAATCTACCAGTAGATACATTTATGAGATGTATTGAAAAGTTTGAAAAAGAAAATCAAAAAATATATTTCTAATAATAAACTACTGGTAGATAGATACATTTATGAAATATGTTGAAAAGTTTCAAAAGCAAAAAATATATTTCTAATGATAAACTAGATACATTTATGAAATGTGTTGAAAAGTTTTAAAAAGAAAATCAAAAGATAAATTTCTATTGATCAACTATATACACTTATGAAATGAGTTGAAAAGTTTGGAAAAGAAAATCAAAAAATATATTTCTAGTGATAAACTAGATACATTTATGAAATATGTTGAAAAGTTTGAACAAGAAAATAAAAAAAAAGTATTTATAATGATAAACTGTATACATTTATGAAATGTGTTGAAAAGTTTGAAAATGAAAATGAAAAGATATATTTCTAGTGATAATCTACCTGTAGATACATTTATGAGATGTATTGAAAAGTTTGAAAGATAAAATCAAAAAATATATTTCTAGTGATAAACTAGATAAATTTATGAAATATGCTGAAAGGTTTGAAAAAGAAAATAAAAAGATATATTTCTAGTGATCATCTAACGGTAGATACATTTATGAGATGTGTTGAAAAGATTGAAAAAGAACATAAAAAAATATATTTCTAATGAGAAACTACCGGTAGATACATTTGTGTGTTGAAAAGTTTGAAAAAGAAAATAAAAAAATATATTTCTAATGATAAACTAGATACATTTCTGAAATGTGTTGAAAAGTTTCAAAATCAAAGAAATAAACTTCTATTTATACACTATATACACTTATGAAATGTTTTGAAAAGTTTTAAAAAGAAAATCTAAAAATAAATTTTATTGATCAACTATATACACTTATGAAATTTGTTGAAAAGTTTGAAAAAGAAAATGAAAAGATATATTTCTAGTGATAATCTACCAGTAGATACATTTATGAGATGTATTGAAAAGTTTGAAAAAGAAAATCAAAAAATATATTTCTAATAATAAACTACTGGTAGATAGATACATTTATGAAATGTGTTGAAAAGTTTCAAAATCAAAAAATATATTTTTAATGATAAACTAGATACATTTATGAAATGTGTTGAAAAGTTTGAAAAAGAAAATGAAAAGATATATTTCTAGTGATAATCTACCGGTAGATACATTTATGAGATGTATTGAAAAGTTTGAAAAAGAAAATCAAAAAATATATTTCTAATAATAAACTACTGGTAGATAGATACATTTATGAAATGTGTTGAAAAGTTTCAAAATCAAAAAATATATTTCTAATGATCAACTACCGGTATATACATTTATGAAATGTGTTGAAAAGTTTGAAAAAGAAAATGAAAAGATATTTTTCTAGTGATAATCTACCGGTAGATACATTTATGAGATGTATTGAAAAGTTTGAAAAAGAAAATCAAAAAATATATTTCTAATAATAAACTACTGGTAGATAGATACATTTATGAAATGTGTTGAACAGTTTGAAATAGAAAATCAAAAAAATATATTTCTATTGATACACTATATACACTTATGAAATGTGTTGAAAAGTTTGGAAAAGAAAATCAAAAAATATATTTCTAGTGATAAACTATATACATTTATGAAATATGTTGAAAAGTTTGAACAAGAAAATAAAAAATATATATTTCTAATGATAAACTATATTCTTTTATGAAATGTGTTGAAAAGTTTGAAAAAGAAAATGAAAAGATATATTTCTAGTGATAATCTACTGGTAGATACATTTATGAGATGTGTTGAAAAGTTTGAAATTTAAAAAAAAATATATTTCTAATGATAAAACTAGATACATTTATGAAATGTGTTGAAAAGTTTGGAAAAGAAAATCAAAACATATATTTCTAATGATAAACTATATACATTTATGAAATGTGTTGAAAAGTTTCTTCTTCTTTTTTTCTTCTTTCTGTCCTCATGTACCTTTCGGTGTTGAGAGGAGAGTGAGTGTACAATCTTTTGCCCTTCTATTTGCCTCCTCTGCTGTTATATTTCCGAGTGTCTCTAATACACTATCTATCCACCTTTTATGAGGGTGTCCAATAGGTCTCCTGTTTTCGTATCGTTTGTTAAGTGTTTTTTTGGATAATACTTTCCTCTTTCTTTCTGGTTATGTGGCCGTACCATTTAACTTGTTGTTTCTGTATGTATTCTATTGTTGGCTTGATCCCTAATTGTTTCCTTAGTGCTTCATTCCTGATTTTGTCTCTCAAGCTAACTCCAATCATACGTCTCACACATTTCATTTCAGTGGTGTTAATCTTATGTATTGTTCTAGAATCTAATGTCCAAGTTTGACACTGATAACACAATGCTGGTAAGAAAATGATGTTGAAAAGCGCTTTCTTTGTTTCTAGTGTAATATCTTTGTTTCTTAGTAAAGGTGTTAATTGACCATTGCTCTGACAGGCCTTGTTACATCTTGCGTTTATTTCTGCTTCTTGTTTGTTGTCATATCTCAATGTGCTGCCCAGATATTTGAATTCATCTTCTTGTTTTATTTGTTTATCTGTATGTTGATGTTCTCCTTTTCTCTTGCAATATTCATTACTTCTGTTTTGTCTATGTTGATTTTCATTCCAAATTGCTTGCCTGCTGTGTCTATTATGCTTAGGTGGTCTTGCAGGTTTTCAGTGCTGTTGTGGAATAAAACCTGGTCATCTGCAAGTTTGGTCATTTAAGTTGAAAAGTTTGAAAAAGAAAATGAAAAGATATATTTCTAGTGATAATCTACTGGTAGATACATTTATGAGATGTGTTGAAAAGTTTGAAATTTAAAAAAAAATATATTTCTAATGATAAAACTAGATACATTTATGAAATGTGTTGAAAAGTTTGGAAAAGAAAATCAAGAAAATATATTTCTAATGATAAACTATATACATTTATGAAATGTGTTGAAAAGTTTCTTCTTCTTTTTTTCTTCTTTCTGTCCTCATGTACCTTTCGGTGTTGAGAGGAGAGTGAGTGTACAATCTTTTACCCTTCTATTTGCCTCCTCTGCTGTTATATTTCCGAGTGTCTCTAATACACTATCTATCCACCTTTTATGAGGGTGTCCAATAGGTCTCCTGTTTTCGTATCGTTTGTTAAGTGTTTTTTGGATAATACTTTCCTCTTTCTGTCTGATTATGTGGCCTTACCATTTAACTTGTTGTTTCTGTATGTATTCTATTGTTGGCTTGATCCCTAATTGTTTCCTTAGTGCTTCATTCCTGATTTTGTCTCTCAAGCTAACTCCAATCATACGTCTCACACATTTCATTTCAGTGGTGTTAATCTTATGTATTGTTCTAGAATCTAATGTCCAAGTTTGACACTGATAACACAATGCTGGTAAGAAAATGATGTTGAAAAGCGCTTTCTTTGTTTCTAGTGTAATATCTTTGTTTCTTAGTAAAGGTGTTAATTGACCAATGCTCTGACAGGCCTTGTTACATCTTGCGTTTATTTCTGCTTCTTGTTTGTTGTCATATCTCAATGTGCTGCCCAGATATTTGAATTCATCTTCTTGTTTTATTTGTTTATTATTTATCTGTATGTTGATGTTCTCCTTTTCTCTTGCAATATTCATTACTTCTGTTTTGTCTATGTTGATTTTCATTCCAAATTGCTTGCCTGCTGTGTCTATTATGCTTAGGTGGTCTTGCAGGTTTTCAGTGCTGTTGTGGAATAAAACCTGGTCATCTGCAAGTTTGGTCATTTAAGTTGACAAGTTTGGAAAATAAAATAAAAAAATATATTTCTAGTGATAAACTAGATACATTTATGAAATATGTTGAATAGTTTGAACACGAAAATAAAAATTTTTTATTTCTAATGATAAACTATATACATTTATGAAAAGTGTTGAAAAATTTGAACAAGAAAATGAAAAGATATATTTCTAGTGATAATCTACCGGTAGATACATTTATGAGATGTGTTGAAAAGTTTGAAAAAGAAAATCAAAAAATATATTTCTAATAATAAACTACTGGTAGATACATTTATGAAATGTGTTGAAATGTTTCAAAATCAAAAAAATATATTTCTAATGATAAACTATATACATTTATGAAATGTGTTGATAAGTTTGAAAAAGAAAATCAAAAAATATATTTCTAATAATAAACTACTGGTAGATAGATACATTTATGAAATGTGTTGAACAGTTTGAAAAAGAAAATCAAAAAAATATATTTCTATTGATACACTATATACACTTATGAAAAGTTTGAAAAAGAAAATCAAAACATATATTTCTAATGATAAACTATATACATTTATGAAATGTGTTGAAAAGTTTGAACAAGAAAATCAAGAAAATATATTTCTAATGATAAACTATATACATTTATGAAATGTGTTGAAAAGTTTCTTCTTCTTTTTTTCTTCTTTCTGTCCTCATGTACCTTTCGGTGTTGAGAGGAGAGTGAGTGTACAATCTTTTGCCCTTCTATTTGCCTCCTCTGCTGTTATATTTCCGAGTGTCTCTAATACACTATCTATCCACCTTTTATGAGGGCGTCCAATAGGTCTCCTGTTTTCGTATCGTTTGTTAAGTGTTTTTTTGGATAATACTTTCCTCTTTCTTTCTGGTTATGTGGCCGTACCATTTAACTTGTTGTTTCTGTATGTATTCTATTGTTGGCTTGATCCCTAATTGTTTCCTTAGTGCTTCATTCCTGATTTTGTCTCTCAAGCTAACTCCAATCATACGTCTCACACATTTCATTTCAGTGGTGTTAATCTTATGTATTGTTCTAGAATCTAATGTCCAAGTTTGACACTGATAACACAATGCTGGTAAGAAAATGATGTTGAAAAGCGCTTTCTTTGTTTCTAGTGTAATATCTTTGTTTCTTAGTAAAGGTGTTAATTGACCATTGCTCTGACAGGCCTTGTTACATCTTGCGTTTATTTCTGCTTCTTGTTTGTTGTCATATCTCAATGTGCTGCCCAGATATTTGAATTCATCTTCTTGTTTTATTTGTTTATTATTTATCTGTATGTTGATGTTCTCCTTTTCTCTTGCAATATTCATTACTTCTGTTTTGTCTATGTTGATTTTCATTCCAAATTGCTTGCCTGCTGTGTCTATTATGCTTAGGTGGTCTTGCAGGTTTTCAGTGCTGTTGTGGAATAAAACCTGGTCATCTGCAAGTTTGGTCATTTAAGTTGACAAGTTTGGAAAATAAAATAAAAAAATATATTTCTAGTGATAAACTAGATACATTTATGAAATATGTTGAATAGTTTGAACACGAAAATAAAAAAAATTTATTTCTAATGATAAACTATATACATTTATGAAAAGTGTTGAAAAATTTGAACAAGAAAATGAAAAGATATATTTCTAGTGATAATCTACCGGTAGATACATTTATGAGATGTGTTGAAAAGTTTGAATAAGAAAATAAAAAAATATATTTCTAATAATAAACTATATACATTTATGAAATGTGTTGATACGTTTGAAAAAGAAAATAAAAAATATATTTCTAATAATAAACTAGATATATTTATGAAATATTTTGAAATGTTTGAACAAGAAAATAAAAAAAATATATTTCTAATGATAAACTATATTCATTTATGATTTGTGTTGAAAAGTTTGGAAAAAAGAAAATTAAAAAATATATTTCTAGTGATAAACTAGATACATTTATGAAATGTGTTGAAAAGTTTGGAAAGGAAATACAAAAAATATATTTCTAGTGATAAACTCGATACATTTATGAAATGTGTTGAAAAGTTTGAAATTTAAAAAAATATATTTCTAGTGATAAAATAGATACATTTATGAAATATGTTGAAAATTTCAACAATAAAATAAAAAAAAATTATTTATAATGATAAACTGTATACATTTATGAAATGTGTTGAAAAGTTTGAAAAAGAAAATGAAAAGATATATTTCTAGTGATAATCTACCTGTAGATACATTTATGAGATGTATTGAAAAGTTTGAAAAAGAAAATCAAAAAATATATTTCTAGTGATAAACTAGATACATTTATGAAATATGCTGAAAGGTTTGAAAAAGAAAATAAAAAGATATATTTCTAGTGATCATCTAACGGTAGATACATTTATGAGATGTGTTGAAAAGATTGAAAAATAAAATAAAAAAATATATTTCTAATGAGAAACTACCGGTAGATACATTTGTGTGTTGAAAAGTTTGAAAAAGAAAATAAAAAAATATATTTCTAATGATAAACTAGATACATTTCTGAAATGTGTTGAAAAGTTTCAAAATCAAAGAAATAAACTTCTATTTATACACTATATACACTTATGAAATGTTGTGAAAAGTTTTAAAAAGAAAATCAAAAAATAAATTTCTATTGATCAACTATATACACTTATGAAATGTGTTGAAAAGTTTGAAAAAGAAAATGAAAAGATATATTTCTAGTGATAATAATCTACCAGTAGATACATTTATGAGATGTATTGAAAAGTTTGAAAAAGAAAATCAAAAAATATATTTCTAATAATAAACTACTGGTAGATAGATACATTTATGAAATGTGTTGAAAAGTTTCAAAATCAAAAAATATATTTCTAATGATCAACTATATACACTTATGAAATGTGTTGAAAAGTTTGAAAAAGAAAATGAAAAGATATATTTCTAGTGATAATCTACCAGTAGATACATTTATGAGATGTATTGAAAAGTTTGAAAAAGAAAATCAAAAAATATATTTCTAATGATCAACTATATACACTTATGAAATGTGTTGAAAAGTTTGAAAAAGAAAATGAAAAGATATATTTCTAGTGATAATCTACCAGTAGATACATTTATGAGATGTATTGAAAAGTTTGAAAAAGAAAATCAAAAGATAAATTTCTATTGATCAACTATATACACTTATGAAATGTGTTGAAAAGTTTGGAAAAGAAAAACAAAAAATATATTTCTAGTGATAAACTATTTACATTTATGAAATATGTTGAAAAGTTTGAACAAGAAAATAAAAAATATATATTTCTAATGATAAACTATATTCTTTTATGAAATGTGTTGAAAAGTTTGAAAAAGAAAATGAAAATATATATTTCTAGTGATAATCTACCGGTAGATACATTTATGAGATGTGTTGAAAAGTTTGAAATTTAAAAAAAAATATATTTCTAATGATAAAACTAGATACATTTATGAAATGTGTTGAAAAGTTTGAAAATAAAAAAAAATATTCCTAATGATAAACTAGATACATTTATGAAATATGTTGAAAAGTTTGAAAAAAAAAATCAAAAAATATATTTCTAGTGATAAACTAGATACATTTATGAAATATGTTGAAAGGTTTGAACAAGAAAATAAAAATATATTTCTAATGATAAACTAGATACATTTATGAAATGTGTTGATAAGTTTGAAAAAGAAAATAAAAAAATATATTTCTAATTATAAACTAGATACATTTATGAGATGTGTTGAAACGATTGAAAAATAAAATCAAAAATTTTATTTCTAGTGATACCCTACCGGTAGATACATTTATGAGATGTGTTGAACAGTTTGAAAATCAAAAAAATATATTTCTAATGATAAACTATATACATTTATGAAATGTGTAGAAAAGTTTGGAAAAGAAAATCAAAAAATATATTTCTAATGATAAACTATATGCATTTATGAAATGTGTTGAAAAGTTTGAAAAAGAAAATGAAAAGATATTTTTCTAGTGATAATCTACCGGTAGATACATTTATGAGATGATTGAAAAGTTTGAAAAAGAAAATCAAAAAATATATTTCTAATAATAAACTACTGGTAGATAGATACATTTATGGAATGTGTTGAAAAGTTTCAAAATCAAAAAATATATTTCTAATGATAAACTAGATACATTTATGAAATGTGTTGAAAAGTTTGAAAAAGAAAATGAAAACTTATTTTTCTAGTGATAATCTACCCGTAGATACATTTATGAGATGTATTGAAAAGTTTGAAAAAGAAAATCAAAAAATATATTTCTAATAATAAACTACTGGTAGATAGATACATTTATGAAATGTGTTGAACAGTTTGAAAAAGAAAATCAAAAAAATATATTTCTATTGATACACTATATACACTTATGAAATGTGTTGAAAAGTTTGAAAAAGATAATCAAAAGATAAATTTCTATTGATCAACTATATACACTTATGAAATGTGTTGAAAAGTTTGGAAAAGAAAATCAAAAAATATATTTCTAGTGATAAACTATATACATTTATGAAATATGTTGAAAAGTTTGAACAAGAAAATAAAAAATATATATTTCTAATGATAAACTATATTCTTTTATGAAATGTGTTGAAAAGTTTGAAAAAGAAAATGAAAAGATATATTTCTAGTGATAATCTACCGGTAGATACATTTATGAGATGTATTGAAAAGTTTGAAAAAGAAAATCAAAAAATATATTTCTAATAATAAACTACTGGTAGATAGATACATTTATGAAATGTGTTGAAAAGTTTCAAAATCAAAAAATATATTTCTAATGATAAACTAGATACATTTATGAAATGTGTTGAAAAGTTTGAAAAAGAAAATGAAAAGATATTTTTCTAGTGATAATCTACCGGTAGATACATTTATGAGATGTATTGAAAAGTTTGAAAAAGAAAATCAAAAAATATATTTCTAATAATAAACTACTGGTAGATAGATACACTTATGAAATGTGTTGAAAAGTTTGAAAAAGAAAATCAAAAGATAAATTTCTAATAATAAACTACTGGTAGATAGATACATTTATGAAATGTGTTGAAAAGTTTCAAAATCAAAAAATATATTTCTAATGATCAACTATATACACTTATGAAATGTGTTGAAAAGTTTGAAAAAGAAAATGAAAAGATATTTTTCTAGTGATAATCTACCGGTAGATACATTTATGAGATGTATTGAAAAGTTTGAAAAAGAAAATCAAAAAATATATTTCTAATAATAAACTACTGGTAGATAGATACACTTATGAAATGTGTTGAAAAGTTTGAAAAAGAAAATCAAAAGATAAATTTCTAATAATAAACTACTGGTAGATAGATACATTTATGAAATGTGTTGAAAAGTTTCAAAATCAAAAAATATATTTCTAATGATCAACTATATACACTTATGAAATGTGTTGAAAAGTTTGAAAAAGAAAATGAAAAGATATATTTCTAATGATAAACTAGATACATTTCTGAAATGTGTTGAAAAGTTTCAAAATCAAAGAAATAAACTTCTATTTATACACTATATACACTTATGAAATGTTTTGAAACGTTTTAAAAAGAAAATCAAAAAATAAATTTCTATTGATCAACTATATACACTTATGAAATGTGTTGAAAAGTTTGAAAAAGAAAATGAAAAGATATATTTCTAGTGATAATCTACCGGTAGATACATTTATGAGATGTATTGAAAAGTTTGAAAAAGAAAATCAAAAAATATATTTCTAATAATAAACTACTGGTAGATAGATACATTTATGAAATGTGTTGAAAAGTTTCAAAATCAACAAATATATTTCTAATGATCAACTATATACACTTATGAAATGTGTTGAAAAGTTTGAAAAAGAAAATGAAAAGATATATTTCTAGTGATAATCTACCAGTAGATACATTTATGAGATGTATTGAAAAGTTTGAAAAAGAAAATCAAAAAATATATTTCTAATAATAAACTACTGGCAGATAGATACATTTATGAAATGTGTTGAAAAGTTTCAAAATCAAAAAATATATTTCTAATGATAAACTAGATACATTTATGAAATGTGTTGAAAAGTTTGAAAAAGAAAATGAAAAGATATTTTTCTAGTGATAATCTACCGGTAGATACATTTATGAGATGTATTGAAAAGTTTGAAAAAGAAAATCAAAAAATATATTTCTAATAATAAACTACTGGTAGATAGATACATTTATGAAATGTGTTGAAAAGTTTCAAAATCAAAAAATATATTTCTAATGATAAACTAGATACATTTATGAAATGTGTTGAAAAGTTTGAAAAAGAAAATGAAAAGATATTTTTCTAGTGATAATCTACCGGTAGATACATTTATGAGATGTATTGAAAAGTTTGAAAAAGAAAATCAAAAAATATATTTCTAATAATAAACTACTGGTAGATAGATACATTTATGAAATGTGTTGAAAAGTTTCAAAATCAAAAAATATATTTCTAATGATAAACTAGATACATTTATGAAATGTGTTGAAAAGTTTGAAAAAGAAAATGAAAAGATATTTTTCTAGTGATAATCTACTGGTAGATACATTTATGAGATGTATTGAAAAGTTTGAAAAAGAAAATCAAAAAATATATTTCTAATAATAAACTACTGGTAGATAGATACATTTATGAAATGTGTTGAAAAGTTTCAAAATCAAAAAATATATTTCTAATGATAAACTAGATACATTTATGAAATGTGTTGAAAAGTTTGAAAAAGAAAATGAAAAGATATTTTTCTAGTGATAATCTACCGGTAGATACATTTATGAGATGTATTGAACAGTTCGAAAAAGAAAATCAAAAAATATATTTCTAATAATAAACTACTGGTAGATAGATACACTTATGAAATGTGTTGAAAAGTTTGAAAAAGAAAATCAAAAGATAAATTTCTATTGATCAACTATATACACTTATGAAATGTGTTGAAAAGTTTGGAAAAGAAAATCAAAAAATATATTTCTAGTGATAAACTATATACATTTATGAAATATGTTGAAAAGTTTGAACAAGAAAATAAAAAATATATATTTCTAATGATAAACTATATTCTTTTATGAAATGTGTTGAAAAGTTTGAAAAAGAAAATGAAAAGATATATTTCAATTGATAATCTACCGGTAGATACATTTATGAGATGTGTTGAAAAGTTTGAAATTTAAAAAAAAATATATTTCTAATGATAAAACTAGATACATTTATGAAATGTGTTGAAAAGTTTGAAAATTAAAAAAAAATATTCCTAATGATAAACTAGATACATTTATGAAATGTGTTGAAAAGTTTGGAAAAGAAAATCAAAACATATATTTCTAGTGATAAACTATATACATTTATGTAATATGTTGAAATGTTTGAACAAGAAAATCAAAAAAATATATTTCTAATGATAAACTATATACATTTATGAAATGTGTAGAAAAGTTTGGAAAAGAAAATCAAAAAAAATATTTCTAATGATAAACTATATGCATTTATGAAATGTGTTGATAAGTTTGAAAAAGAAAATGAAAAGATATATTTCTAGTGATAATCTACCGGTAGATACATTTATGAGATGTGTTGAAAAGATTGAAAAAGAAAATAAAAAGTATATTTCTAATGAGAAACTACCGGTAGATACATTTGTGTGTTGAAAAGTTTGAAAAAGAAAATAAAAAATATATTTCTAATGATAAACTAGATACATTTCTGAAATGTGTTGAAAAGTTTCAAAATCAAAGAAATAAATTTCTATTGATACACTATATACACTTATGAAATGTGTTGAAAAGTTTTCAAAAGAAAATCAAATAATAAATTTCTATTGATCAACTATATACACTTATGAAATGTGTTGAAAAGTTTGAAAAAGAAAATGAAAAGATATATTTCTATTGATAAACTAGATACATTTATGAAATATGTTGAAAAGTTTGAACAAGAAAATAAAAAGATATATTTCAATTGATAATCTACCGGTAGATACATTTATGAGATGTGTTGAAAAGTTTGAAATTTAAAAAAAAATATATTTCTAATGATAAAACTAGATACATTTATGAAATATGTTGAAAGGTTTGAACAAGAAAATAAAAATATATTTCTAATGATAAACTAGATACATTTATGAAATGTGTTGATAAGTTTGAAAAAGAAAATCAAAAAATATATTTCTAATTATAAACTAGATACATTTATGAGATGTGTTGAAACGATTGAAAAATATAATCAAAAAATTTATTTCTAGTGATACCCTACCGGTAGATACATTTATGAGATGTGTTGAACAGTTTGAAATTCAAAAAAATATATTTCTAATGATAAACTAGATACATTTATGAAATGTGTTGAAAAGTTTAAAATTTAAACAAAACATATTTCTAATGATAAACTATATGCATTTATGAAATGTGTTGAAAAGTTTGAAAAAGAAAATGAAAAGATATTTTTCTAGTGATAATCTACCGGTAGATACATTTAGGAGATGATTGAAAAGTTTGAAAAAGAAAATCAAAAAATATATTTCTAATAATAAACTACTGGTAGATAGATACATTTATGGAATGTGTTGAAAAGTTTCAAAATCAAAAAATATATTTCTAATGATAAACTAGATACATTTATGAAATGTGTTGAAAAGTATGAAAAAGAAAATGAAAAGATATTTTTCTAGTGATAATCTACCCGTAGATACATTTATGAGATGTATTGAAAAGTTTGAAAAAGAAAATCAAAAAATATATTTCTAATAAAAAACTACTGGTAGATAGATACATTTATGAAATGTGTTGAACAGTTTGAAAAAGAAAATCAAAAAAATATATTTCTATTGATACACTATATACACTTATGAAATGTGTTGAAAAGTTTGAAAAAGATAATCAAAAGATAAATTTCTATTGATCAACTATATACACTTATGAAATATGTTGAAAAGTTTGAACAAGAAAATAAAAAATATATATTTCTAATGATAAACTATATTCTTTTATGAAATGTGTTGAAAAGTTTGAAAAAGAAAATGAAAAGATATATTTCTAGTGATAATCTACCGGTAGATACATTTATGAGATGTATTGAAAAGTTTGAAAAAGAAAATCAAAAAATATATTTCTAATAATAAACTACTGGTAGATAGATACATTTATGAAATGTGTTGAAAAGTTTCAAAATCAAAAAATATATTTCTAATGATAAACTAGATACATTTATGAAATGTGTTGAAAAGTTTGAAAAAGAAAATGAAAAGATATTTTTCTAGTGATAATCTACCGGTAGATACATTTATGAGATGTATTGAAAAGTTTGAAAAAGAAAATCAAAAAATATATTTCTAATAATAAACTACTGGTAGATAGATACATTTATGAAATGTGTTGAAAAGTTTCAAAATCAAAAAATATATTTCTAATGATAAACTAGATACATTTATGAAATGTGTTGAAAAGTTTGAAAAAGAAAATGAAAAGATATTTTTCTAGTGATAATCTACCGGTAGATACATTTATGAGATGTATTGAAAAGTTTGAAAAAGAAAATCAAAAAATATATTTCTAATAATAAACTACTGGTAGATAGATACACTTATGAAATGTGTTGAAAAGTTTGAAAAAGAAAATCAAAAGATAAATTTCTAATAATAAACTACTGGTAGATAGATACATTTATGAAATGTGTTGAGAAGTTTCAAAATCAAAAAATATATTTCTAATGATCAACTATATACACTTATGAAATGTGTTGAAAAGTTTGAAAAAGAAAATGAAAAGATATTTTTCTAGTGATAATCTACCGGTAGATACATTTATGAGATGTATTGAAAAGTTTGAAAAAGAAAATCAAAAAATATATTTCTAATAATAAACTACTGGTAGATAGATACACTTATGAAATGTGTTGAAAAGTTTGAAAAAGAAAATCAAAAGATAAATTTCTAATAATAAACTACTGGTAGATAGATACATTTATGAAATGTGTTGAAAAGTTTCAACTCAAAAAATATATTTCTAATGATCAACTATATACACTTATGAAATGTGTTGAAAAGTTTGAAAAAGAAAATGAAAAGATATATTTCTAATGATAAACTAGATACATTTCTGAAATGTGTTGAAAAGTTTCAAAATCAAAGAAATAAACTTCTATTTATACAGTATATACACTTATGAAATGTTTTGAAACGTTTTAAAAAGAAAATCAAAAAATAAATTTCTATTGATCAACTATATACACTTATGAAATGTGTTGAAAAGTTTGAAAAAGAAAATGAAAAGATATATTTCTAGTGATAATCTACCGGTAGATACATTTATGAGATGTATTGAAAAGTTTGAAAAAGAAAATCAAAAAATATATTTCTAATAATAAACTACTGGTAGATAGATACATTTATGAAATGTGTTGAAAAGTTTCAAAATCAAAAAATATATTTCTAATGATCAACTATATACACTTATGAAATGTGTTGAAAAGTTTGAAAAAGAAAATGAAAAGATATATTTCTAGTGATAATCTACCAGTAGATACATTTATGAGATGTATTGAAAAGTTTGAAAAAGAAAATCAAAAATTATATTTCTAATAATAAACTACTGGTAGATAGATACATTTATGAAATGTGTTGAAAAGTTTCAAAATCAAAAAATATATTTCTAATGATAAACTAGATACATTTATGAAATGTGTTGAAAAGTTTGAAAAAGAAAATGAAAAGATATTTTTCTAGTGATAATCTACCGGTAGATACATTTATGAGATGTATTGAAAAGTTTGAAAAAGAAAATCAAAAAATATATTTCTAATAATAAACTACTGGTAGATAGATACACTTATGAAATTTTTTGAAAAGTTTGAAAAAGAAAATCAAAAAATATATTTCTAATAATAAACTACTGGTAGATAGATACATTTATGAAATGTGTTGAAAAGTTTCAAAATCAAAAAATATATTTCTAATGATCAACTATATACACTTATGAAATGTGTTGAAAAGTTTGAAAAAGAAAATGAAAAGATATATTTCTAGTGATAATCTACCAGTAGATACATTTATGAGATGTATTGAAAAGTTTGAAAAAGAAAATCAAAAATTATATTTCTAATAATAAACTACTGGTAGATAGATACATTTATGAAATGTGTTGAAAAGTTTCAAAATCAAAAAATATATTTCTAATGATAAACTAGATACATTTATGAAATGTGTTGAAAAGTTTGAAAAAGAAAATGAAAAGATATTTTTCTAGTGATAATCTACCGGTAGATACATTTATGAGATGTATTGAAAAGTTTGAAAAAGAAAATCAAAAAATATATTTCTAATAATAAACTACTGGTAGATAGATACATTTATGAAATGTGTTGAAAAGTTTCAAAATCAAAAAATATATTTCTAATGATAAACTAGATACATTTATGAAATGTGTTGAAAAGTTTGAAAAAGAAAATGAAAAGATATTTTTCTAGTGATAATCTACCGGTAGATACATTTATGAGATGTATTGAAAAGTTTGAAAAAGAAAATCAAAAAATATATTTCTAATAATAAACTACTGGTAGATAGATACACTTATGAAATGTGTTGAAAAGTTTGAAAAAGAAAATCAAAAGATAAATTTCTAATAATAAACTACTGGTAGATAGATACATTTATGAAATGTGTTGAGAAGTTTCAAAATCAAAAAATATATTTCTAATGATCAACTATATACACTTATGAAATGTGTTGAAAAGTTTGAAAAAGAAAATGAAAAGATATTTTTCTAGTGATAATCTACCGGTAGATACATTTATGAGATGTATTGAAAAGTTTGAAAAAGAAAATCAAAAAATATATTTCTAATAATAAACTACTGGTAGATAGATACACTTATGAAATGTGTTGAAAAGTTTGAAAAAGAAAATCAAAAGATAAATTTCTAATAATAAACTACTGGTAGATAGATACATTTATGAAATGTGTTGAAAAGTTTCAACTCAAAAAATATATTTCTAATGATCAACTATATACACTTATGAAATGTGTTGAAAAGTTTGAAAAAGAAAATGAAAAGATATATTTCTAATGATAAACTAGATACATTTCTGAAATGTGTTGAAAAGTTTCAAAATCAAAGAAATAAACTTCTATTTATACACTATATACACTTATGAAATGTTTTGAAACGTTTTAAAAAGAAAATCAAAAAATAAATTTCTATTGATCAACTATATACACTTATGAAATGTGTTGAAAAGTTTGAAAAAGAAAATGAAAAGATATATTTCTAGTGATAATCTACCGGTAGATACATTTATGAGATGTATTGAAAAGTTTGAAAAAGAAAATCAAAAAATATATTTCTAATAATAAACTACTGGTAGATAGATACATTTATGAAATGTGTTGAAAAGTTTCAAAATCAAAAAATATATTTCTAATGATCAACTATATACACTTATGAAATGTGTTGAAAAGTTTGAAAAAGAAAATGAAAAGATATATTTCTAGTGATAATCTACCAGTAGATACATTTATGAGATGTATTGAAAAGTTTGAAAAAGAAAATCAAAAATTATATTTCTAATAATAAACTACTGGTAGATAGATACATTTATGAAATGTGTTGAAAAGTTTCAAAATCAAAAAATATATTTCTAATGATAAACTAGATACATTTATGAAATGTGTTGAAAAGTTTGAAAAAGAAAATGAAAAGATATTTTTCTAGTGATAATCTACCGGTAGATACATTTATGAGATGTATTGAAAAGTTTGAAAAAGAAAATCAAAAAATATATTTCTAATAATAAACTACTGGTAGATAGATACATTTATGAAATGTGTTGAAAAGTTTCAAAATCAAAAAATATATTTCTAATGATCAACTATATACACTTATGAAATGTGTTGAAAAGTTTGAAAAAGAAAATGAAAAGAAATATTTCTAGTGATAATCTACCAGTAGATATATTTATGAGATGTATTGAAAAGTTTGAAAAAGAAAATCAAAAAATATATTTCTAAAAATAAACTACTGGCAGATAGATACATTTATGAAATGTGTTGAAAAGTTTCAAAATCAAAAAATATATTTCTAATGATAAACTAGATACATTTATGAAATGTGTTGAAAAGTTTGAAAAAGAAAATGAAAAGATATTTTTCTAGTGATAATCTACCGGTAGATACATTTATGAGATGTATTGAAAAGTTTGAAAAAGAAAATCAAAAAATATATTTCTAATAATAAACTACTGGTAGATAGATACATTTATGAAATGTGTTGAAAAGTTTCAAAATCAAAAAATATATTTCTAATGATAAACTAGATACATTTATGAAATGTGTTGAAAAGTTTGAAAAAGAAAATGAAAAGATATTTTTCTAGTGATAATCTACCGGTAGATACATTTATGAGATGTATTGAAAAGTTTGAAAAAGAAAATCAAAAAATATATTTCTAATAATAAACTACTGGTAGATAGATACACTTATGAAATTTTTTGAAAAGTTTGAAAAAGAAAATCAAAAAATATATTTCTAATAATAAACTACTGGTAGATAGATACATTTATGAAATGTGTTGAAAAGTTTCAAAATCAAAAAATATATTTCTAATGATAAACTAGATACATTTATGAAATGTGTTGAAAAGTTTGAAAAAGAAAATGAAAAGATATTTTTCTAGTGATAATCTACCGGTAGATACATTTATGAGATGTATTGAAAAGTTTGAAAAAGAAAATCAAAAAATATATTTCTAATAATAAACTACTGGTAGATAGATACATTTATGAAATGTGTTGAAAAGTTTCAAAATCAAAAAATATATTTCTAATGATAAACTAGATACATTTATGAAATGTGTTGAAAAGTTTGAAAAAGAAAATGAAAAGATATTTTTCTAGTGATAATCTACCGGTAGATACATTTATGAGATGTATTGAAAAGTTTGAAAAAGAAAATCAAAAAATATATTTCTAATAATAAACTACTGGTAGATAGATACACTTATGAAATGTGTTGAAAAGTTTGAAAAAGAAAATCAAAAGATAAATTTCTAATAATAAACTACTGGTAGATAGATACATTTATGAAATGTGTTGAGAAGTTTCAAAATCAAAAAATATATTTCTAATGATCAACTATATACACTTATGAAATGTGTTGAAAAGTTTGAAAAAGAAAATGAAAAGATATTTTTCTAGTGATAATCTACCGGTAGATACATTTATGAGATGTATTGAAAAGTTTGAAAAAGAAAATCAAAAAATATATTTCTAATAATAAACTACTGGTAGATAGATACACTTATGAAATGTGTTGAAAAGTTTGAAAAAGAAAATCAAAAGATAAATTTCTAATAATAAACTACTGGTAGATAGATACATTTATGAAATGTGTTGAAAAGTTTCAACTCAAAAAATATATTTCTAATGATCAACTATATACACTTATGAAATGTGTTGAAAAGTTTGAAAAAGAAAATGAAAAGATATATTTCTAATGATAAACTAGATACATTTCTGAAATGTGTTGAAAAGTTTCAAAATCAAAAAATATATTTCTAATGATAAACTAGATACATTTATGAAATGTGTTGAAAAGTTTGAAAAAGAAAATGAAAAGATATATTTCTAGTGATAATCTACCGGTAGATACATTTATGAGATGTATTGAAAAGTTTGAAAAAGAAAATCAAAAAATATATTTCTAATAATAAACTACTGGTAGATAGATACACTTATGAAATGTGTTGAAAAGTTTCAAAATCAAAAAATATATTTCTAATGATCAACTATATACACTTATGAAATGTGTTGAAAAGTTTGAAAAAGAAAATGAAAAGATATATTTCTAGTGATAATCTACCAGTAGATACATTTATGAGATGTATTGAAAAGTTTGAAAAAGAAAATCAAAAATTATATTTCTAATAATAAACTACTGGTAGATAGATACATTTATGAAATGTGTTGAAAAGTTTCAAAATCAAAAAATATATTTCTAATGATAAACTAGATACATTTATGAAATGTGTTGAAAAGTTTGAAAAAGAAAATGAAAAGATATTTTTCTAGTGATAATCTACCGGTAGATACATTTATGAGATGTATTGAAAAGTTTGAAAAAGAAAATCAAAAAATATATTTCTAATAATAAACTACTGGTAGATAGATACATTTATGAAATGTGTTGAAAAGTTTCAAAATCAAAAAATATATTTCTAATGATCAACTATATACACTTATGAAATGTGTTGAAAAGTTTGAAAAAGAAAATGAAAAGAAATATTTCTAGTGATAATCTACCAGTAGATATATTTATGAGATGTATTGAAAAGTTTGAAAAAGAAAATCAAAAAATATATTTCTAAAAATAAACTACTGGCAGATAGATACATTTATGAAATGTGTTGAAAAGTTTCAAAATCAAAAAATATATTTCTAATGATAAACTAGATACATTTATGAAATGTGTTGAAAAGTTTGAAAAAGAAAATGAAAAGATATTTTTCTAGTGATAATCTACCGGTAGATACATTTATGAGATGTATTGAAAAGTTTGAAAAAGAAAATCAAAAAATATATTTCTAATAATAAACTACTGGTAGATAGATACATTTATGAAATGTGTTGAAAAGTTTCAAAATCAAAAAATATATTTCTAATGATAAACTAGATACATTTATGAAATGTGTTGAAAAGTTTGAAAAAGAAAATGAAAAGATATTTTTCTAGTGATAATCTACCGGTAGATACATTTATGAGATGTATTGAAAAGTTTGAAAAAGAAAATCAAAAAATATATTTCTAATAATAAACTACTGGTAGATAGATACACTTATGAAATTTTTTGAAAAGTTTGAAAAAGAAAATCAAAAAATATATTTCTAATAATAAACTACTGGTAGATAGATACATTTATGAAATGTGTTGAAAAGTTTCAAAATCAAAAAATATATTTCTAATGATAAACTAGATACATTTATGAAATGTGTTGAAAAGTTTGAAAAAGAAAATGAAAAGATATTTTTCTAGTGATAATCTACCGGTAGATACATTTATGAGATGTATTGAAAAGTTTGAAAAAGAAAATCAAAAAATATATTTCTAATAATAAACTACTGGTAGATAGATACATTTATGAAATGTGTTGAAAAGTTTCAAAATAAAAAAATATATTTCTAATGATAAACTAGATACATTTATGAAATGTGTTGAAAAGTTTGAAAAAGAAAATGAAAAGATATTTTTCTAGTGATAATCTACCGGTAGATACATTTATGAGATGTATTGAAAAGTTTGAAAAAGAAAATCAAAAAATATATTTCTAATAATAAACTACTGGTAGATAGATACACTTATGAAATGTGTTGAAAAGTTTGAAAAAGAAAATCAAAAGATAAATTTCTAATAATAAACTACTGGTAGATAGATACATTTATGAAATGTGTTGAGAAGTTTCAAAATCAAAAAATATATTTCTAATGATCAACTATATACACTTATGAAATGTGTTGAAAAGTTTGAAAAAGAAAATGAAAAGATATTTTTCTAGTGATAATCTACCGGTAGATACATTTATGAGATGTATTGAAAAGTTTGAAAAAGAAAATCAAAAAATATATTTCTAATAATAAACTACTGGTAGATAGATACACTTATGAAATTTTTTGAAAAGTTTGAAAGAGAAAATCAAAAAATATATTTCTAATAATAAACTACCGGTAGATAGATACATTTATGAAATGTGTTGAAAAGTTTCAAAATCAAAAAATATATTTCTAATGATCAACTATATACACTTATGAAATGTGTTGAAAAGTTTGAAAAAGAAAATGAAAAGATATATTTCTAGTGATAATCTACCAGTAGATACATTTATGAGATGTATTGAAAAGTTTGAAAAAGAAAATCAAAAATTATATTTCTAATAATAAACTACTGGTAGATAGATACATTTATGAAATGTGTTGAAAAGTTTCAAAATCAAAAAATATATTTCTAATGATAAACTAGATACATTTATGAAATGTGTTGAAAAGTTTGAAAAAGAAAATGAAAAGATATTTTTCTAGTGATAATCTACCGGTAGATACATTTATGAGATGTATTGAAAAGTTTGAAAAAGAAAATCAAAAAATATATTTCTAATAATAAACTACTGGTAGATAGATACATTTATGAAATGTGTTGAAAAGTTTCAAAATCAAAAAATATATTTCTAATGATCAACTATATACACTTATGAAATGTGTTGAAAAGTTTGAAAAAGAAAATGAAAAGAAATATTTCTAGTGATAATCTACCAGTAGATATATTTATGAGATGTATTGAAAAGTTTGAAAAAGAAAATCAAAAAATATATTTCTAATAATAAACTACTGGCAGATAGATACATTTATGAAATGTGTTGAAAAGTTTCAAAATCAAAAAATATATTTCTAATGATAAACTAGATACATTTATGAAATGTGTTGAAAAGTTTGAAAAAGAAAATGAAAAGATATTTTTCTAGTGATAATCTACCGGTAGATACATTTATGAGATGTATTGAAAAGTTTGAAAAAGAAAATCAAAAAATATATTTCTAATAATAAACTACTGGTAGATAGATACATTTATGAAATGTGTTGAAAAGTTTCAAAATCAAAAAATATATTTCTAATGATAAACTAGATACATTTATGAAATGTGTTGAAAAGTTTGAAAAAGAAAATGAAAAGATATTTTTCTAGTGATAATCTACCGGTAGATACATTTATGAGATGTATTGAAAAGTTTGAAAAAGAAAATCAAAAAATATATTTCTAATAATAAACTACTGGTAGATAGATACACTTATGAAATTTTTTAAAAGTTTGAAAAAGAAAATCAAAAAATATATTTCTAATAATAAACTACTGGTAGATAGATACATTTATGAAATGTGTTGAAAAGTTTCAAAATCAAAAAATATATTTCTAATGATAAACTAGATACATTTATGAAATGTGTTGAAAAGTTTGAAAAAGAAAATGAAAAGATATTTTTCTAGTGATAATCTACCGGTAGATACATTTATGAGATGTATTGAAAAGTTTGAAAAAGAAAATCAAAAAATATATTTCTAATAATAAACTACTGGTAGATAGATACACTTATGAAATGTGTTGAAAAGTTTGAAAAAGAAAATCAAAAGATAAATTTCTAATAATAAACTACTGGTAGATAGATACATTTATGAAATGTGTTGAGAAGTTTCAAAATCAAAAAATATATTTCTAATGATCAACTATATACACTTATGAAATGTGTTGAAAAGTTTGAAAAAGAAAATGAAAAGATATTTTTCTAGTGATAATCTACCGGTAGATACATTTATGAGATGTATTGAAAAGTTTGAAAAAGAAAATCAAAAAATATATTTCTAATAATAAACTACTGGTAGATAGATACACTTATGAAATGTGTTGAAAAGTTTGAAAAAGAAAATCAAAAGATAAATTTCTAATAATAAACTACTGGTAGATAGATACATTTATGAAATGTGTTGAAAAGTTTCAACTCAAAAAATATATTTCTAATGATCAACTATATACACTTATGAAATGTGTTGAAAAGTTTGAAAAAGAAAATGAAAAGATATATTTCTAATGATAAACTAGATACATTTCTGAAATGTGTTGAAAAGTTTCAAAATCAAAAAATATATTTCTAATGATAAACTAGATACATTTATGAAATGTGTTGAAAAGTTTGAAAAAGAAAATGAAAAGATATTTTTCTAGTGATAATCTACCGGTAGATACATTTATGAGATGTATTGAAAAGTTTGAAAAAGAAAATCAAAAAATATATTTCTAATAATAAACTACTGGTAGATAGATACACTTATGAAATTTTTTGAAAAGTTTGAAAAAGAAAATCAAAAAATATATTTCTAATAATAAACTACTGGTAGATAGATACATTTATGAAATGTGTTGAAAAGTTTCAAAATCAAAAAATATATTTCTAATGATCAACTATATACACTTATGAAATGTGTTGAAAAGTTTGAAAAAGAAAATGAAAAGATATATTTCTAGTGATAATCTACCAGTAGATACATTTATGAGATGTATTGAAAAGTTTGAAAAAGAAAATCAAAAATTATATTTCTAATAATAAACTACTGGTAGATAGATACATTTATGAAATGTGTTGAAAAGTTTCAAAATCAAAAAATATATTTCTAATGATAAACTAGATACATTTATGAAATGTGTTGAAAAGTTTGAAAAAGAAAATGAAAAGATATTTTTCTAGTGATAATCTACCGGTAGATACATTTATGAGATGTATTGAAAAGTTTGAAAAAGAAAATCAAAAAATATATTTCTAATAATAAACTACTGGTAGATAGATACATTTATGAAATGTGTTGAAAAGTTTCAAAATCAAAAAATATATTTCTAATGATCAACTATATACACTTATGAAATGTGTTGAAAAGTTTGAAAAAGAAAATGAAAAGAAATATTTCTAGTGATAATCTACCAGTAGATACATTTATGAGATGTATTGAAAAGTTTGAAAAAGAAAATCAAAAAATATATTTCTAATAATAAACTACTGGCAGATAGATACATTTATGAAATGTGTTGAAAAGTTTCAAAATCAAAAAATATATTTCTAATGATAAACTAGATACATTTATGAAATGTGTTGAAAAGTTTGAAAAAGAAAATGAAAAGATATTTTTCTAGTGATAATCTACCGGTAGATACATTTATGAGATGTATTGAAAAGTTTGAAAAAGAAAATCAAAAAATATATTTCTAATAATAAACTACTGGTAGATAGATACATTTATGAAATGTGTTGAAAAGTTTCAAAATCAAAAAATATATTTCTAATGATAAACTAGATACATTTATGAAATGTGTTGAAAAGTTTGAAAAAGAAAATGAAAAGATATTTTTCTAGTGATAATCTACCGGTAGATACATTTATGAGATGTATTGAAAAGTTTGAAAAAGAAAATCAAAAAATATATTTCTAATAATAAACTACTGGTAGATAGATACACTTATGAAATTTTTTGAAAAGTTTGAAAAAGAAAATCAAAAAATATATTTCTAATAATAAACTACTGGTAGATAGATACATTTATGAAATGTGTTGAAAAGTTTCAAAATCAAAAAATATATTTCTAATGATCAACTATATACACTTATGAAATGTGTTGAAAAGTTTGAAAAAGAAAATAAAAAGATATATTTCTAGTGATAATCTACCAGTAGATACATTTATGAGATGTATTGAAAAGTTTGAAAAAGAAAATCAAAAAATATATTTCTAATAATAAACTACTGGTAGATAGATACATTTATGAAATGTGTTGAAAAGTTTCAAAATCAAAAAATATATTTCTAATGATAAACTAGATACATTTATGAAATGTGTTGAAAAGTTTGAAAAAGAAAATGAAAAGATATATTTCTAATGATAAACTAGATACATTTCTGAAATGTGTTGAAAAGTTTCAAAATCAAAGAAATAAACTTCTATTTATACACTATATACACTTATGAAATGTTTTGAAACGTTTTAAAAAGAAAATCAAAAAATAAATTTCTATTGATCAACTATATACACTTATGAAATGTGTTGAAAAGTTTGAAAAAGAAAATGAAAAGATATATTTCTAGTGATAATCTACCGGTAGATACATTTATGAGATGTATTGAAAAGTTTGAAAAAGAAAATCAAAAAATATATTTCTAATAATAAACTACTGGTAGATAGATACATTTATGAAATGTGTTGAAAAGTTTCAAAATCAAAAAATATATTTCTAATGATCAACTATATACACTTATGAAATGTGTTGAAAAGTTTGAAAAAGAAAATGAAAAGATATATTTCTAGTGATAATCTACCAGTAGATACATTTATGAGATGTATTGAAAAGTTTGAAAAAGAAAATCAAAAATTATATTTCTAATAATAAACTACTGGTAGATAGATACATTTATGAAATGTGTTGAAAAGTTTCAAAATCAAAAAATATATTTCTAATGATAAACTAGATACATTTATGAAATGTGTTGAAAAGTTTGAAAAAGAAAATGAAAAGATATTTTTCTAGTGATAATCTACCGGTAGATACATTTATGAGATGTATTGAAAAGTTTGAAAAAGAAAATCAAAAAATATATTTCTAATAATAAACTACTGGTAGATAGATACATTTATGAAATGTGTTGAAAAGTTTCAAAATCAAAAAATATATTTCTAATGATCAACTATATACACTTATGAAATGTGTTGAAAAGTTTGAAAAAGAAAATGAAAAGAAATATTTCTAGTGATAATCTACCAGTAGATACATTTATGAGATGTATTGAAAAGTTTGAAAAAGAAAATCAAAAAATATATTTCTAATAATAAACTACTGGCAGATAGATACATTTATGAAATGTGTTGAAAAGTTTCAAAATCAAAAAATATATTTCTAATGATAAACTAGATACATTTATGAAATGTGTTGAAAAGTTTGAAAAAGAAAATGAAAAGATATTTTTCTAGTGATAATCTACCGGTAGATACATTTATGAGATGTATTGAAAAGTTTGAAAAAGAAAATCAAAAAATATATTTCTAATAATAAACTACTGGTAGATAGATACATTTATGAAATGTGTTGAAAAGTTTCAAAATCAAAAAATATATTTCTAATGATAAACTAGATACATTTATGAAATGTGTTGAAAAGTTTGAAAAAGAAAATGAAAAGATATTTTTCTAGTGATAATCTACCGGTAGATACATTTATGAGATGTATTGAAAAGTTTGAAAAAGAAAATCAAAAAATATATTTCTAATAATAAACTACTGGTAGATAGATACATTTATGAAATGTGTTGAAAAGTTTCAAAATCAAAAAATATATTTCTAATGATCAACTATATACACTTATGAAATGTGTTGAAAAGTTTGAAAAAGAAAATAAAAAGATATATTTCTAGTGATAATCTACCAGTAGATACATTTATGAGATGTATTGAAAAGTTTGAAAAAGAAAATCAAAAAATATATTTCTAATAATAAACTACTGGTAGATAGATACATTTATGAAATGTGTTGAAAAGTTTCAAAATCAAAAAATATATTTCTAATGATCAACTATATACACTTATGAAATGTGTTGAAAAGTTTGAAAAAGAAAATAAAAAGATATATTTCTAGTGATAATCTACCAGTAGATACATTTATGAGATGTATTGAAAAGTTTGAAAAAGAAAATCAAAAAATATATTTCTAATAATAAACTACTGGTAGATAGATACATTTATGAAATGTGTTGAAAAGTTTCAAAATCAAAAAATATATTTCTAATGATAAACTAGATACATTTATGAAATGTGTTGAAAAGTTTGAAAAAGAAAATGAAAAGATATATTTCTAATGATAAACTAGATACATTTCTGAAATGTGTTGAAAAGTTTCAAAATCAAAGAAATAAACTTCTATTTATACACTATATACACTTATGAAATGTTTTGAAACGTTTTAAAAAGAAAATCAAAAAATAAATTTCTATTGATCAACTATATACACTTATGAAATGTGTTGAAAAGTTTGAAAAAGAAAATGAAAAGATATATTTCTAGTGATAATCTACCGGTAGATACATTTATGAGATGTATTGAAAAGTTTGAAAAAGAAAATCAAAAAATATATTTCTAATAATAAACTACTGGTAGATAGATACATTTATGAAATGTGTTGAAAAGTTTCAAAATCAAAAAATATATTTCTAATGATCAACTATATACACTTATGAAATGTGTTGAAAAGTTTGAAAAAGAAAATGAAAAGATATATTTCTAGTGATAATCTACCAGTAGATACATTTATGAGATGTATTGAAAAGTTTGAAAAAGAAAATCAAAAATTATATTTCTAATAATAAACTACTGGTAGATAGATACATTTATGAAATGTGTTGAAAAGTTTCAAAATCAAAAAATATATTTCTAATGATAAACTAGATACATTTATGAAATGTGTTGAAAAGTTTGAAAAAGAAAATGAAAAGATATTTTTCTAGTGATAATCTACCGGTAGATACATTTATGAGATGTATTGAAAAGTTTGAAAAAGAAAATCAAAAAATATATTTCTAATAATAAACTACTGGTAGATAGATACATTTATGAAATGTGTTGAAAAGTTTCAAAATCAAAAAATATATTTCTAATGATCAACTATATACACTTATGAAATGTGTTGAAAAGTTTGAAAAAGAAAATGAAAAGAAATATTTCTAGTGATAATCTACCAGTAGATACATTTATGAGATGTATTGAAAAGTTTGAAAAAGAAAATCAAAAAATATATTTCTAATAATAAACTACTGGCAGATAGATACATTTATGAAATGTGTTGAAAAGTTTCAAAATCAAAAAATATATTTCTAATGATAAACTAGATACATTTATGAAATGTGTTGAAAAGTTTGAAAAAGAAAATGAAAAGATATTTTTCTAGTGATAATCTACCGGTAGATACATTTATGAGATGTATTGAAAAGTTTGAAAAAGAAAATCAAAAAATATATTTCTAATAATAAACTACTGGTAGATAGATACATTTATGAAATGTGTTGAAAAGTTTCAAAATCAAAAAATATATTTCTAATGATAAACTAGATACATTTATGAAATGTGTTGAAAAGTTTGAAAAAGAAAATGAAAAGATATTTTTCTAGTGATAATCTACCGGTAGATACATTTATGAGATGTATTGAAAAGTTTGAAAAAGAAAATCAAAAAATATATTTCTAATAATAAACTACTGGTAGATAGATACACTTATGAAATTTTTTGAAAAGTTTGAAAAAGAAAATCAAAAAATATATTTCTAATAATAAACTACTGGTAGATAGATACATTTATGAAATGTGTTGAAAAGTTTCAAAATCAAAAAATATATTTCTAATGATCAACTATATACACTTATGAAATGTGTTGAAAAGTTTGAAAAAGAAAATGAAAAGATATATTTCTAGTGATAATCTACCAGTAGATACATTTATGAGATGTATTGAAAAGTTTGAAAAAGAAAATCAAAAAATATATTTCTAATAATAAACTACTGGTAGATAGATACATTTATGAAATGTGTTGAAAAGTTTCAAAATCAAAAAATATATTTCTAATGATAAACTAGATACATTTATGAAATGTGTTGAAAAGTTTGAAAAAGAAAATGAAAAGATATATTTCTAATGATAAACTAGATACATTTCTGAAATGTGTTGAAAAGTTTCAAAATCAAAGAAATAAACTTCTATTTATACACTATATACACTTATGAAATGTTTTGAAACGTGTTAAAAAAGAAAATCAAAAAATAAATTTCTATTGATCAACTATATACACTTATGAAATGTGTTGAAAAGTTTGAAAAAGAAAATGAAAAGATATATTTCTAGTGATAATCTACCAGTAGATACATTTATGAGATGTATTGAAAAGTTTGAAAAAGAAAATGAAAAAATATATTTCTAATAATAAACTACTGGTAGATAGATACATTTATGAAATGTGTTGAAAAGTTTCAAAATCAAAAAATATATTTCTAATGATAAACTAGATACATTTATGAAATGTGTTGAAAAGTTTGAAAAAGAAAATGAAAAGATATTTTTCTAGTGATAATCTACCGGTAGATACATTTATGAGATGTATTGAAAAGTTTGAAAAAGAAAATCAAAAAATATATTTCTAATAATAAACTACTGGTAGATAGATACATTTATGAAATGTGTTGAAAAGTTTCAAAATCAAAAAATATATTTCTAATGATAAACTAGATACATTTATGAAATGTGTTGAAAAGTTTGAAAAAGAAAATGAAAAGATATATTTCTAATGATAAACTAGATACATTTCTGAAATGTGTTGAAAAGTTTCAAAATCAAAGAAATAAACTTCTATTTATACACTATATACACTTATGAAATGTTTTGAAACGTTTTAAAAAGAAAATCAAAAAATAAATTTCTATTGATCAACTATATACACTTATGAAATGTGTTGAAAAGTTTGAAAAAGAAAATGAAAAGATATATTTCTAGTGATAATCTACCGGTAGATACATTTATGAGATGTATTGAAAAGTTTGAAAAAGAAAATCAAAAAATATATTTCTAATAATAAACTACTGGTAGATAGATACATTTATGAAATGTGTTGAAAAGTTTCAAAATCAAAAAATATATTTCTAATGATCAACTATATACACTTATGAAATGTGTTGAAAAGTTTGAAAAAGAAAATGAAAAGATATATTTCTAGTGATAATCTACCAGTAGATACATTTATGAGATGTATTGAAAAGTTTGAAAAAGAAAATCAAAAATTATATTTCTAATAATAAACTACTGGTAGATAGATACATTTATGAAATGTGTTGAAAAGTTTCAAAATCAAAAAATATATTTCTAATGATAAACTAGATACATTTATGAAATGTGTTGAAAAGTTTGAAAAAGAAAATGAAAAGATATTTTTCTAGTGATAATCTACCGGTAGATACATTTATGAGATGTATTGAAAAGTTTGAAAAAGAAAATCAAAAAATATATTTCTAATAATAAACTACTGGTAGATAGATACATTTATGAAATGTGTTGAAAAGTTTCAAAATCAAAAAATATATTTCTAATGATCAACTATATACACTTATGAAATGTGTTGAAAAGTTTGAAAAAGAAAATGAAAAGAAATATTTCTAGTGATAATCTACCAGTAGATACATTTATGAGATGTATTGAAAAGTTTGAAAAAGAAAATCAAAAAATATATTTCTAATAATAAACTACTGGCAGATAGATACATTTATGAAATGTGTTGAAAAGTTTCAAAATCAAAAAATATATTTCTAATGATAAACTAGATACATTTATGAAATGTGTTGAAAAGTTTGAAAAAGAAAATGAAAAGATATTTTTCTAGTGATAATCTACCGGTAGATACATTTATGAGATGTATTGAAAAGTTTGAAAAAGAAAATCAAAAAATATATTTCTAATAATAAACTACTGGTAGATAGATACATTTATGAAATGTGTTGAAAAGTTTCAAAATCAAAAAATATATTTCTAATGATAAACTAGATACATTTATGAAATGTGTTGAAAAGTTTGAAAAAGAAAATGAAAAGATATTTTTCTAGTGATAATCTACCGGTAGATACATTTATGAGATGTATTGAAAAGTTTGAAAAAGAAAATCAAAAAATATATTTCTAATAATAAACTACTGGTAGATAGATACACTTATGAAATTTTTTGAAAAGTTTGAAAAAGAAAATCAAAAAATATATTTCTAATAATAAACTACTGGTAGATAGATACATTTATGAAATGTGTTGAAAAGTTTCAAAATCAAAAAATATATTTCTAATGATCAACTATATACACTTATGAAATGTGTTGAAAAGTTTGAAAAAGAAAATGAAAAGATATATTTCTAGTGATAATCTACCAGTAGATACATTTATGAGATGTATTGAAAAGTTTGAAAAAGAAAATCAAAAAATATATTTCTAATAATAAACTACTGGTAGATAGATACATTTATGAAATGTGTTGAAAAGTTTCAAAATCAAAAAATATATTTCTAATGATAAACTAGATACATTTATGAAATGTGTTGAAAAGTTTGAAAAAGAAAATGAAAAGATATATTTCTAATGATAAACTAGATACATTTCTGAAATGTGTTGAAAAGTTTCAAAATCAAAGAAATAAACTTCTATTTATACACTATATACACTTATGAAATGTTTTGAAACGTGTTAAAAAAGAAAATCAAAAAATAAATTTCTATTGATCAACTATATACACTTATGAAATGTGTTGAAAAGTTTGAAAAAGAAAATGAAAAGATATATTTCTAGTGATAATCTACCAGTAGATACATTTATGAGATGTATTGAAAAGTTTGAAAAAGAAAATGAAAAAATATATTTCTAATAATAAACTACTGGTAGATAGATACATTTATGAAATGTGTTGAAAAGTTTCAAAATCAAAAAATATATTTCTAATGATAAACTAGATACATTTATGAAATGTGTTGAAAAGTTTGAAAAAGAAAATGAAAAGATATTTTTCTAGTGATAATCTACCGGTAGATACATTTATGAGATGTATTGAAAAGTTTGAAAAAGAAAATCAAAAAATATATTTCTAATAATAAACTACTGGTAGATAGATACATTTATGAAATGTGTTGAAAAGTTTCAAAATCAAAAAATATATTTCTAATGATAAACTAGATACATTTATGAAATGTGTTGAAAAGTTTGAAAAAGAAAATGAAAAGATATTTTTCTAGTGATAATCTACCGGTAGATACATTTATGAGATGTATTGAACAGTTTGAAAAAGAAAATCAAAAAATATATTTCTAATAATAAACTACTGGTAGATAGATACACTTATGAAATGTGTTGAAAAGTTTGAAAAAGAAAATCAAAAGATAAATTTCTATTGATCAACTATATACACTTATGAAATGTGTTGAAAAGTTTGGAAAAGAAAATCAAAAAATATATTTCTAGTGATAAACTATATACATTTATGAAATATGTTGAAAAGTTTGAACAAGAAAATAAAAAATATATATTTCTAATGATAAACTATATTCTTTTATGAAATGTGTCGAAAAGTTTGAAAAAGAAAATGAAAAGATATATTTCAATTGATAATCTACCGGTAGATACATTTATGAGATGTGTTGAAAAGTTTGAAATTTAAAAAAAAATATATTTCTAATGATAAAACTAGATACATTTATGAAATGTGTTGAAAAGTTTGAAAATTAAAAAAAAATATTCCTAATGATAAACTAGATACATTTATGAAATGTTTTGAAAAGTTTGGAAAAGAAAATCAAAACATATATTTCTAGTGATAAACTATATACATTTATGTTGAAATGTTTGAACAAGAAAATCAAAAAAATATATTTCTAATGATAAACTATATACATTTATGAAATGTGTAGAAAAGTTTGGAAAAGAAAATGAAAAGATATATTTCTAGTGATAATCTACCGGTAGATACATTTATGAGATGTATTGAAAAGTTTGAAAAAGAAAATCAAAAAATATATTTCTAATAATAAACTACTGGTAGATAGATACATTTATGAAATGTGTTGAAAAGTTTCAAAATCAAAAAATATATTTCTAATGATCAACTATATACACTTATGAAATGTGTTGAAAAGTTTGAAAAAGAAAATGAAAAGATATATTTCTAGTGATAATCTACCAGTAGATACATTTATGAGATGTATTGAAAAGTTTGAAAAAGAAAATCAAAAATTATATTTCTAATAATAAACTACTGGTAGATAGATACATTTATGAAATGTGTTGAAAAGTTTCAAAATCAAAAAATATATTTCTAATGATAAACTAGATACATTTATGAAATGTGTTGAAAAGTTTGAAAAAGAAAATGAAAAGATATTTTTCTAGTGATAATCTACCGGTAGATACATTTATGAGATGTATTGAAAAGTTTGAAAAAGAAAATCAAAAAATATATTTCTAATAATAAACTACTGGTAGATAGATACATTTATGAAATGTGTTGAAAAGTTTCAAAATCAAAAAATATATTTCTAATGATCAACTATATACACTTATGAAATGTGTTGAAAAGTTTGAAAAAGAAAATGAAAAGAAATATTTCTAGTGATAATCTACCAGTAGATACATTTATGAGATGTATTGAAAAGTTTGAAAAAGAAAATCAAAAAATATATTTCTAATAATAAACTACTGGCAGATAGATACATTTATGAAATGTGTTGAAAAGTTTCAAAATCAAAAAATATATTTCTAATGATAAACTAGATACATTTATGAAATGTGTTGAAAAGTTTGAAAAAGAAAATGAAAAGATATTTTTCTAGTGATAATCTACCGGTAGATACATTTATGAGATGTATTGAAAAGTTTGAAAAAGAAAATCAAAAAATATATTTCTAATAATAAACTACTGGTAGATAGATACACTTATGAAATTTTTTGAAAAGTTTGAAAAAGAAAATCAAAAAATATATTTCTAATAATAAACTACTGGTAGATAGATACATTTATGAAATGTGTTGAAAAGTTTCAAAATCAAAAATATATTTCTAATGATCAACTATATACACTTATGAAATGTGTTGAAAAGTTTGAAAAAGAAAATGAAAAGATATATTTCTAGTGATAATCTACCAGTAGATACATTTATGAGATGTATTGAAAAGTTTGAAAAAGAAAATCAAAAAATATATTTCTAATAATAAACTACTGGTAGATAGATACATTTATGAAATGTGTTGAAAAGTTTCAAAATCAAAAAATATATTTCTAATGATAAACTAGATACATTTATGAAATGTGTTGAAAAGTTTGAAAAAGAAAATGAAAAGATATATTTCTAATGATAAACTAGATACATTTCTGAAATGTGTTGAAAAGTTTCAAAATCAAAGAAATAAACTTCTATTTATACACTATATACACTTATGAAATGTTTTGAAACGTGTTAAAAAAGAAAATCAAAAAATAAATTTCTATTGATCAACTATATACACTTATGAAATGTGTTGAAAAGTTTGAAAAAGAAAATGAAAAGATATATTTCTAGTGATAATCTACCAGTAGATACATTTATGAGATGTATTGAAAAGTTTGAAAAAGAAAATCACAAAATATATTTCTAATAATAAACTACTGGTAGATAGATACATTTATGAAATGTGTTGAAAAGTTTCAAAATCAAAAAATATATTTCTAATGATAAACTAGATACATTTATGAAATGTGTTGAAAAGTTTGAAAAAGAAAATGAAAAGATATTTTTCTAGTGATAATCTACCGGTAGATACATTTATGAGATGTATTGAAAAGTTTGAAAAAGAAAATCAAAAAATATATTTCTAATAATAAACTACTGGTAGATAGATACACTTATGAAATTTTTTGAAAAGTTTGAAAAAGAAAATCAAAAAATATATTTCTAATAATAAACTACTGGTAGATAGATACATTTATGAAATGTGTTGAAAAGTTTCAAAATCAAAAAATATATTTCTAATGATCAACTATATACACTTATGAAATGTGTTGAAAAGTTTGAAAAAGAAAATGAAAAGATATATTTCTAGTGATAATCTACCAGTAGATACATTTATGAGATGTATTGAAAAGTTTGAAAAAGAAAATCAAAAATTATATTTCTAATAATAAACTACTGGTAGATAGATACATTTATGAAATGTGTTGAAAAGTTTCAAAATCAAAAAATATATTTCTAATGATAAACTAGATACATTTATGAAATGTGTTGAAAAGTTTGAAAAAGAAAATGAAAAGATATTTTTCTAGTGATAATCTACCGGTAGATACATTTATGAGATGTATTGAAAAGTTTGAAAAAGAAAATCAAAAAATATATTTCTAATAATAAACTACTGGTAGATAGATACATTTATGAAATGTGTTGAAAAGTTTCAAAATCAAAAAATATATTTCTAATGATCAACTATATACACTTATGAAATGTGTTGAAAAGTTTGAAAAAGAAAATGAAAAGAAATATTTCTAGTGATAATCTACCAGTAGATACATTTATGAGATGTATTGAAAAGTTTGAAAAAGAAAATCAAAAAATATATTTCTAATAATAAACTACTGGCAGATAGATACATTTATGAAATGTGTTGAAAAGTTTCAAAATCAAAAAATATATTTCTAATGATAAACTAGATACATTTATGAAATGTGTTGAAAAGTTTGAAAAAGAAAATGAAAAGATATTTTTCTAGTGATAATCTACCGGTAGATACATTTATGAGATGTATTGAAAAGTTTGAAAAAGAAAATCAAAAAATATATTTCTAATAATAAACTACTGGTAGATAGATACATTTATGAAATGTGTTGAAAAGTTTCAAAATCAAAAAATATATTTCTAATGATAAACTAGATACATTTATGAAATGTGTTGAAAAGTTTGAAAAAGAAAATGAAAAGATATTTTTCTAGTGATAATCTACCGGTAGATACATTTATGAGATGTATTGAAAAGTTTGAAAAAGAAAATCAAAAAATATATTTCTAATAATAAACTACTGGTAGATAGATACACTTATGAAATTTTTTGAAAAGTTTGAAAAAGAAAATCAAAAAATATATTTCTAATAATAAACTACTGGTAGATAGATACATTTATGAAATGTGTTGAAAAGTTTCAAAATCAAAAAATATATTTCTAATGATCAACTATATACACTTATGAAATGTGTTGAAAAGTTTGAAAAAGAAAATGAAAAGATATATTTCTAGTGATAATCTACCAGTAGATACATTTATGAGATGTATTGAAAAGTTTGAAAAAGAAAATCAAAAATTATATTTCTAATAATAAACTACTGGTAGATAGATACATTTATGAAATGTGTTGAAAAGTTTCAAAATCAAAAAATATATTTCTAATGATAAACTAGATACATTTATGAAATGTGTTGAAAAGTTTGAAAAAGAAAATGAAAAGATATTTTTCTAGTGATAATCTACCGGTAGATACATTTATGAGATGTATTGAAAAGTTTGAAAAAGAAAATCAAAAAATATATTTCTAATAATAAACTACTGGTAGATAGATACATTTATGAAATGTGTTGAAAAGTTTCAAAATCAAAAAATATATTTCTAATGATCAACTATATACACTTATGAAATGTGTTGAAAAGTTTGAAAAAGAAAATGAAAAGAAATATTTCTAGTGATAATCTACCAGTAGATACATTTATGAGATGTATTGAAAAGTTTGAAAAAGAAAATCAAAAAATATATTTCTAATAATAAACTACTGGCAGATAGATACATTTATGAAATGTGTTGAAAAGTTTCAAAATCAAAAAATATATTTCTAATGATAAACTAGATACATTTATGAAATGTGTTGAAAAGTTTGAAAAAGAAAATGAAAAGATATTTTTCTAGTGATAATCTACCGGTAGATACATTTATGAGATGTATTGAAAAGTTTGAAAAAGAAAATCAAAAAATATATTTCTAATAATAAACTACTGGTAGATAGATACATTTATGAAATGTGTTGAAAAGTTTCAAAATCAAAAAATATATTTCTAATGATAAACTAGATACATTTATGAAATGTGTTGAAAAGTTTGAAAAAGAAAATGAAAAGATATTTTTCTAGTGATAATCTACCGGTAGATACATTTATGAGATGTATTGAAAAGTTTGAAAAAGAAAATCAAAAAATATATTTCTAATAATAAACTACTGGTAGATAGATACACTTATGAAATTTTTTGAAAAGTTTGAAAAAGAAAATCAAAAAATATATTTCTAATAATAAACTACTGGTAGATAGATACATTTATGAAATGTGTTGAAAAGTTTCAAAATCAAAAAATATATTTCTAATGATCAACTATATACACTTATGAAATGTGTTGAAAAGTTTGAAAAAGAAAATGAAAAGATATATTTCTAGTGATAATCTACCAGTAGATACATTTATGAGATGTATTGAAAAGTTTGAAAAAGAAAATCAAAAAATATATTTCTAATAATAAACTACTGGTAGATAGATACATTTATGAAATGTGTTGAAAAGTTTCAAAATCAAAAAATATATTTCTAATGATAAACTAGATACATTTATGAAATGTGTTGAAAAGTTTGAAAATTAAAAAAAAATATTCCTAATGATAAACTAGATACATTTATGAAATGTGTTGAAAAGTTTGAAAATTAAAAAAAAATATTCCTAATGATAAACTAGATACATTTATGAAATGTTTTGAAAAGTTTGGAAAAGAAAATCAAAACATATATTTCTAGTGATAAACTATATACATTTATGTTGAAATGTTTGAACAAGAAAATCAAAAAAATATATTTCTAATGATAAACTATATACATTTATGAAATGTGTAGAAAAGTTTGGAAAAGAAAATGAAAAGATATATTTCTAGTGATAATCTACCGGTAGATACATTTATGAGATGTATTGAAAAGTTTGAAAAAGAAAATCAAAAAATATATTTCTAATAATAAACTACTGGTAGATATACATTTATGAAATGTGTTGAAAAGTTTCAAAATCAAAAAATATATTTCTAATGATCAACTATATACACTTATGAAATGTGTTGAAAAGTTTGAAAAAGAAAATGAAAAGATATATTTCTAGTGATAATCTACCAGTAGATACATTTATGAGATGTATTGAAAAGTTTGAAAAAGAAAATCAAAAATTATATTTCTAATAATAAACTACTGGTAGATAGATACATTTATGAAATGTGTTGAAAAGTTTCAAAATCAAAAAATATATTTCTAATGATAAACTAGATACATTTATGAAATGTGTTGAAAAGTTTGAAAAAGAAAATGAAAAGATATTTTTCTAGTGATAATCTACCGGTAGATACATTTATGAGATGTATTGAAAAGTTTGAAAAAGAAAATCAAAAAATATATTTCTAATAATAAACTACTGGTAGATAGATACATTTATGAAATGTGTTGAAAAGTTTCAAAATCAAAAAATATATTTCTAATGATCAACTATATACACTTATGAAATGTGTTGAAAAGTTTGAAAAAGAAAATGAAAAGAAATATTTCTAGTGATAATCTACCAGTAGATACATTTATGAGATGTATTGAAAAGTTTGAAAAAGAAAATCAAAAAATATATTTCTAATAATAAACTACTGGCAGATAGATACATTTATGAAATGTGTTGAAAAGTTTCAAAATCAAAAAATATATTTCTAATGATAAACTAGATACATTTATGAAATGTGTTGAAAAGTTTGAAAAAGAAAATGAAAAGATATTTTTCTAGTGATAATCTACCGGTAGATACATTTATGAGATGTATTGAAAAGTTTGAAAAAGAAAATCAAAAAATATATTTCTAATAATAAACTACTGGTAGATAGATACATTTATGAAATGTGTTGAAAAGTTTCAAAATCAAAAAATATATTTCTAATGATAAACTAGATACATTTATGAAATGTGTTGAAAAGTTTGAAAAAGAAAATGAAAAGATATTTTTCTAGTGATAATCTACCGGTAGATACATTTATGAGATGTATTGAAAAGTTTGAAAAAGAAAATCAAAAAATATATTTCTAATAATAAACTACTGGTAGATAGATACACTTATGAAATTTTTTGAAAAGTTTGAAAAAGAAAATCAAAAAATATATTTCTAATAATAAACTACTGGTAGATAGATACATTTATGAAATGTGTTGAAAAGTTTCAAAATCAAAAAATATATTTCTAATGATCAACTATATACACTTATGAAATGTGTTGAAAAGTTTGAAAAAGAAAATGAAAAGATATATTTCTAGTGATAATCTACCAGTAGATACATTTATGAGATGTATTGAAAAGTTTGAAAAAGAAAATCAAAAAATATATTTCTAATAATAAACTACTGGTAGATAGATACATTTATGAAATGTGTTGAAAAGTTTCAAAATCAAAAAATATATTTCTAATGATAAACTAGATACATTTATGAAATGTGTTGAAAAGTTTGAAAAAGAAAATGAAAAGATATATTTCTAATGATAAACTAGATACATTTCTGAAATGTGTTGAAAAGTTTCAAAATCAAAGAAATAAACTTCTATTTATACACTATATACACTTATGAAATGTTTTGAAATGTGTTAAAAAAGAAAATCAAAAAATAAATTTCTATTGATCAACTATATACACTTATGAAATGTGTTGAAAAGTTTGAAAAAGAAAATGAAAAGATATATTTCTAGTGATAATCTACCAGTAGATACATTTATGAGATGTATTGAAAAGTTTGAAAAAGAAAATCAAAAAATATATTTCTAATAATAAACTACTGGTAGATAGATACATTTATGAAATGTGTTGAAAAGTTTCAAAATCAAAAAATATATTTCTAATGATAAACTAGATACATTTATGAAATGTGTTGAAAAGTTTGAAAAAGAAAATGAAAAGATATTTTTCTAGTGATAATCTACCGGTAGATACATTTATGAGATGTATTGAAAAGTTTGAAAAAGAAAATCAAAAAATATATTTCTAATAATAAACTACTGGTAGATAGATACATTTATGAAATGTGTTGAAAAGTTTCAAAATCAAAAAATATATTTCTAATGATCAACTATATACACTTATGAAATGTGTTGAAAAGTTTGAAAAAGAAAATGAAAAGATATATTTCTAGTGATAATCTACCAGTAGATACATTTATGAGATGTATTGAAAAGTTTGAAAAAGAAAATCAAAAATTATATTTCTAATAATAAACTACTGGTAGATAGATACATTTATGAAATGTGTTGAAAAGTTTCAAAATCAAAAAATATATTTCTAATGATAAACTAGATACATTTATGAAATGTGTTGAAAAGTTTGAAAAAGAAAATGAAAAGATATTTTTCTAGTGATAATCTACCGGTAGATACATTTATGAGATGTATTGAAAAGTTTGAAAAAGAAAATCAAAAAATATATTTCTAATAATAAACTACTGGTAGATAGATACATTTATGAAATGTGTTGAAAAGTTTCAAAATCAAAAAATATATTTCTAATGATCAACTATATACACTTATGAAATGTGTTGAAAAGTTTGAAAAAGAAAATGAAAAGAAATATTTCTAGTGATAATCTACCAGTAGATACATTTATGAGATGTATTGAAAAGTTTGAAAAAGAAAATCAAAAAATATATTTCTAATAATAAACTACTGGCAGATAGATACATTTATGAAATGTGTTGAAAAGTTTCAAAATCAAAAAATATATTTCTAATGATAAACTAGATACATTTATGAAATGTGTTGAAAAGTTTGAAAAAGAAAATGAAAAGATATTTTTCTAGTGATAATCTACCGGTAGATACATTTATGAGATGTATTGAAAAGTTTGAAAAAGAAAATCAAAAAATATATTTCTAATAATAAACTACTGGTAGATAGATACATTTATGAAATGTGTTGAAAAGTTTCAAAATCAAAAAATATATTTCTAATGATAAACTAGATACATTTATGAAATGTGTTGAAAAGTTTGAAAAAGAAAATGAAAAGATATTTTTCTAGTGATAATCTACCGGTAGATACATTTATGAGATGTATTGAAAAGTTTGAAAAAGAAAATCAAAAAATATATTTCTAATAATAAACTACTGGTAGATAGATACACTTATGAAATTTTTTGAAAAGTTTGAAAAAGAAAATCAAAAAATATATTTCTAATAATAAACTACTGGTAGATAGATACATTTATGAAATGTGTTGAAAAGTTTCAAAATCAAAAAATATATTTCTAATGATCAACTATATACACTTATGAAATGTGTTGAAAAGTTTGAAAAAGAAAATGAAAAGATATATTTCTAGTGATAATCTACCAGTAGATACATTTATGAGATGTATTGAAAAGTTTGAAAAAGAAAATCAAAAAATATATTTCTAATAATAAACTACTGGTAGATAGATACATTTATGAAATGTGTTGAAAAGTTTCAAAATCAAAAAATATATTTCTAATGATAAACTAGATACATTTATGAAATGTGTTGAAAAGTTTGAAAAAGAAAATGAAAAGATATATTTCTAATGATAAACTAGATACATTTCTGAAATGTGTTGAAAAGTTTCAAAATCAAAGAAATAAACTTCTATTTATACACTATATACACTTATGAAATGTTTTGAAACGTGTTAAAAAAGAAAATCAAAAAATAAATTTCTATTGATCAACTATATACACTTATGAAATGTGTTGAAAAGTTTGAAAAAGAAAATGAAAAGATATATTTCTAGTGATAATCTACCAGTAGATACATTTATGAGATGTATTGAAAAGTTTGAAAAAGAAAATCAAAAAATATATTTCTAATAATAAACTACTGGTAGATAGATACATTTATGAAATGTGTTGAAAAGTTTCAAAATCAAAAAATATATTTCTAATGATAAACTAGATACATTTATGAAATGTGTTGAAAAGTTTGAAAAAGAAAATGAAAAGATATTTTTCTAGTGATAATCTACCGGTAGATACATTTATGAGATGTATTGAAAAGTTTGAAAAAGAAAATCAAAAAATATATTTCTAATAATAAACTACTGGTAGATAGATACACTTATGAAATTTTTTGAAAAGTTTGAAAAAGAAAATCAAAAAATATATTTCTAATAATAAACTACTGGTAGATAGATACATTTATGAAATGTGTTGAAAAGTTTCAAAATCAAAAAATATATTTCTAATGATCAACTATATACACTTATGAAATGTGTTGAAAAGTTTGAAAAAGAAAATGAAAAGATATATTTCTAGTGATAATCTACCAGTAGATACATTTATGAGATGTATTGAAAAGTTTGAAAAAGAAAATCAAAAAATATATTTCTAATAATAAACTACTGGTAGATAGATACATTTATGAAATGTGTTGAAAAGTTTCAAAATCAAAAAATATATTTCTAATGATAAACTAGATACATTTATGAAATGTGTTGAAAAGTTTGAAAAAGAAAATGAAAAGATATATTTCTAATGATAAACTAGATACATTTCTGAAATGTGTTGAAAAGTTTCAAAATCAAAGAAATAAACTTCTATTTATACACTATATACACTTATGAAATGTTTTGAAACGTGTTAAAAAAGAAAATCAAAAAATAAATTTCTATTGATCAACTATATACACTTATGAAATGTGTTGAAAAGTTTGAAAAAGAAAATGAAAAGATATATTTCTAGTGATAATCTACCAGTAGATACATTTATGAGATGTATTGAAAAGTTTGAAAAAGAAAATCAAAAAATATATTTCTAATAATAAACTACTGGTAGATAGATACATTTATGAAATGTGTTGAAAAGTTTCAAAATCAAAAAATATATTTCTAATGATAAACTAGATACATTTATGAAATGTGTTGAAAAGTTTGAAAAAGAAAATGAAAAGATATTTTTCTAGTGATAATCTACCGGTAGATACATTTATGAGATGTATTGAAAAGTTTGAAAAAGAAAATCAAAAAATATATTTCTAATAATAAACTACTGGTAGATAGATACATTTATGAAATGTGTTGAAAAGTTTCAAAATCAAAAAATATATTTCTAATGATAAACTAGATACATTTATGAAATGTGTTGAAAAGTTTGAAAAAGAAAATGAAAAGATATTTTTCTAGTGATAATCTACCGGTAGATACATTTATGAGATGTATTGAACAGTTTGAAAAAGAAAATCAAAAAATATATTTCTAATAATAAACTACTGGTAGATAGATACACTTATGAAATGTGTTGAAAAGTTTGAAAAAGAAAATCAAAAGATAAATTTCTATTGATCAACTATATACACTTATGAAATGTGTTGAAAAGTTTGGAAAAGAAAATCAAAAAATATATTTCTAGTGATAAACTATATACATTTATGAAATATGTTGAAAAGTTTGAACAAGAAAATAAAAAATATATATTTCTAATGATAAACTATATTCTTTTATGAAATGTGTCGAAAAGTTTGAAAAAGAAAACGAAAAGATATATTTCAATTGATAATCTACCGGTAGATACATTTATGAGATGTGTTGAAAAGTTTGAAATTTAAAAAAAAATATATTTCTAATGATAAAACTAGATACATTTATGAAATGTGTTGAAAAGTTTGAAAATTAAAAAAAAATATTCCTAATGATAAACTAGATACATTTATGAAATGTGTTGAAAAGTTTGGAAAAGAAAATCAAAACATATATTTCTAGTGATAAACTATATACATTTATGTTGAAATGTTTGAACAAGAAAATCAAAAAAATATATTTCTAATGATAAACTATATACATTTATGAAATGTGTAGAAAAGTTTGGAAAAGAAAATCAAAAAAAATATTTCTAATGATAAACTATATGCATTTATGAAATGTGTTGATAAGTTTGAAAAAGAAAATGAAAAGATATATTTCTAGTGATAATCTACCGGTAGATACATTTATGAGATGTGTTGAAAAGATTGAAAAAGAAAATAAAAAGTATATTTCTAATGAGAAACTACCGGTAGATACATTTGTGTGTTGAAAAGTTTGAAAAAGAAAATAAAAAATATATTTCTAATGATAAACTAGATACATTTCTGAAATGTGTTGAAAAGTTTCAAAATCAAAGAAATAAATTTCTATTGATACACTATATACACTTATGAAATGTGTTGAAAAGTTTTCAAAAGAAACTCAAATAATAAATTTCTATTGATCAACTATATACACTTATGAAATGTGTTGAAAAGTTTGAAAAAGAAAATGAAAAGATATATTTCTATTGATAAACTAGATACATTTATGAAATATGTTGAAAAGTTTGAACAAGAAAATAAAAAGATATATTTCAATTGATAATCTACCGGTAGATACATTTATGAGATGTGTTGAAAAGTTTGAAATTTAAAAAAAAATATATTTCTAATGATAAAACTAGATTCATTTATGAAATGTGTTGAAAAATTTGAACAAGAAAATCAAAAAAATATATTTCTAATGATAAACTATATACATTTATGAAATGTGTTGAAAAGTTTGAACAAGAAAATCAAGAAAATATATTTCTAATGATAAACTATATACATTTATGAAATGTGTTGAAAAGTTTCTTCTTCTTTTTTTCTTCTTTCTGTCCTCATGTACCTTTCGGTGTTGAGAGGAGAGTGAGTGTACGATCTTTTGCCCGTCTATTTGCCTCCTCTGCTGTTATATTTCCGAGTGTCTCTAATACACTATCTATCCACCTTTTATGAGGGCGTCCAATAGGTCTCCTGTTTTCATATCGTTTGTTAAGTGTTTTTTGGATAATACTTTCCTCTTTCTGTCTGATTATGTGGCCTTACCATTTAACTTGTTGTTTCTGTATGTATTCTATTGTTGGCTTGATCCCTAATTGTTTCCTTAGTGCTTCATTCCTGATTTTGTCTCTCAAGCTAACTCCAATCATACGTCTCACACATTTCATTTCAGTGGTGTTAATCTTATGTATTGTTCTAGAATCTAATGTCCAAGTTTGACACTGATAACACAATGCTGGTAAGAAAATGGTGTTGAAAAGCGCTTTCTTTGTTTCTAGTGTAATATCTTTGTTTCTTAGTAAAGGTGTTAATTGACCAATGCTCTGACAGGCCTTGTTACATCTTGCATTTATTTCTGCTTCTTGTTTGTTGTCATATCTCAATGTGCTGCCCAGATATTTGAATTCATCTTCTTGTTTTATTTGTTTATTATTTATCTGTATGTTGATGTTCTCCTTTTCTCTTGCAATATTCATTACTTCAGTTTTGTCTATGTTGATTTTCATTCCAAATTGCTTGCCTGCTGTGTCTATTATGCTTAGGTGGTCTTGCAGGTTTTCAGTGCTGTTGTGGAATAAAACCTGGTCATCTGCAAGTTTGGTCATTTAAGTTGAAAAGTTTGGAAAAGAAAATAAAAAAATATATTTCTAATAATAAACTACTGGTAGATACATTTATGAAATGTGTTGAAAAGTTTCAAAATCAAAAAATATATTTCTAATGATAAACTATATACATTTATGAAATGTGTTGATAAGTTTGAAAAAGAAAATCAAAAAATATATTTCTAATGATAAACTAGATATATTTATGAAATATGTTGAAAAGTTTGAACAAGAAAATAAAAAAAATATATTTCTAATGATAAACTATATTCATTTATGAAATGTGTTGAAAAATTTGAACAAAAAAATAAATAAAAAATATTTATAATGATAAACTATATACATTTATGAAATGTGTTGAAAAGTTTGAAAAAGAAAATGAAAAGATATATTTCTAGTGATAATCTACTGGTAGATACATTTATGAGATGTATTGAAAAGTTTGAAAAAGAAAATCAAAAAATATATTTCTAGTGATAAACTATATACATTTATGAAATATGTTGAAAAGTTTGAACAAGAAAATCAAGAAAATATATTTCTAATGATAAACTATATACATTTATGAAATGTGTTGAAAAGTTTCTTCTTCTTTTTTTCTTCTTTCTGTCCTCATGTACCTTTCGGTGTTGAGAGGAGAGTGAGTGTACGATCTTTTGCCCGTCTATTTGCCTCCTCTGCTGTTATATTTCCGAGTGTCTCTAATACACTATCTATCCACCTTTTATGAGGGCGTCCAATAGGTCTCCTGTTTTCGTATCGTTTGTTAAGTGTTTTTTGGATAATACTTTCCTCTTTCTGTCTGATTATGTGGCCTTACCATTTAACTTGTTGTTTCTGTATGTATTCTATTGTTGGCTTGATCCCTAATTGTTTCCTTAGTGCTTCATTCCTGATTTTGTCTCTCAAGCTAACTCCAATCATATGTCTCACACATTTCATTTCAGTGGTGTTAATCTTATGTATTGTTCTAGAATCTAATGTCCAAGTTTGACACTGATAACACAATGCTGGTAAGAAAATGATGTTGAAAAGCGCTTTCTTTGTTTCTAGTGTAATATCTTTGTTTCTTAGTAAAGGTGTTAATTGACCAATGCTCTGACAGGCCTTGTTACATCTTGCATTTATTTCTGCTTCTTGTTTGTTGTCATATCTCAATGTGCTGCCCAGATATTTGAATTCATCTTCTTGTTTTATTTGTTTATTATTTATCTGTATGTTGATGTTCTCCTTTTCTCTTGCAATATTCATTACTTCAGTTTTGTCTATGTTGATTTTCATTCCAAATTGCTTGCCTGCTGTGTCTATTATGCTTAGGTGGTCTTGCAGGTTTTCAGTGCTGTTGTGGAATAAAACCTGGTCATCTGCAAGTTTGGTCATTTAAGTTGAAAAGTTTGGAAAAGAAAATAAAAAAATATATTTCTAATAATAAACTACTGGTAGATACATTTATGAAATGTGTTGAAAAGTTTCAAAATCAAAAAATATATTTCTAATGATAAACTATATACATTTATGAAATGTGTTGAAAAGTTTGAAAAAGAAAATGAAAAGATATATTTCTAGTGATAATCTACCGGTAGATACATTTATGAGATGTATTGAAAAGTTTGAAAAAGAAAATCAAAAAATATATTTCTAGTGATAAACTAGATACATTTATGAAATATGTTGAAATGTTTGAACAAGAAAATAAAAAAAATATATTTCTAATGATAAACTAGATACATTTATGTAATGTGTTGATAAGTTTGAAATTGAAAATCAAAAAATATATTTCTAATTATAAACTAGATACATTTATGAGATGTGTTGAAACGATTGAAAAATAAAATCAAATAAATTTATTTCTAGTGATACCCTACCGATAGATACATTTATGAGATGTGTTGAAAAGTTTAAAATTTAAACACAACATATTTCTAATGATAAACTATGTACATTATGAAATGAGTTGAAAAGTTTGAAAAATAAAATTAAAAAAAATATTTCTAATGATAAACTATATGCATTTATGAAATGTGTTGAAAAGTTTGAAAAAGAAAATGAAAAGATATATTTCTAGTGATAATCTACCGGTAGATACATTTATGAGATGTATTGAAAAGTTTGAAAAAGAAAATAAAAAATATATTTCTAATAATAAACTACTAGTAGATACATTTATGGAATGTGTTGAAAAGTTTGAAAAAGAAAATAAAAAGATATATTTCTAGTGATCATCTAACAGTAGATACATTTATGAGATGTGTTGAAAGGATTGAAAAAGAAAATAAAAAATATATTTCTAATGAGAAACTACCGGTAGATACATTTATGTGTTGAAAAGTTTGAAAAAGAAAATAAAAAAATATATTTCTAATGATAAACTAGATACATTTCTGAAATGTGTTGAAAAGTTTCAAAATCAAAGAAATAAATTTTTATTGATACACTATATACACTTATGAAATGTGTTGAAAAGTTTTAAAAAGAAAATCAAATAATAAATTTCTATTGATCAACTATATACACTTATGATGAAATTTTTTGAAAAGTTTGAAAAAGAAAATGAAAAGATATATTTCTATTGATAATCTACCAGTAGATACATTTATGAGATGTATTGAAAAGTTTGAAAAAGAAAATCAAAAAATTTATTTCTAATAATAAACTACTGGTAGATAGATACATTTATGAAATGTGTTAAAAAGTTTCAAAATAAAAAAATATATTTCTAATGATAAACTAGATACATTTATGAAATGTGTTGAAAAGTTTTATAAAGAAAATCAAAAGATAAATTTCTATTGATCAACTATATACACTTATGAAATGTGTTGAAAAGTTTGGAAAAGAAAATCAAAAAATATATTTCTAGTGATAAACTAGATACATTTATGAAATATGTTGAAATGTTTGAACAAGAAAATAAAAAATATATTTCTAGTGATAATCTACCGGTAGATACATTTATGAGATGTGTTGAAAAGTTTGAAATTTAAAAAAAAATATATTTCTAATGATAAAACTAGATACATTTATGAAATGTGTTGAAAAGTTTGAAATTAAAAAAAAAATATTCCTAATGATAAACTAGATACATTTATGAAATGTGTTGAAAAGTTTGGAAAAGAAAATCAAAACATATATTTCTAGTGATAAACTATATACATTTATGAAATATGTTGAAAAGTTTGAACAAGAAAATCAAAAAATATATTTCTAATGATAAACTAGATATATTTATGAAATATGTTGAAAAGTTTGAACAAGAAAATAAAAAAAATATATTTCTAATGATAAACTATATTCATTTATGAAATGTGTTGAAAATTTGAACAAAAAAATAAATAAAAAATATTTCTAATGATAAACTATATACATTTATGAAATGTGTTGAAAAGTTTGAAAAAGAAAATGAAAAGATATATTTCTAGTGATAATCTACCGGTAGATACATTTATGAGATGTATTGAAAAGTTTGAAAAAGAAAATCAAAAAATATATTTCTAGTGATAAACTAGATACATTTATGAAATATGTTGAAAGGTTTGAACAAGAAAATAAAAAAAATATATTTCTAATGATAAACTAGATACATTTATGTAATGTATTGATAAGTTTGAAAATGAAAATCAAAAAATATATTTCTAATTATAAACTAGATACATTTATGAGATGTGTTGAAACGATTGAAAAATAAAATCAAAAAATTTATTTCTAGTGATACCCTACCGATAGATACATTTATGAGATGTGTTGAAAAGTTTAAAATTTAAACAAAACATATTTCTAATGATAAACTATGTACATTTATGAAATGTGTTGAAAAGTTTGAAAAATAAAATAAAAAAAAATATTTCTAATGATAAACTATATGCATTTATGAAATGTGTTGAAAAGTTTGAAAAAGAAAATGAAAAGATATATTTCTAGTGATAATCTACCGGTAGATACATTTATGAGATGTATTGAAAAGTTTGAAAAAGAAAATAAAAAATATATTTCTAATAATAAACTACTAGTAGATACATTTATGGAATGTGTTGAAAAGTTTGAAAAAGAAAATAAAAAGATATATTTCTAGTGATCATCTAACCGTAGATACATTTATGAGATGTGTTGAAAGGATTGAAAAAGAAAATAAAAAATATATTTCTAATGAGAAACTACCGGTAGATACATTTATGTGTTGAAAAGTTTGAAAAAGAAAATAAAAAAATATATTTCTAATGATAAACTAGATACATTTCTGAAATGTGTTGAAAAGTTTCAAAATCAAAGAAATAAATTTTTATTGATACACTATATACACTTATGAAATGTGTTGAAAAGTTTTAAAAAGAAAATCAAATAATAAATTTCTATTGATCAACTATATACACTTATGAAATTTGTTGAAAAGTTTGAAAAAGAAAATGAAAAGATATATTTCTATTGATAATCTACCAGTAGATACATTTATGAGATGTATTGAAAAGTTTGAAAAAGAAAATCAAAAAATATATTTCTAATAATAAACTACTGGTAGATAGATACATTTATGAAATGTGTTAAAAAGTTTCAAAATAAAAAAATATATTTCTAATGATAAACTAGATACATTTATGAAATGTGTTGAAAAGTTTTACAAAGAAAATCAAAAGATAAATTTCTATTGATCAACTATATACACTTATGAAATGTGTTGAAAAGTTTGGAAAAGAAAATCAAAAAATATATTTCTAGTGATAAACTAGATACATTTATGAAATATGTTGAAAAGTTTGAACAAGAAAATAAAAAATATATTTCTAGTGATAATCTACCGGTAGATACATTTATGAGATGTGTTGAAAAGTTTGAAATTAAAAAAAAAATATTCCTAATGATAAACTAGATACATTTATGAAATGTGTTGAAAAGTTTGGAAAAGAAAATCAAAACATATATTTCTAGTGATAAACTATATACATTTATGAAATATGTTGAAAAGTTTGAACAAGAAAATCAAAAAAATATATTTCTAATGATAAACTATATACATTTATGAAATGTGTTGAAAAGTTTGAACAAGAAAATCAAGAAAATATATTTCTAATGATAAACTATATACATTTATGAAATGTGTTGAAAAGTTTCTTCTTCTTTTTTTCTTCTTTCTGTCCTCATGTACCTTTCGGTGTTGAGAGGAGAGTGAGTGTACGATCTTTTGCCCGTCTATTTGCCTCCTCTGCTGTTATATTTCCGAGTGTCTCTAATACACTATCTATCCACCTTTTATGAGGGCGTCCAATAGGTCTCCTGTTTTCGTATCGTTTGTTAAGTGTTTTTTGGATAATACTTTCCTCTTTCTGTCTGATTATGTGGCCTTACCATTTAACTTGTTGTTTCTGTATGTATTCTATTGTTGGCTTGATCCCTAATTGTTTCCTTAGTGCTTCATTCCTGATTTTGTCTCTCAAGCTAACTCCAATCATACGTCTCACACATTTCATTTCAGTGGTGTTAATCTTATGTATTGTTCTAGAATCTAATGTCCAAGTTTGACACTGATAACACAATGCTGGTAAGAAAATGGTGTTGAAAAGCGCTTTCTTTGTTTCTAGTGTAATATCTTTGTTTCTTAGTAAAGGTGTTAATTGACCAATGCTCTGACAGGCCTTGTTACATCTTGCATTTATTTCTGCTTCTTGTTTGTTGTCATATCTCAATGTGCTGCCCAGATATTTGAATTCATCTTCTTGTTTTATTTGTTTATTATTTATCTGTATGTTGATGTTCTCCTTTTCTCTTGCAATATTCATTACTTCTGTTTTGTCTATGTTGATTTTCATTCCAAATTGCTTGCCTGCTGTGTCTATTATGCTTAGGTGGTCTTGCAGGTTTTCAGTGCTGTTGTGGAATAAAACCTGGTCATCTGCAAGTTTGGTCATTTAAGTTGAAAAGTTTGGAAAAGAAAATAAAAAAATATATTTCTAATAATAAACTACTGGTTGATACATTTATGAAATGTGTTGAAAAGTTTCAAAATCAAAAAATATATTTCTAATGATAAACTTTTTAAATCAAAAAATATATTTCTAATGATAAACTAGATATATTTATGAAATATGTTGAAAAGTTTGAACAAGAAAATAAAAAAAATATATTTCTAGTGATAAACTAGATACATTTATGAAATATGTTGAAAAGTTTGAACAAGAAAATAAAAAAAATATATTTCTAATGATAAACTATATACATTTATGAAATGTGTTGAAAAGTTTTAAAAAGGAAAATAAAATAAAATATTTCTAATGATAAACTAGATTCATTTATGAAATGTGTTGAAAAGTTTGAAAAAGAAAATGAAAAGATACATTTGTAGTGATAATCTACCAGTAGATACTTTTATAAGATGTATTGATAAATTTGAAAAAGAAAATCGAAAACTAAATTTCTATTGATAAACTATATTCACTTATGAAATGTTTTGAAAAGTTTGAAAATCAAAATAATATATTTCTAATGATAAACTAGATACATTTCTGAAATGTGTTGAAAAGTTTCAAAATCAAAGAAATATTTTTCTAATGATAAACTAGATACATTTAAGAATTGTGTTGAAAGTTTGAACAAGAAAATATAAAAAAATATATTTCTAATGATAAACTAGATACATTTTTGAAATGTGTTGAAAAGTTTGAAAAAGTAAATAAAAAGATATATTTCTAGTGATCATCTACCGTTAGATACATTTATGAGATGTGTTGAAAAGATTGAAAAAGAAAATTAAAAAATATATTTCTAGTGATAAACTAGATACATTTATGAAATATGTTGAAAGTTTGAACAAGAAAATAAAAAAAAATATATTTCTAATGAGAAACTACCGGTAGTTACATTTATGAGATGTGTTGAAAAGTATGAAAAAGAAAATAAAAAAATATATTTCTATTGATAACCTAGATACATTTCTGAAATGTGTTGAAAAGTTTCAAAATCAAAGAAATATTTTTCTAATGATAAACTAGATACATTTAAGAAATGTGTTGAAAGTTTGAACAAGAAAATATAAAAAATATATTTCTAATGATAAACTAGATACATTTATGAAATGTGTTGAAAAGTTTGAAAAAGTAAATAAAAAGATATATTTCTAGTGATCATCTACAGTTAGATACATTTATGAGATGTGTTGAAAAGTCTGAAAAAGAAAATAAAAAAGATATATTTCTATTGATAAACTAGATACATTTCAGAAATGTGTTGAAAAGTTTCAAAATCAAAGAAATATTTTTCTAATGATAAACTAGATACATTTATGAAATGTGTTGAAAGTTTGAACAAGAAAATAAACAAAATATATTTCTAATGATAAATTAGATACATTTATGAAATCTGTTGAAAAGTTTGAAAATCAAAAAAATATATTTCTAATGATAAACTAGATACATTTATGAAATGTGTTGAAAAGTTTGAAAAAGAAAATGAAAAGATACATTTGTAGTGATAATCTACCGGTAGATACTTTTATAAGATGTATTGATAAGTTTGAAAAAGAAAATCGAAAACTAAATTTCTATTGATAAACTATATTCACTTATGAAATGTTTTGAAAAGTTTGAAAATCAAAATAATATATTTCTAATGATAAACTAGATACATTTATTAAATGTGTTGAAAAGTTTGAAATTTAAAAAAACTATATTTCTAATGATAAACTAGATACATTTATGAAATGTGTTGAAAAGTTTGAAAAGGAAAATAAAAAAATATATTTCTAGTGATAAACTAGATACATTTATGAAATATGTTGAAAGTTTGATCAAGAAAATAAATAAAAAATATTTCTAATGAGAAACTACCGGTAGTTACATTTATGAGATGTGTTGAAAAGTTAAAAAGGAAAATAAAAAAATATATTTCTATTGATAAACTATATACCCTTATGAAATGTCTTACAAAATTTGGAAAATCAAAAAAAAAAATTTCTAATGATAAACTAGATACATTTATGAAATGTGTTGAAAAGTTTGGAAAAGAAAATAAAAAAAAATATCTTTCTAGTGATAAATTATATACACTTATGAAATGTCTTAAAAAGTTTGAAAATAAAAAAAAATATTTCTAATGATAAACTAGATACATTTATGAAATGTGTTGAAAAGTTTGGAAAAGAAAATCAAAAAATATATTTCTAGTGATAAACTATATACAATAATGAAATATGTTGAAAAGTTTGAACAAGAAAATAAAAAATATATATTTCTAATGATAAACTATATACATTTATGAAAAGTGTTGAATAGTTTGAACAAGAAAATGAAAAGATATATTTCTAGTGATAATCTACCGGTAGATACATTTATGAAATGTGTTGAAAAGTTTCAAAATCAAAGAAATATATTTCTAGTGATAAACTTCATACAGTTATGAAATGTGTTAAAAATTTTGAAAATCAAAAAAAAATATTCCTAATGATAAACTAGATACACTTATGAAATATGTTGAAAAGTTTGAACAAGAAAATAAAAAAAATATATTTCTAATGATAAACTATATACATTTATGAAATGTGTTGAAAAGTTTTAAAAAGGAAAATAAAATAAAATATTTCTAATGATAAACTAGATTCATTTATGAAATGTGTTGAAAAGTTTGAAAAAGAAAATGAAAAGATACATTTGTAGTGATAATCTACCAGTAGATACTTTTATAAGATGTATTGATAAATTTGAAAAAGAAAATCGAAAACTAAATTTCTATTGATAAACTATATTCACTTATGAAATGTTTTGAAAAGTTTGAAAATCAAAATAATATATTTCTAATGATAAACTAGATACATTTCTGAAATGTGTTGAAAAGTTTCAAAATCAAAGAAATATTTTTCTAATGATAAACTAGATACATTTAAGAATTGTGTTGAAAGTTTGAACAAGAAAATATAAAAAATATATTTCTAATGATAAACTAGATACATTTTTGAAATGTGTTGAAAAGTTTGAAAAAGTAAATAAAAAGATATATTTCTAGTGATCATCTACCGTTAGATACATTTATGAGATGTGTTGAAAAGATTGAAAAAGAAAATTAAAAAATATATTTCTAATGATAAACTAGATACATTTCTGAAATGTGTTGAAAAGTTTCAAAATCAAAGAAATATTTTTCTAATGATAAACTAGATACATTTCTGAAATGTGTTGAAAAGTTTGAAAAAGAAAATAAAAAAGATATATTTCTATTGATAAACTAGATACATTTCTGAAATGTGTTGAAAAGTTTGAAAAAGAAAATGAAAAGATACATTTGTAGTGATAATCTACCGGTAGATACTTTTATAAGATGTATTGATAAGTTTGAAAAAGAAAATCGAAAACTAAATTTCTATTGATAAACTATATTCACTTATGAAATGTTTTGAAAAGTTTGAAAATCAAAATAATATATTTCTAATGATAAACTAGATACATTTATTAAATGTGTTGAAAAGTTTGAAATTTAAAAAAAATATATTTCTAATGATAAACTAGATACATTTATGAAATGTGTTGAAAAGTTTGAAAAGGAAAATAAAAAAATATATTTCTAATGAGAAACTACCGGTAGTTACATTTATGAGATGTGTTGAAAAGTTTGAAAAAGAAAATGAAAAGATACATTTGTAGTGATAATCTACCGGTAGATACTTTTATAAGATGTATTGATAAGTTTGAAAAAGAAAATCGAAAACTAAATTTCTATTGATAAACTATATTCACTTATGAAATGTTTTGAAAAGTTTGAAAATCAAAATAATATATTTCTAATGATAAACTAGATACATTTATGAAATGTGTTGAAAAGTTTGAAAAAGAAAATGAAAAGATATATTTCTAGTGATAATCTACCGGTAGATACATTTATGAGATGTGTTGAAAATTTGAAATTTAAAAAATATATTTCTAGTGATAAACTAGATACATTTATGAAATGTGTTAAAAAGTTTGAAAATCAAAAAAAAATATTCCTAATGATAAACTAGATACATTTATGAAATGTGTTGAAAAGTTTGGAAAAGAAAATCAAAAAGTATATTTCTAGTGATAAACTATAGACATTTATGAAATATGTTGAATAGTTTGAACAAGAAAATAAAAAAAATATATTTCTAATGATAAACTATATACATTTATGAAATGTGTTGAAAAGTTTTAAAAAGGAAAATAAAATAAAATATTTCTAATGATAAACTAGATACATTTATGAAATGTGTTGAAAAGTTTGAAAAAGAAAATGAAAAGATAAATTTGTAGTGATAATCTACCGGTAGATACTTTTATAAGATGTATTGATAAGTTTGAAAAAGAAAATCGAAAACTAAATTTCTATTGATAAACTATATTCACTTATGAAATGTTTTGAAAAGTTTGAAAATCAAAATAATATATTTCTAATGATAAACTAGATACATTTATTAAATGTGTTGAAAAGTTTGAAATTTAAAAAAACTATATTTCTAATGATAAACTAGATACATTTATGAAATGTGTTGAAAAGTTTGAAAAGGAAAATAAAAAAATATATTTCTAGTGATAAACTAGATACATTTATGAAATATGTTGAAAGTTTGATCAAGAAAATAAAAAAAAAATATTTCTAATGAGAAACTACCGGTAGTTACATTTATGAGATGTGTTGAAAAGTTAAAAAGGAAAATAAAAAAATATATTTCTATTGATAAACTATATACCCTTATGAAATGTCTTACAAAATTTGGAAAATCAAAAAAAAAAAATTTCTAATGATAAACTAGATACATTTATGAAATGTGTTGAAAAGTTTGGAAAAGAAAATAAAAAAAAATATCTTTCTAGTGATAAATTATATACACTTATGAAATGTCTTAAAAAGTTTGAAAATAAAAAAAAATATTTCTAATGATAAACTAGATACATTTATGAAATGTGTTGAAAAGTTTGGAAAAGAAAATCAAAAAATATATTTCTAGTGATAAACTATATACAATTATGAAATATGTTGAAAAGTTTGAACAAGAAAATAAAAAATATATATTTCTAATGATAAACTATATACATTTATGAAAAGTGTTGAATAGTTTGAACAAGAAAATGAAAAGATATATTTCTAGTGATAATCTACCGGTAGATACATTTATGAAATGTGTTGAAAAGTTTCAAAATCAAAGAAATATATTTCTAGTGATAAACTTCATACAGTTATGAAATGTGTTAAAAATTTTGAAAATCAAAAAAAAATATTCCTAATGATAAACTAGATACACTTATGAAATATGTTGAAAAGTTTGAACAAGAAAATAAAAAAAATATATTTTTAATGATAAACTATATACATTTATGAAATGTGTTGAAAAGTTTTAAAAAGGAAAATAAAATAAAATATTTCTAATGATAAACTAGATTCATTTATGAAATGTGTTGAAAAGTTTGAAAAAGAAAATGAAAAGATACATTTGTAGTGATAATCTACCAGTAGATACTTTTATAAGATGTATTGATAAATTTGAAAAAGAAAATCGAAAACTAAATTTCTATTGATAAACTATATTCACTTATGAAATGTTTTGAAAAGTTTGAAAATCAAAATAATATATTTCTAATGATAAACTAGATACATTTCTGAAATGTGTTGAAAAGTTTCAAAATCAAAGAAATATTTTTCTAATGATAAACTAGATACATTTAAGAATTGTGTTGAAAGTTTGAACAAGAAAATATAAAAAATATATTTCTAATGATAAACTAGATACATTTTTGAAATGTGTTGAAAAGTTTGAAAAAGTAAATAAAAAGATATATTTCTAGTGATCATCTACCGTTAGATACATTTATGAGATGTGTTGAAAAGATTGAAAAAAAAAATTAAAAAATATATTTCTAATGATAAACTAGATACATTTCTGAAATGTGTTGAAAAGTTTCAAAATCAAAGAAATATTTTTCTAATGATAAACTAGATACATTTCTGAAATGTGTTGAAAAGTTTGAAAAAGAAAATAAAAAAGATATATTTCTATTGATAAACTAGATACATTTCTGAAATGTGTTGAAAAGTTTGAAAAAGAAAATGAAAAGATACATTTGTAGTGATAATCTACCGGTAGATACTTTTATAAGATGTATTGATAAGTTTGAAAAAGAAAATCGAAAACTAAATTTCTATTGATAAACTATATTCACTTATGAAATGTTTTGAAAAGTTTGAAAATCAAAATAATATATTTCTAATGATAAACTAGATACATTTATTAAATGTGTTGAAAAGTTTGAAATTTAAAAAAAATATATTTCTAATGATAAACTAGATACATTTATGAAATGTGTTGAAAAGTTTGAAAAGGAAAATAAAAAAATATATTTCTAGTGATAAACTAGATACATTTATGAAATATGTTGAAAGTTTGATCAAGAAAATAAAAAAAAAATATTTCTAATGAGAAACTACCGGTAGTTACATTTATGAGATGTGTTGAAAAGTTAAAAAGGAAAATAAAAAAATATATTTCTATTGATAAACTATATACCCTTATGAAATGTCTTACAAAATTTGGAAAATCAAAAAAAAAAAATTTCTAATGATAAACTAGATACATTTATGAAATGTGTTGAAAAGTTTGGAAAAGAAAATAAAAAAAAATATCTTTCTAGTGATAAATTATATACACTTATGAAATGTCTTAAAAAGTTTGAAAATAAAAAAAAATATTTCTAATGATAAACTAGATACATTTATGAAATGTGTTGAAAAGTTTGGAAAAGAAAATCAAAAAATATATTTCTAGTGATAAACTATATACAATTATGAAATATGTTGAAAAGTTTGAACAAGAAAATAAAAAATATATATTTCTAATGATAAACTATATACATTTATGAAAAGTGTTGAATAGTTTGAACAAGAAAATGAAAAGATATATTTCTAGTGATAATCTACCGGTAGATACATTTATGAAATGTGTTGAAAAGTTTCAAAATCAAAGAAATATATTTCTAGTGATAAACTTCATACAGTTATGAAATGTGTTAAAAATTTTGAAAATCAAAAAAAAATATTCCTAATGATAAACTAGATACACTTATGAAATATGTTGAAAAGTTTGAACAAGAAAATAAAAAAAATATATTTTTAATGATAAACTATATACATTTATGAAATGTGTTGAAAAGTTTTAAAAAGGAAAATAAAATAAAATATTTCTAATGATAAACTAGATTCATTTATGAAATGTGTTGAAAATTTTGAAAAAGAAAATGAAAAGATACATTTGTAGTGATAATCTACCAGTAGATACTTTTATAAGATGTATTGATAAATTTGAAAAAGAAAATCGAAAACTAAATTTCTATTGATAAACTATATTCACTTATGAAATGTTTTGAAAAGTTTGAAAATCAAAATAATATATTTCTAATGATAAACTAGATACATTTCTGAAATGTGTTGAAAAGTTTCAAAATCAAAGAAATATTTTTCTAATGATAAACTAGATACATTTAAGAATTGTGTTGAAAGTTTGAACAAGAAAATATAAAAAATATATTTCTAATGATAAACTAGATACATTTTTGAAATGTGTTGAAAAGTTTGAAAAAGTAAATAAAAAGATATATTTCTAGTGATCATCTACCGTTAGATACATTTATGAGATGTGTTGAAAAGATTGAAAAAGAAAATTAAAAAATATATTTCTAATGATAAACTAGATACATTTCTGAAATGTGTTGAAAAGTTTCAAAATCAAATATTATTTTTCTAATGATAAACTAGATACATTTCTGAAATGTGTTGAAAAGTTTGAAAAAGAAAATAAAAAAGATATATTTCTATTGATAAACTAGATACATTTCTGAAATGTGTTGAAAAGTTTGAAAAAGAAAATGAAAAGATACATTTGTAGTGATAATCTACCGGTAGATACTTTTATAAGATGTATTGATAAGTTTGAAAAAGAAAATCGAAAACTAAATTTCTATTGATAAACTATATTCACTTATGAAATGTTTTGAAAAGTTTGAAAATCAAAATAATATATTTCTAATGATAAACTAGATACATTTATTAAATGTGTTGAAAAGTTTGAAATTTAAAAAAAATATATTTCTAATGATAAACTAGATACATTTATGAAATGTGTTGAAAAGTTTGAAAAGGAAAATAAAAAAATATATTTCTAATGAGAAACTACCGGTAGTTACATTTATGAGATGTGTTGAAAAGTTTGAAAAAGAAAATGAAAAGATACATTTGTAGTGATAATCTACCGGTAGATACTTTTATAAGATGTATTGATAAGTTTGAAAAAGAAAATCGAAAACTAAATTTCTATTGATAAACTATATTCACTTATGAAATGTTTTGAAAAGTTTGAAAATCAAAATAATATATTTCTAATGATAAACTAGATACATTTATGAAATGTGTTGAAAAGTTTGAAAAAGAAAATGAAAAGATATATTTCTAGTGATAATCTACCGGTAGATACATTTATGAGATGTGTTGAAAATTTGAAATTTAAAAAATATATTTCTAGTGATAAACTAGATACATTTATGAAATGTGTTAAAAAGTTTGAAAATCAAAAAAAAATATTCCTAATGATAAACTAGATACATTTATGAAATGTGTTGAAAAGTTTGGAAAAGAAAATCAAAAAGTATATTTCTAGTGATAAACTATAGACATTTATGAAATATGTTGAATAGTTTGAACAAGAAAATAAAAAAAATATATTTCTAATGATAAACTATATACATTTATGAAATGTGTTGAAAAGTTTTAAAAAGGAAAATAAAATAAAATATTTCTAATGATAAACTAGATACATTTATGAAATGTGTTGAAAAGTTTGAAAAAGAAAATGAAAAGATAAATTTGTAGTGATAATCTACCGGTAGATACTTTTATAAGATGTATTGATAAGTTTGAAAAAGAAAATCGAAAACTAAATTTCTATTGATAAACTATATTCACTTATGAAATGTTTTGAAAAGTTTGAAAATCAAAATAATATATTTCTAATGATAAACTAGATACATTTATTAAATGTGTTGAAAAGTTTGAAATTTAAAAAAACTATATTTCTAATGATAAACTAGATACATTTATGAAATGTGTTGAAAAGTTTGAAAAGGAAAATAAAAAAATATATTTCTAGTGATAAACTAGATACATTTATGAAATATGTTGAAAGTTTGATCAAGAAAATAAAAAAAAAATATTTCTAATGAGAAACTACCGGTAGTTACATTTATGAGATGTGTTGAAAAGTTAAAAAGGAAAATAAAAAAATATATTTCTATTGATAAACTATATACCCTTATGAAATGTCTTACAAAATTTGGAAAATCAAAAAAAAAAAATTTCTAATGATAAACTAGATACATTTATGAAATGTGTTGAAAAGTTTGGAAAAGAAAATAAAAAAAAATATCTTTCTAGTGATAAATTATATACACTTATGAAATGTCTTAAAAAGTTTGAAAATAAAAAAAAATATTTCTAATGATAAACTAGATACATTTATGAAATGTGTTGAAAAGTTTGGAAAAGAAAATCAAAAAATATATTTCTAGTGATAAACTATATACAATTATGAAATATGTTGAAAAGTTTGAACAAGAAAATAAAAAATATATATTTCTAATGATAAACTATATACATTTATGAAAAGTGTTGAATAGTTTGAACAAGAAAATGAAAAGATATATTTCTAGTGATAATCTACCGGTAGATACATTTATGAAATGTGTTGAAAAGTTTCAAAATCAAAGAAATATATTTCTAGTGATAAACTTCATACAGTTATGAAATGTGTTAAAAATTTTGAAAATCAAAAAAAAATATTCCTAATGATAAACTAGATACACTTATGAAATATGTTGAAAAGTTTGAACAAGAAAATAAAAAAAATATATTTTTAATGATAAACTATATACATTTATGAAATGTGTTGAAAAGTTTTAAAAAGGAAAATAAAATAAAATATTTCTAATGATAAACTAGATTCATTTATGAAATGTGTTGAAAAGTTTGAAAAAGAAAATGAAAAGATACATTTGTAGTGATAATCTACCAGTAGATACTTTTATAAGATGTATTGATAAATTTGAAAAAGAAAATCGAAAACTAAATTTCTATTGATAAACTATATTCACTTATGAAATGTTTTGAAAAGTTTGAAAATCAAAATAATATATTTCTAATGATAAACTAGATACATTTCTGAAATGTGTTGAAAAGTTTCAAAATCAAAGAAATATTTTTCTAATGATAAACTAGATACATTTAAGAATTGTGTTGAAAGTTTGAACAAGAAAATATAAAAAATATATTTCTAATGATAAACTAGATACATTTTTGAAATGTGTTGAAAAGTTTGAAAAAGTAAATAAAAAGATATATTTCTAGTGATCATCTACCGTTAGATACATTTATGAGATGTGTTGAAAAGATTGAAAAAAAAAATTAAAAAATATATTTCTAATGATAAACTAGATACATTTCTGAAATGTGTTGAAAAGTTTCAAAATCAAAGAAATATTTTTCTAATGATAAACTAGATACATTTCTGAAATGTGTTGAAAAGTTTGAAAAAGAAAATAAAAAAGATATATTTCTATTGATAAACTAGATACATTTCTGAAATGTGTTGAAAAGTTTGAAAAAGAAAATGAAAAGATACATTTGTAGTGATAATCTACCGGTAGATACTTTTATAAGATGTATTGATAAGTTTGAAAAAGAAAATCGAAAACTAAATTTCTATTGATAAACTATATTCACTTATGAAATGTTTTGAAAAGTTTGAAAATCAAAATAATATATTTCTAATGATAAACTAGATACATTTATTAAATGTGTTGAAAAGTTTGAAATTTAAAAAAAATATATTTCTAATGATAAACTAGATACATTTATGAAATGTGTTGAAAAGTTTGAAAAGGAAAATAAAAAAATATATTTCTAGTGATAAACTAGATACATTTATGAAATATGTTGAAAGTTTGATCAAGAAAATAAAAAAAAAATATTTCTAATGAGAAACTACCGGTAGTTACATTTATGAGATGTGTTGAAAAGTTAAAAAGGAAAATAAAAAAATATATTTCTATTGATAAACTATATACCCTTATGAAATGTCTTACAAAATTTGGAAAATCAAAAAAAAAAAATTTCTAATGATAAACTAGATACATTTATGAAATGTGTTGAAAAGTTTGGAAAAGAAAATAAAAAAAAATATCTTTCTAGTGATAAATTATATACACTTATGAAATGTCTTAAAAAGTTTGAAAATAAAAAAAAATATTTCTAATGATAAACTAGATACATTTATGAAATGTGTTGAAAAGTTTGGAAAAGAAAATCAAAAAATATATTTCTAGTGATAAACTATATACAATTATGAAATATGTTGAAAAGTTTGAACAAGAAAATAAAAAATATATATTTCTAATGATAAACTATATACATTTATGAAAAGTGTTGAATAGTTTGAACAAGAAAATGAAAAGATATATTTCTAGTGATAATCTACCGGTAGATACATTTATGAAATGTGTTGAAAAGTTTCAAAATCAAAGAAATATATTTCTAGTGATAAACTTCATACAGTTATGAAATGTGTTAAAAATTTTGAAAATCAAAAAAAAATATTCCTAATGATAAACTAGATACACTTATGAAATATGTTGAAAAGTTTGAACAAGAAAATAAAAAAAATATATTTTTAATGATAAACTATATACATTTATGAAATGTGTTGAAAAGTTTTAAAAAGGAAAATAAAATAAAATATTTCTAATGATAAACTAGATTCATTTATGAAATGTGTTGAAAATTTTGAAAAAGAAAATGAAAAGATACATTTGTAGTGATAATCTACCAGTAGATACTTTTATAAGATGTATTGATAAATTTGAAAAAGAAAATCGAAAACTAAATTTCTATTGATAAACTATATTCACTTATGAAATGTTTTGAAAAGTTTGAAAATCAAAATAATATATTTCTAATGATAAACTAGATACATTTCTGAAATGTGTTGAAAAGTTTCAAAATCAAAGAAATATTTTTCTAATGATAAACTAGATACATTTAAGAATTGTGTTGAAAGTTTGAACAAGAAAATATAAAAAATATATTTCTAATGATAAACTAGATACATTTTTGAAATGTGTTGAAAAGTTTGAAAAAGTAAATAAAAAGATATATTTCTAGTGATCATCTACCGTTAGATACATTTATGAGATGTGTTGAAAAGATTGAAAAAGAAAATTAAAAAATATATTTCTAATGATAAACTAGATACATTTCTGAAATGTGTTGAAAAGTTTCAAAATCAAATATTATTTTTCTAATGATAAACTAGATACATTTCTGAAATGTGTTGAAAAGTTTGAAAAAGAAAATAAAAAAGATATATTTCTATTGATAAACTAGATACATTTCTGAAATGTGTTGAAAAGTTTGAAAAAGAAAATGAAAAGATACATTTGTAGTGATAATCTACCGGTAGATACTTTTATAAGATGTATTGATAAGTTTGAAAAAGAAAATCGAAAACTAAATTTCTATTGATAAACTATATTCACTTATGAAATGTTTTGAAAAGTTTGAAAATCAAAATAATATATTTCTAATGATAAACTAGATACACTTATGAAATGTGTTGAAAAGTTTGAAAAAGAAAATGAAAAGATATATTTCTAGTGATAATCTACCGGTAGATACATTTATGAGATGTGTTGAAAATTTGAAATTTAAAAAATATATTTCTAGTGATAAACTAGATACATTTATGAAATGTGTTAAAAAGTTTGAAAATCAAAAAAAAATATTCCTAATGATAAACTAGATACATTTATGAAATGTGTTGAAAAGTTTGGAAAAGAAAATCAAAATGTATATTTCTAGTGATAAACTATAGACATTTATGAAATATGTTGAATAGTTTGAACAAGAAAATAAAAAAAATATATTTCTAATGATAAACTATATACATTTATGAAATGTGTTGAAAAGTTTTAAAAAGGAAAATAAAATAAAATATTTCTAATGATAAACTAGATACATTTATGAAATGTGTTGAAAAGTTTGAAAAAGAAAATGAAAAGATACATTTGTAGTGATAATCTACCGGTAGATACTTTTATAAGATGTATTGATAAGTTTGAAAAAGAAAATCGAAAACTAAATTTCTATTGATAAACTATATCCACTTATGAAATGTTTTGAAAAGTTTGAAAATCAAAATAATATATTTCTAATGATAAACTAGATACATTTATGAAATCTGTTGAAAAGTTTGAAAATCAAAAAAATATATTTCTAATGATAAACTAGATACATTTATGAAATGTGTTGAAAAGTTTGAAAAGGAAAATAAAAAAATATATTTCTAGTGATAAACTAGATACATTTATGAAATATGTTGAAAGTTTGAACAAGAAAATAAAAAAAAATATATTTCTAATGAGAAACTACCGGTAGTTACATTTATGAGATGTGTTGAAAAGTTTGAAAAAGAAAATAAAAAAATATATTTCTATTGATAACCTAGATACATTTCTGAAATGTGTTGAAAAGTTTCAAAATCAAAGAAATATTTTTCTATTGATAAACTAGATACATTTCAGAAATGTGTTGAAAAGTTTCAAAATCAAAGAAATATTTTTCTAATGATAAACTAGATACATTTATGAAATGTGTTGAAAGTTTGAACAAGAAAATAAACAAAATATATTTCTAATGATAAATTAGATACATTTATGAAATCTGTTGAAAAGTTTGAAAATCAAAAAAATATATTTCTAATGATAAACTAGATACATTTATGAAATGTGTTGAAAAGTTTGAAAAAGAAAATGAAAAGATACATTTGTAGTGATAATCTACCGGTAGATACTTTTATAAGATGTTTGTTTTTCGTTCGCTCCATTGTAACCATCACGGATATCCGTGCGATTTCCGCCGGGAGCGTGATTACGTTGTGCCACCGTTATGCGCCTTGTAGGCCTAGCACATCCGATTTCGGCATGCCTTGACAATTCGGGTGGGCTACCCTTAGCCTGTGACAGCCTCTATATCTGTCTCCAGGCACGCGTAGTGGAGACTCTTCGCCCAGACTATTTTCTTGCTCTTAGTCTGACTCAAACGAGGTGTTCCACTGTCTATGAACTTGTCTCGTGTAATTGGACGTGCTGTGCCTGTGCCCATTGGGTACTGAACCGTTTCTCATCCGTGAGCCTGGTTCCTTAAGGGGAAGAACTCAACAGAGGAGTTGGACCCTGGCTCTTTCGCCCTCTTAGCCGAGGTGTCATTCACCGACATCGTGTACCCCTTGTCCAAGTTCGAGTCTCACACCACGCGTTTGAGAGCAAGGCGTTCTCGAGCTGAGCGTCCTTGTCCCAATAGCGCCTGAGCCCATCAGGTACTGAACCCTTTCTCTCTTCAAGTGTATTTCCGGTGTAGGAAAACCTGACAGTAGAGTTGGGCCAGGGCTAAATCGTTGTCCCTTTTGTGCCTGAGCACAGAATCGAGTACAGAACCCTTTCTCTCTGCAAGTTACTTCCGGTATAGGAAACCTTGACAGTAGAGTTGAGCCAGGACTGCCATCGTTGTCCCTTTCTTGCCTACACCCATCGGGTACAGAACCCTTTCTCTTTGCAAGCATATTTCCGGTTTAGGAAGGCTCGACATTAGAGTTGGGTTAGGACTTTTGCTTTACCAAACGCCGATGGATGGGTCTGGGTCTCTGCCTGTTAGGAATTCTGGTAACTAGAAGCCCGTCTCGAGCTGACGGAGCTTGTAGTTCCCTTTCCTAGGGACTTTTCACTTTCTATTTGCAGTTCGCGCTGCCCTCTAGCGCTGTTCTGCCCTTTCATTGTTTCATTGTACTCTGTGTGAAACATATTTGTCTCTCGCCATGCATTTACCTTTACGTGCATTTTACATTGGCCGCCCCTCCAATGTTCGGACTGGACTGACTAGCTTCACTGTATGTCGACAGTGTTGCTATATGTGGTGATGCTGGTGGTGTCGGAGATATTGTCTGTCTCTTGTGCAGTCAAATCTCTTTCCATCTGCTACCTCCACATTCTCGGACACGATCCCCAAATGATTTGGCCAGAATCAGCACGAGCTGCTGTATTTCTGTTTCCAGGGTGCACCACGTGGAGGTACATTTGGGATCTTGGTTATCTGCTAACCCTGGGTCCGCCTAGAGCAATGCGTTCCCTTTGCACCCCTTTTTATAAGATGTATTGATAAGTTTGAAAAAGAAAATCGAAAACTAAATTTCTATTGATAAACTATATTCACTTATGAAATGTTTTGAAAAGTTTGAAAATCAAAATAATATATTTCTAATGATAAACTAGATACATTTATTAAATGTGTTGAAAAGTTTGAAATTTAAAAAATATATATTTCTAATGATAAACTATATACATTTATGAAATGTGTTGAAAAGTTTGAAAAGGAAAATAAAAAAATATATTTCTAGTGATAAACTAGATACATTTATGAAATATGTTGAAAGTTTGATCAAGAAAATAAAAAAAAAATATTTCTAATGAGAAACTACCGGTAGTTACATTTATGAGATGTGTTGAAAAGTTAAAAAGGAAAATAAAAAAATATATTTCTATTGATAAACTATATACCCTTATGAAATGTCTTACAAAATTTGGAAAATCAAAAAAAAAAATTTCTAATGATAAACTAGATACATTTATGAAATGTGTTGAAAAGTTTGGAAAAGAAAATAAAAAAAAATATATTTCTAGTGATAAATTATATACACTTATGAAATGTCTTAAAAAGTTTGAAAATAAAAAAAAATATTTCTAATGATAAACTAGATACATTTATGAAATGTGTTGAAAAGTTTGGAAAAGAAAATCAAAAAATATATTTCTAGTGATAAACTAAATACAATTATGAAATATGTTGAAAAGTTTGAACAAGAAAATAAAAAATATATATTTCTAATGATAAACTATATACATTTATGAAAAGTGTTGAATAGTTTGAACAAGAAAATGAAAAGATATATTTCTAGTGATAATCTACCGGTAGATACATTTATGAAATGTGTTGAAAAGTTTCAAAATCAAAGAAATATATTTCTAGTGATAAACTTCATACAGTTATGAAATGTGTTAAAAATTTTGAAAATCAAAAAAAAATATTCCTAATGATAAACTAGATACATTTATGAAATATGTTGAAAAGTTTGAACAAGAAAATAAAAAAAATATATTTCTAATGATAAACTATATACATTTATGAAATGTGTTGAAAAGTTTTAAAAAGGAAAATAAAATAAAATATTTCTAATGATAAACTAGATTCATTTATGAAATGTGTTGAAAAGTTTGAAAAAGAAAATGAAAAGATACATTTGTAGTGATAATCTACCAGTAGATACTTTTATAAGATGTATTGATAAATTTGAAAAAGAAAATCGAAAACTAAATTTCTATTGATAAACTATATTCACTTATGAAATGTTTTGAAAAGTTTGAAAATCAAAATAATATATTTCTAATGATAAACTAGATACATTTCTGAAATGTGTTGAAAAGTTTCAAAATCAAAGAAATATTTTTCTAATGATAAACTAGATACATTTAAGAATTGTGTTGAAAGTTTGAACAAGAAAATATAAAAAATATATTTCTAATGATAAACTAGATACATTTTTGAAATGTGTTGAAAAGTTTGAAAAAGTAAATAAAAAGATATATTTCTAGTGATCATCTACCGTTAGATACATTTATGAGATGTGTTGAAAAGATTGAAAAAGAAAATTAAAAAATATATTTCTAATGATAAACTAGATACATTTCTGAAATGTGTTGAAAAGTTTCAAAATCAAAGAAATATTTTTCTAATGATAAACTAGATACATTTCTGAAATGTGTTGAAAAGTTTGAAAAAGAAAATAAAAAAGATATATTTCTATTGATAAACTAGATACATTTCTGAAATGTGTTGAAAAGTTTGAAAAAGAAAATGAAAAGATACATTTGTAGTGATAATCTACCGGTAGATACTTTTATAAGATGTATTGATAAGTTTGAAAAAGAAAATCGTAAACTAAATTTCTATTCATAAACTATATTCACTTATGAAATGTTTTGAAAAGTTTGAAAATCAAAATAATATATTTCTAATGATAAACTAGATACATTTATTAAATGTGTTGAAAAGTTTGAATAAAAAATATATTTCTAATAATAAACTACTAGTAGATACATTTATGGAATGTGTTGAAAAGTTTGAAAAAGAAAATAAAAAGATATATTTCTAGTGATCATCTAACCGTAGATACATTTATGAGATGTGTTGAAAGGATTGAAAAAGAAAATAAAAAATATATTTCTAATGAGAAACTACCGGTAGATACATTTATGTGTTGAAAAGTTTGAAAAAGAAAATAAAAAAATATATTTCTAATGATAAACTAGATACATTTCTGAAATGTGTTGAAAAGTTTCAAAATCAAAGAAATAAATTTTTATTGATACACTATATACACTTATGAAATGTGTTAAAAAGTTTTAAAAAGAAAATCAAATAATATATTTCTAATGATAAACTAGATACATTTATGAAATGTGTTGAAAAGTTTGAAAAGGAAAATAAAAAAATATATTTCTAATGAGAAACTACCGGTAGTTACATTTATGAGATGTGTTGAAAAGTTTGAAAAAGAAAATAAAAAAATTTATTTCTATTGATAAACTAGATACATTTATGAAATGTGTTGAAAAATTTGAAATTTAAAAAAAAATATATTTCTAATGATAAACTAGATACATTTATGAAATGTGTTGAAAAGTTTGAAAAGGAAAATAAAAAAATATATTTCTAGTGATAAACTAGATACATTTATGAAATGTGTTGAAAAGTTTGAAAAAGTAAATAAAAAGATATATTTCTAGTGATCATCTACCGTTAGATACATTTATGAGATGTGTTGAAAAGATTGAAAAAGAAAATTAAAAAATATATTTCTAATGATAAACTAGATACATTTCTGAAATGTGTTGAAAAGTTTCAAAATCAAAGAAATATTTTTCTAATGATAAACTAGATACATTTAAGAATTGTGTTGAAAGTTTGAACAAGAAAATATAAAAAATATATTTCTAATGATAAACTAGATACATTTTTAAAATGTGTTGAAAAGTTTGAAAAAGTAAATAAAAAGATACATTTGTAGTGATAATCTACCGGTAGATACTTTTATAAGATGTATTGATAAGTTTGAAAAAGAAAATCGAAAACTAAATTTCTATTGATAAACTATATTCACTTATGAAATGTTTTGAAAAGTTTGAAAATCAAAATAATATATTTCTAATGATAAACTTGATACATTTATTAAATGTGTTGAAAAGTTTGAAATTTAAAAAAAATATATTTCTAATGATAAACTAGTTACATTTCTGAAATGTGTTGAAAAGTTTGAAAAGGAAAATAAAAAAATATATTTCTAGTGATAAACTAGATACATTTATGAAATATGTTAAAAGTTTGAACAAGAAAATAAAAAAAATATATTTCTAATGAGAAACTACCGGTAGTTACATTTATGAGATGTGTTGAAAAGTTTGAAAAAGAAAATAAAAAAATATATTTCTATTGATAAACTATATACACTTATGAAATGTCTTGAAAAGTTTGAAAATCAAAAAAAAATATTTCTAATGATAAACTAGATACATTTATGAAATATGTTGAAAAGTTTGGAAAAGAAAATAAAAAAATATATTTCTAGTGATAAACTATATACACTTATGAAATGTCATAAAAAGTTTGAAAATAAAAAAAAATATTTCTAATGATAAAATAGATACATTTATGAAATGTGTTGAAAAGTTTGGAAAAGAAAATCAAAAAATATATTTCTAGTGATAAACTATATACATTTATGAAATATGTTGAAAAGTTTGAACAAGAAAATAAAAAATATATATTTCTAATGATAAACTATATACATTTATGAAATGTGTTGAAAAGTTTTAAAAAGGAAAATAAAATAAAATATTTCTAATGATAAACTAGATACATTTATGAAATGTGTTGAAAAGTTTGAAAAAGAAAATGAAAAGATACATTTGTATTGATAATTTACCGGTAGAGACTTTTATAAGATGTATTGATAAGTTTGAAAAAGAAAATCGAAAACTAAATTTCTATTGATAAACTATATACACATATGAAATGTTTTGAAAAGTTTGAAAATCAAAATAATATATTTCTAATGATAAACTAGATACATTTATGAAATGTGTTGAAAAGTTTGAAATTTTAAAAAAATATATTTCTAATGATAAACTAGATACATTTATGAAATGTGTTGAAAAGTTTGAAAAGGAAAATAAAAAAATATATTTCTAGTGATAAACTAGATACATTTATGAAATATGTTGAAAGTTTGAACAAGAAAATAAAAAAAATATATTTCTAATGAGAAACTACCGGTAGTTACATTTATGAGATGTGTTAAAAAGTTTGAAAAAGAAAATAAAAAAATTTATTTCTATTGATAAACTAGATACATTTCTGGAATGTGTTGAAAAGTTTCAAAATCAAAGAAATATTTTTCTAATGATAAACTAGATACATTTAAGAATTGTGTTGAAAGTTTGAACAAGAAAATATAAAAAATATATTTCTAGTGATAAACTATATACACTTATGAAATGTCATAAAAAGTTTGAAAATAAAAAAAAATATTTCTAATGATAAAATAGATACATTTATGAAATGTGTTGAAAAGTTTGGAAAAGAAAATCAAAAAATATATTTCTAGTGATAAACTATATACATTTATGAAATATGTTGAAAAGTTTGAACAAGAAAATAAAAAATATATATTTCTAATGATAAACTATATACATTTATGAAATGTGTTGAAAAGTTTTAAAAAGGAAAATAAAATAAAATATTTCTAATGATAAACTAGATACATTTATGAAATGTGTTGAAAAGTTTGAAAAAGAAAATGAAAAGATACATTTGTATTGATAATTTACCGGTAGAGACTTTTATAAGATGTATTGATAAGTTTGAAAAAGAAAATCGAAAACTAAATTTCTATTGATAAACTATATACACATATGAAATGTTTTGAAAAGTTTGAAAATCAAAATAATATATTTCTAATGATAAACTAGATACATTTATGAAATGTGTTGAAAAGTTTGAAATTTAAAAAAAATATATTTCTAATGATAAACTAGATACATTTATGAAATGTGTTGAAAAGTTTGAAAAGGAAAATAAAAAAATATATTTCTAGTGATAAACTAGATACATTTATGAAATATGTTGAAAGTTTGAACAAGAAAATAAAAAAAATATCTTTCTAATGAGAAACTACCGGTAGTTACATTTATGAGATGTGTTAAAAAGTTTGAAAAAGAAAATAAAAAAATTTATTTCTATTGATAAACTAGATACATTTCTGGAATGTGTTGAAAAGTTTCAAAATCAAAGAAATATTTTTCTAATGATAAACTAGATACATTTAAGAATTGTGTTGAAAGTTTGAACAAGAAAATATAAAAAATATATTTCTAATGATAAACTAGATACATTTATGAAATGTGTTGAAAAGTTTGAAAAAGTAAATAAAAAGATATATTTCTAGTGATCATCTACCGTTAGATACATTTATGAGATGTGTTGAAAAGTCTGAAAAAGAAAATAAAAAAGATATATTTCTATTGATAAACTAGATACATTTCTGAAATGTGTTGAAAAGTTTCAAAATCAAAGAAATATTTTTCTAATGATAAACTAGATACATTTATGAAATGTGTTGAAAGTTTGAACAAGAAAATAAACAAAATATATTTCTAATGATAAATTAGATACATTTATGAAATCTGTTGAAAAGTTTCAAAATCAAAAAAATATATTTCTAATGATAAACTAGATACATTTATGAAATGTGTTGAAAAGTTTGAAAAAGAAAATGAAAAGATACATTTGTAGTGATAATCTACCGGTAGATACTTTTATAAGATGTATTGATAAGTTTGAAAAAGAAAATCGAAAACTAAATTTCTATTGATAAACTATATTCACTTATGAAATGTTTTGAAAAGTTTGAAAATCAAAATAATATATTTCTAATGATAAACTAGATACATTTATGAAATATGTTGAAAGTTTGATCAAGAAAATAAAAAAAATATATTTCTAATGAGAAACTACCGGTAGTTACATTTATGAGATGTGTTGAAAAGTTAAAAAGGAAAATAAAAAAATATATTTCTATTGATAAACTATATACCCTTATGAAATGTCTTACAAAATTTGGAAAATCAAAAAAAAAAATTTCTAATGATAAACTAGATACATTTATGAAATGTGTTGAAAAGTTTGGAAAAGAACATTTAAAAAAATATATTTCTAGTGATAAATTATATACACTTATGAAATGTCTTAAAAAGTTTGAAAATAAAAAAAAATATTTCTAATGATAAACTAGATACATTTATGAAATGTGTTGAAAAGTTTGGAAAAGAAAATCAAAAAATATATTTCTAGTGATAAACTATATACAATTATGAAATATGTTGAAAAGTTTGAACAAGAAAATAAAAAATATATATTTCTAATTATAAACTATATACATTTATGAAAAGTGTTGAATAGTTTGAAAAAGAAAATGAAAAGATATATTTCTAGTGATAATCTACCGGTAGATACATTTATGAGATGTGTTGAAAATTTGAAATTTAAAAAATATATTTCTAGTGATAAACTAGATACATTTATGAAATGTGTTAAAAAGTTTGAAAATCAAAAAAAAATATTCCTAATGATAAACTAGATACATTTATGAAATGTGTTGAAAAGTTTGGAAAAGAAAATCAAAAAGTATATTTCTAGTGATAAACTATAGACATTTATGAAATATGTTGAATAGTTTGAACAAGAAAATTAAAAAAATATATTTCTAATGATAAACTATATACATTTATGAAATGTGTTGAAAAGTTTTAAAAAGGAAAATAAAATAAAATATTTCTAATGATAAACTAGATACATTTATGAAATGTGTTGAAAAGTTTGAAAAAGAAAATGAAAAGATACATTTGTAGTGATAATCTACCGGTAGATACTTTTATAAGATGTATTGATAAGTTTGAAAAAGAAAATCGAAAACTAAATTTCTATTGATAAACTATATTCACTTATGAAATGTTTTGAAAAGTTTGAAAATCAAAAAAATATATTTCTAATGATAAACTAGATACATTTATGAAATGTGTTGAAAAGTTTGAAAATCAAAAAAATATATTTCTAATGATAAACTAGATACATTTATGAAATGTGTTGAAAAGTTTCAAAATCAAAGAAATATTTTTCTAATGATAAACTAGATACATTTAAGAAATGTGTTGAAAGTTTGAACAAGAAAATATAAAAAATATATTTCTAATGATAAACTAGATACATTTATGAAATGTGTTGAAAAGTTTGAAAAAGAAAATGAAAAGATACATTTGTAGTGATAATCTACCGGTAGATACTTTTATAAGATGTATTGATAAGTTTGAAAAAGAAAATCGAAAACTAAATTTCTATTGATAAACTATATTCACTTATGAAATGTTTTGAAAAGTTTGAAAATCAAAAAAATATATTTCTAATGATAAACTAGATACATTTATGAAATGTGTTGAAAAGTTTGAAAATCAAAAAAATATATTTCTAATGATAAACTAGATACATTTATGAAATGTGTTGAAAAGTTTGAAAAGGAAAATAAAAAAATATATTTCTAGTGATAAACTAGATACATTTATGAAATATGTTGAAAGTTTGAACAAGAAAATAAAAAAAAATATATTTCTAATGAGAAACTACCGGTAGTTACATTTATGAGATGTGTTGAAAAGTTTGAAAAAGAAAATAAAAAAATATATTTCTATTGATAACCTAGATACATTTCTGAAATGTGTTGAAAAGTTTCAAAATCAAAGAAATATTTTTCTAATGATAAACTAGATACATTTAAGAAATGTGTTGAAAGTTTGAACAAGAAAATATAAAAAATATATTTCTAATGATAAACTAGATACATTTATGAAATGTGTTGAAAAGTTTGAAAAAGTAAATAAAAAGATATATTTCTAGTGATCATCTACCGTTAGATACATTTATGAGATGTGTTGAAAAGTCTGAAAAAGAAAATAAAAAAGATATATTTCTATTGATAAACTAGATACATTTCTGAAATGTGTTGAAAAGTTTCAAAATCAAAGAAATATTTTTCTAATGATAAACTAGATACATTTATGAAATGTGTTGAAAGTTTGAACAAGAAAATAAACAAAATATATTTCTAATGATAAATTAGATACATTTATGAAATCTGTTGAAAAGTTTGAAAATCAAAAAAATATATTTCTAATGATAAACTAGATACATTTATGAAATGTGTTGAAAAGTTTGAAAAAGAAAATGAAAAGATACATTTGTAGTGATAATCTACCGGTAGATACTTTTATAAGATGTATTGATAAGTTTGAAAAAGAAAATCGAAAACTAAATTTCTATTGATAAACTATATTCACTTATGAAATGTTTTGAAAAGTTTGAAAATCAAAATAATATATTTCTAATGATAAACTAGATACATTTATTAAATGTGTTGAAAAGTTTGAAATTTAAAAAAAATATATTTCTAATGATAAACTAGATACATTTATGAAATGTGTTGAAAATTTTGAAAAGGAAAATAAAAAAATATATTTCTAGTGATAAACTAGATACATTTATGAAATATGTTGAAAGTTTGATCAAGAAAATAAAAAAAATATATTTCTAATGAGAAACTACCGGTAGTTACATTTATGAGATGTGTTGAAAAGTTAAAAAGGAAAATAAAAAAATATATTTCTATTGATAAACTATATACCCTTATGAAATGTCTTACAAAATTTGGAAAATCAAAAAAAAAAATTTCTAATGATAAACTAGATACATTTATGAAATGTGCTGAAAAGTTTGGAAAAGAACATTTAAAAAAATATATTTCTAGTGATAAATTATATACACTTATGAAATGTCTTAAAAAGTTTGAAAATAAAAAAAAATATTTCTAATGATAAACTAGATACATTTATGAAATGTGTTGAAAAGTTTGGAAAAGAAAATCAAAAAATATATTTCTAGTGATAAACTATATACAATTATGAAATATGTTGAAAAGTTTGAACAAGAAAATAAAAAATATATATTTCTAATGATAAACTATATACATTTATGAAAAGTGTTGAATAGTTTGAACAAGAAAATAAAAAGATATATTTCTAGTGATAATCTACCGGTAGATACATTTATGAAATGTGTTGAAAAGTTTCAAAATCAAAGAAATATATTTCTAGTGATAAACTTCATACAGTTATGAAATGTGTTAAAAATTTTGAAAATCAAAAAAAAATATTCCTAATGATAAACTAGATACATTTATGACATATGTTGAAAAGTTTGAACAAGAAAATAAAAAAATATATTTCTAATGATAAACTATATACATTTATGAAATGTGTTGAAAAGTTTTAAAAAGGAAAATAAAATAAAATATTTCTAATGATAAACTAGATTCATTTATGAAATGTGTTGAAAAGTTTGAAAAAGAAAATGAAAAGATACATTTGTAGTGATAATCTACCGGTAGATACTTTTATAAGATGTATTGATAAATTTGAAAAAGAAAATCGAAAACTAAATTTCTATTGATAAACTATATTCACTTATGAAATGTTTTGAAAAGTTTGAAAATCAAAATAATATATTTCTAATGATAAACTAGATACATTTATGAAATGTGTTGAAAAGTTTGAAATTTAAAAATATTTATTTCTAATGATAAACTAGATACATTTATGAAATGTGTTGAAAAGTTTAAAAAGGAAAATAAAAAAATATATTTCTAGTGATAAACTAGATACATTTATGAAATATGTTGAATGTTTGAACAAGAAAATAAAAAAAATATATTTCTAATGAGAAACTACCGGTAGTTACATTTATGAGATGTGTTGAAAAGTTTGAAAAAGAAAATAAAAAGATATATTTCTAGTGATAATCTACCGGTAGATACATTTATGAAATGTGTTGAAAATTTTCAAAATTAAAAAATATATTTCTAATGATAAACTAGATACATTTATGAAATGTGTTGATAAGTTTGAAAAAGAAAATCAAAAAATATATTTCTAATGATAAACTAGATAATTTATGAAATGTGTTGATAAGTTTGAAAAAGAAAATCAAAAAATATATTTCTAGTGATAAACTATATACATTTATGAAATGTGTTGAAAAGTTTGAAAATCAAAAAAATATATTTCTAATGATAAACTAGATACATTTATGAAATGTGTTGAAAAGTTTGAAAAGGAAAATAAAAAAATATATTTCTAGTGATAAACTAGATACATTTATGAAATATGTTGAAAGTTTGAACAAGAAAATAAAAAAAAATATATTTCTAATGAGAAACTACCGGTAGTTACATTTATGAGATGTGTTGAAAAGTTTGAAAAAGAAAATAAAAAAATATATTTCTATTGATAACCTAGATACATTTCTGAAATGTGTTGAAAAGTTTCAAAATCAAAGAAATATTTTTCTAATGATAAACTAGATACATTTAAGAAATGTGTTGAAAGTTTGAACAAGAAAATATAAAAAATATATTTCTAATGATAAACTAGATACATTTATGAAATGTGTTGAAAAGTTTGAAAAAGTAAATAAAAAGATATATTTCTAGTGATCATCTACCGTTAGATACATTTATGAGATGTGTTGAAAAGTCTGAAAAAGAAAATAAAAAAGATATATTTCTATTGATAAACTAGATACATTTCTGAAATGTGTTGAAAAGTTTCAAAATCAAAGAAATATTTTTCTAATGATAAACTAGATACATTTATGAAATGTGTTGAAAGTTTGAACAAGAAAATAAACAAAATATATTTCTAATGATAAATTAGATACATTTATGAAATCTGTTGAAAAGTTTGAAAATCAAAAAAATATATTTCTAATGATAAACTAGATACATTTATGAAATGTGTTGAAAAGTTTGAAAAAGAAAATGAAAAGATACATTTGTAGTGATAATCTACCGGTAGATACTTTTATAAGATGTATTGATAAGTTTGAAAAAGAAAATCGAAAACTAAATTTCTATTGATAAACTATATTCACTTATGAAATGTTTTGAAAAGTTTGAAAATCAAAATAATATATTTCTAATGATAAACTAGATACATTTATTAAATGTGTTGAAAAGTTTGAAATTTAAAAAAAATATATTTCTAATGATAAACTAGATACATTTATGAAATGTGTTGAAAATTTTGAAAAGGAAAATAAAAAAATATATTTCTAGTGATAAACTAGATACATTTATGAAATATGTTGAAAGTTTGATCAAGAAAATAAAAAAAATATATTTCTAATGAGAAACTACCGGTAGTTACATTTATGAGATGTGTTGAAAAGTTAAAAAGGAAAATAAAAAAATATATTTCTATTGATAAACTATATACCCTTATGAAATGTCTTACAAAATTTGGAAAATCAAAAAAAAAAATTTCTAATGATAAACTAGATACATTTATGAAATGTGTTGAAAAGTTTGGAAAAGAACATTTAAAAAAATATATTTCTAGTGATAAATTATATACACTTATGAAATGTCTTAAAAAGTTTGAAAATAAAAAAAAATATTTCTAATGATAAACTAGATACATTTATGAAATGTGTTGAAAAGTTTGGAAAAGAAAATCAAAAAATATATTTCTAGTGATAAACTATATACAATTATGAAATATGTTGAAAAGTTTGAACAAGAAAATAAAAAATATATATTTCTAATGATAAACTATATACATTTATGAAAAGTGTTGAATAGTTTGAACAAGAAAATGAAAAGATATATTTCTAGTGATAATCTACCGGTAGATACATTTATGAAATGTGTTGAAAAGTTTCAAAATCAAAGAAATATATTTCTAGTGATAAACTTCATACAGTTATGAAATGTGTTAAAAATTTTGAAAATCAAAAAAAAATATTCCTAATGATAAACTAGATACATTTATGACATATGTTGAAAAGTTTGAACAAGAAAATAAAAAAATATATTTCTAATGATAAACTATATACATTTATGAAATGTGTTGAAAAGTTTTAAAAAGGAAAATAAAATAAAATATTTCTAATGATAAACTAGATTCATTTATGAAATGTGTTGAAAAGAATGAAAAAGAAAATGAAAAGATACATTTGTAGTGATAATCTACCGGTAGATACTTTTATAAGATGTATTGATAAATTTGAAAAAGAAAATCGAAAACTAAATTTCTATTGATAAACTATATTCACTTATGAAATGTTTTGAAAAGTTTGAAAATCAAAATAATATATTTCTAATGATAAACTAGATACATTTATGAAATGTGTTGAAAAGTTTGAAATTTAAAAATATTTATTTCTAATGATAAACTAGATACATTTATGAAATGTGTTGAAAAGTTTAAAAAGGAAAATAAAAAAATATATTTCTAGTGATAAACTAGATACATTTATGAAATATGTTGAATGTTTGAACAAGAAAATAAAAAAAATATATTTCTAATGAGAAACTACCGGTAGTTACATTTATGAGATGTGTTGAAAAGTTTGAAAAAGAAAATAAAAAGATATATTTCTAGTGATAATCTACCGGTAGATACATTTATGAAATGTGTTGAAAATTTTCAAAATCAAAAAATATATTTCTAATGATAAACTAGATACATTTATGAAATGTGTTGATAAGTTTGAAAAAGAAAATCAAAAAATATATTTCTAATGATAAACTAGATAATTTATGAAATGTGTTGATAAGTTTGAAAAAGAAAATCAAAAAATATATTTCTAGTGATAAACTATATACATTTATGAAATATGTTGAAAAGTTTGAATAAGAAAATAAATAAAATATATTTCTAATGATAAACTATATACATTTATGAAATGTGTTTAAAAGTTTTAAAAAGGAAAATAAAATAAAATATTTCTAATGATAAACTAGATACATTTATGAAATGTGTTGAAAAGTTTGAAAAAGAAAATGAAAAGATACATTTGTAGTGATAATCTACCGGCAGATACTTTTATAAGATGTATTAATAAGTTTGAAAAAGAAAATCGAAAACTAAATTTCTATTGATAAACTATATACACTTATGAAATGTTTTGAAAAGTTTGAAAATCAAAATAATATATTTCTAATGATAAACTAGATACATTTATGAAATGTGTTGAAAAGTTTGAAATTTAAAAATAATATATTTCTAATGATAAACTAGATACATTTATGAAATGTGTTGAAAAGTTTGAAAAGGAAAATAAAAAAATATATTTCTAGTGATAAACTAGATACATTTCTGAAATGTGTTGAAAAGTTTCAAAATCAAAGAAATATTTTTCTAATGATAAACTAGATACATTTCTGAAATGTGTTGAAAAGTTTGAAAAAGAAAATAAAAAAGATATATTTCTATTGATAAACTAGATACATTTCTGAAATGTGTTGAAAAGTTTGAAAAAGAAAATGAAAAGATACATTTGTAGTGATAATCTACCGGTAGATACTTTTATAAGATGTATTGATAAGTTTGAAAAAGAAAATCGAAAACTAAATTTCTATTGATAAACTATATTCACTTATGAAATGTTTTGAAAAGTTTGAAAATCAAAATAATATATTTCTAATGATAAACTTGATACATTTATTAAATGTGTTGAAAAGTTTGAAATTTAAAAAAAATATATTTCTAATGATAAACTAGTTACATTTCTGAAATGTGTTGAAAAGTTTGAAAAGGAAAATAAAAAAATATATTTCTAGTGATAAACTAGATACATTTATGAAATATGTTAAAAGTTTGAACAAGAAAATAAAAAAAATATATTTCTAATGAGAAACTACCGGTAGTTACATTTATGAGATGTGTTGAAAAGTTTGAAAAAGAAAATAAAAAAATATATTTCTATTGATAAACTATATACACTTATGAAATGTCTTGAAAAGTTTGAAAATCAAAAAAAAATATTTCTAATGATAAACTAGATACATTTATGAAATATGTTGAAAAGTTTGGAAAAGAAAATAAAAAAATATATTTCTAGTGATAAACTATATACACTTATGAAATGTCATAAAAAGTTTGAAAATAAAAAAAAATATTTCTAATGATAAAATAGATACATTTATGAAATGTGTTGAAAAGTTTGGAAAAGAAAATCAAAAAATATATTTCTAGTGATAAACTATATACATTTATGAAATATGTTGAAAAGTTTGAACAAGAAAATAAAAAATATATATTTCTAATGATAAACTATATACATTTATGAAATGTGTTGAAAAGTTTTAAAAAGGAAAATAAAATAAAATATTTCTAATGATAAACTAGATACATTTATGAAATGTGTTGAAAAGTTTGAAAAAGAAAATGAAAAGATACATTTGTATTGATAATTTACCGGTAGAGACTTTTATAAGATGTATTGATAAGTTTGAAAAAGAAAATCGAAAACTAAATTTCTATTGATAAACTATATACACATATGAAATGTTTTGAAAAGTTTGAAAATCAAAATAATATATTTCTAATGATAAACTAGATACATTTATGAAATGTGTTGAAAAGTTTGAAATTTAAAAAAAATATATTTCTAATGATAAACTAGATACATTTATGAAATGTGTTGAAAAGTTTGAAAAGGAAAATAAAAAAATATATTTCTAGTGATAAACTAGATACATTTATGAAATATGTTGAAAGTTTGAACAAGAAAATAAAAAAAATATATTTCTAATGAGAAACTACCGGTAGTTACATTTATGAGATGTGTTAAAAAGTTTGAAAAAGAAAATAAAAAAATTTATTTCTATTGATAAACTAGATACATTTCTGGAATGTGTTGAAAAGTTTCAAAATCAAAGAAATATTTTTCTAATGATAAACTAGATACATTTAAGAATTGTGTTGAAAGTTTGAACAAGAAAATATAAAAAATATATTTCTAATGATAAACTAGATACATTTATGAAATGTGTTGAAAAGTTTGAAAAAGTAAATAAAAAGATATATTTCTAGTGATCATCTACCGTTAGATACATTTATGAGATGTGTTGAAAAGTCTGAAAAAGAAAATAAAAAAGATATATTTCTATTGATAAACTAGATACATTTCTGAAATGTGTTGAAAAGTTTCAAAATCAAAGAAATATTTTTCTAATGATAAACTAGATACATTTATGAAATGTGTTGAAAGTTTGAACAAGAAAATAAACAAAATATATTTCTAATGATAAATTAGATACATTTATGAAATCTGTTGAAAAGTTTCAAAATCAAAAAAATATATTTCTAATGATAAACTAGATACATTTATGAAATGTGTTGAAAAGTTTGAAAAAGAAAATGAAAAGATACATTTGTAGTGATAATCTACCGGTAGATACTTTTATAAGATGTATTGATAAGTTTGAAAAAGAAAATCGAAAACTAAATTTCTATTGATAAACTATATTCACTTATGAAATGTTTTGAAAAGTTTGAAAATCAAAATAATATATTTCTAATGATAAACTAGATACATTTATGAAATGTGTTGATAAGTTTGAAAAAGAAAATGAAAAGATATATTTCTAGTGATAATCTACCGGTAGATACATTTATGAGATGTGTTGAAAATTTGAAATTTAAAAAATATATTTCTAGTGATAAACTAGATACATTTATGAAATGTGTTAAAAAGTTTGAAAATCAAAAAAAAATATTCCTAATGATAAACTAGATACATTTATGAAATGTGTTGAAAAGTTTGGAAAAGAAAATCAAAAAGTATATTTCTAGTGATAAACTATAGACATTTATGAAATATCTTGAATAGTTTGAACAAGAAAATTAAAAAAATATATTTCTAATGATAAACTATATACATTTATGAAATGTGTTGAAAAGTTTTAAAAAGGAAAATAAAATAAAATATTTCTAATGATAAACTAGATACATTTATGAAATGTGTTGAAAAGTTTGAAAAAGAAAATGAAAAGATACATTTGTAGTGATAATCTACCGGTAGATACTTTTATAAGATGTATTGATAAGTTTGAAAAAGAAAATCGAAAACTAAATTTCTATTGATAAACTATATTCACTTATGAAATGTTTTGAAAAGTTTGAAAATCAAAAAAATATATTTCTAATGATAAACTAGATACATTTATGAAATGTGTTGTAAAGTTTGAAAATCAAAAAAATATATTTCTAATGATAAACTAGATACATTTATGAAATGTGTTGAAAAGTTTGAAAAGGAAAATAAAAAAATATATTTCTAGTGATAAACTAGATACATTTATGAAATATGTTCAAAGTTTGAACAAGAAAATAAAAAAAAATATATTTCTAATGAGAAACTACCGGTAGTTACATTTATGAGATGTGTTGAAAAGTTTGAAAAAGAAAATAAAAAAATATATTTCTATTGATAACCTAGATACATTTCTGAAATGTGTTGAAAAGTTTCAAAATCAAAGAAATATTTTTCTAATGATAAACTAGATACATTTAAGAAATGTGTTGAAAGTTTGAACAAGAAAATATAAAAAATATATTTCTAATGATAAACTAGATACATTTATGAAATGTGTTGAAAAGTTTGAAAAAGAAAATGAAAAGATACATTTGTAGTGATAATCTACCGGTAGATACTTTTATAAGATGTATTGATAAGTTTGAAAAAGAAAATCGAAAACTAAATTTCTATTGATAAACTATATTCACTTATGAAATGTTTTGAAAAGTTTGAAAATCAAAAAAATATATTTCTAATGATAAACTAGATACATTTATGAAATGTGTTGAAAAGTTTGAAAATCAAAAAAATATATTTCTAATGATAAACTAGATACATTTATGAAATGTGTTGAAAAGTTTGAAAAGGAAAATAAAAAAATATATTTCTAGTGATAAACTAGATACATTTATGAAATATGTTGAAAGTTTGAACAAGAAAATAAAAAAAAATATATTTCTAATGAGAAACTACCGGTAGTTACATTTATGAGATGTGTTGAAAAGTTTGAAAAAGAAAATAAAAAAATATATTTCTATTATAACCTAGATACATTTCTGAAATGTGTTGAAAAGTTTCAAAATCAAAGAAATATTTTTCTAATGATAAACTAGATACATTTAAGAAATGTGTTGAAAGTTTGAACAAGAAAATATAAAAAATATATTTCTAATGATAAACTAGATACATTTATGAAATGTGTTGAAAAGTTTGAAAAAGTAAATAAAAAGATATATTTCTAGTGATCATCTACCGTTAGATACATTTATGAGATGTGTTGAAAAGTCTGAAAAAGAAAATAAAAAAGATATATTTCTATTGATAAACTAGATACATTTCTGAAATGTGTTGAAAAGTTTCAAAATCAAAGAAATATTTTTCTAATGATAAACTAGATACATTTATGAAATGTGTTGAAAGTTTGAACAAGAAAATAAACAAAATATATTTCTAATGATAAATTAGATACATTTATGAAATCTGTTGAAAAGTTTCAAAATCAAAAAAATATATTTCTAATGATAAACTAGATACATTTATGAAATGTGTTGAAAAGTTTGAAAAAGAAAATGAAAAGATACATTTGTAGTGATAATCTACCGGTAGATACTTTTATAAGATGTATTGATAAGTTTGAAAAAGAAAATCGAAAACTAAATTTCTATTGATAAACTATATTCACTTATGAAATGTTTTGAAAAGTTTGAAAATCAAAATAATATATTTCTAATGATAAACTAGATACATTTATGAAATGTGTTGATAAGTTTGAAAAAGAAAATGAAAAGATATATTTCTAGTGATAATCTACCGGTAGATACATTTATGAGATGTGTTGAAAATTTGAAATTTAAAAAATATATTTCTAGTGATAAACTAGATACATTTATGAAATGTGTTAAAAAGTTTGAAAATCAAAAAAAAATATTCCTAATGATAAACTAGATACATTTATGAAATGTGTTGAAAAGTTTGGAAAAGAAAATCAAAAAGTATATTTCTAGTGATAAACTATAGACATTTATGAAATATCTTGAATAGTTTGAACAAGAAAATTAAAAAAATATATTTCTAATGATAAACTATATACATTTATGAAATGTGTTGAAAAGTTTTAAAAAGGAAAATAAAATAAAATATTTCTAATGATAAACTAGATACATTTATGAAATGTGTTGAAAAGTTTGAAAAAGAAAATGAAAAGATACATTTGTAGTGATAATCTACCGGTAGATACTTTTATAAGATGTATTGATAAGTTTGAAAAAGAAAATCGAAAACTAAATTTCTATTGATAAACTATATTCACTTATGAAATGTTTTGAAAAGTTTGAAAATCAAAAAAATATATTTCTAATGATAAACTAGATACATTTATGAAATGTGTTGAAAAGTTTGAAAATCAAAAAAATATATTTCTAATGATAAACTAGATACATTTATGAAATGTGTTGAAAAGTTTGAAAAGGAAAATAAAAAAATATATTTCTAGTGATAAACTAGATACATTTATGAAATATGTTGAAAGTTTGAACAAGAAAATAAAAAAAAATATATTTCTAATGAGAAACTACCGGTAGTTACATTTATGAGATGTGTTGAAAAGTTTGAAAAAGAAAATAAAAAAATATATTTCTATTGATAACCTAGATACATTTCTGAAATGTGTTGAAAAGTTTCAAAATCAAAGAAATATTTTTCTAATGATAAACTAGATACATTTAAGAAATGTGTTGAAAGTTTGAACAAGAAAATATAAAAAATATATTTCTAATGATAAACTAGATACATTTATGAAATGTGTTGAAAAGTTTGAAAAAGAAAATGAAAAGATACATTTGTAGTGATAATCTACCGGTAGATACTTTTATAAGATGTATTGATAAGTTTGAAAAAGAAAATCGAAAACTAAATTTCTATTGATAAACTATATTCACTTATGAAATGTTTTGAAAAGTTTGAAAATCAAAAAAATATATTTCTAATGATAAACTAGATACATTTATGAAATGTGTTGAAAAGTTTGAAAATCAAAAAAATATATTTCTAATGATAAACTAGATACATTTATGAAATGTGTTGAAAAGTTTGAAAAGGAAAATAAAAAAATATATTTCTAGTGATAAACTAGATACATTTATGAAATATGTTGAAAGTTTGAACAAGAAAATAAAAAAAAATATATTTCTAATGAGAAACTACCGGTAGTTACATTTATGAGATGTGTTGAAAAGTTTGAAAAAGAAAATAAAAAAATATATTTCTATTGATAACCTAGATACATTTCTGAAATGTGTTGAAAAGTTTCAAAATCAAAGAAATATTTTTCTAATGATAAACTAGATACATTTAAGAAATGTGTTGAAAGTTTGAACAAGAAAATATAAAAAATATATTTCTAATGATAAACTAGATACATTTATGAAATGTGTTGAAAAGTTTGAAAAAGTAAATAAAAAGATATATTTCTAGTGATCATCTACCGTTAGATACATTTATGAGATGTGTTGAAAAGTCTGAAAAAGAAAATAAAAAAGATATATTTCTATTGATAAACTAGATACATTTCTGAAATGTGTTGAAAAGTTTCAAAATCAAAGAAATATTTTTCTAATGATAAACTAGATACATTTATGAAATGTGTTGAAAGTTTGAACAAGAAAATAAACAAAATATATTTCTAATGATAAATTAGATACATTTATGAAATCTGTTGAAAAGTTTGAAAATCAAAAAAATATATTTCTAATGATAAACTAGATACATTTATGAAATGTGTTGAAAAGTTTGAAAAAGAAAATGAAAAGATACATTTGTAGTGATAATCTACCGGTAGATACTTTTATAAGATGTATTGATAAGTTTGAAAAAGAAAATCGAAAACTAAATTTCTATTGATAAACTATATTCACTTATGAAATGTTTTGAAAAGTTTGAAAATCAAAATAATATATTTCTAATGATAAACTAGATACATTTATTAAATGTGTTGAAAAGTTTGAAATTTAAAAAAAATATATTTCTAATGATAAACTAGATACATTTATGAAATGTGTTGAAAATTTTGAAAAGGAAAATAAAAAAATATATTTCTAGTGATAAACTAGATACATTTATGAAATATGTTGAAAGTTTGATCAAGAAAATAAAAAAAATATATTTCTAATGAGAAACTACCGGTAGTTACATTTATGAGATGTGTTGAAAAGTTAAAAAGGAAAATAAAAAAATATATTTCTATTGATAAACTATATACCCTTATGAAATGTCTTACAAAATTTGGAAAATCAAAAAAAAAAATTTCTAATGATAAACTAGATACATTTATGAAATGTGTTGAAAAGTTTGGAAAAGAACATTTAAAAAAATATATTTCTAGTGATAAATTATATACACTTATGAAATGTCTTAAAAAGTTTGAAAATAAAAAAAAATATTTCTAATGATAAACTAGATACATTTATGAAATGTGTTGAAAAGTTTGGAAAAGAAAATCAAAAAATATATTTCTAGTGATAAACTATATACAATTATGAAATATGTTGAAAAGTTTGAACAAGAAAATAAAAAATATATATTTCTAATGATAAACTATATACATTTATGAAAAGTGTTGAATAGTTTGAACAAGAAAATGAAAAGATATATTTCTAGTGATAATCTACCGGTAGATACATTTATGAAATGTGTTGAAAAGTTTCAAAATCAAAGAAATATATTTCTAGTGATAAACTTCATACAGTTATGAAATGTGTTAAAAATTTTGAAAATCAAAAAAAAATATTCCTAATAATAAACTAGATACATTTATGACATATGTTGAAAAGTTTGAACAAGAAAATAAAAAAAATATATTTCTAATGATAAACTATATACATTTATGAAATGTGTTGAAAAGTTTTAAAAAGGAAAATAAAATAAAATATTTCTAATGATAAACTAGATTCATTTATGAAATGTGTTGAAAAGTTTGAAAAAGAAAATGAAAAGATACATTTGTAGTGATAATCTACCGGTAGATACTTTTATAAGATGTATTGATAAATTTGAAAAAGAAAATCGAAAACTAAATTTCTATTGATAAACTATATTCACTTATGAAATGTTTTGAAAAGTTTGAAAATCAAAATAATATATTTCTAATGATAAACTAGATACATTTATGAAATGTGTTGAAAAGTTTGAAATTTAAAAATATTTATTTCTAATGATAAACTAGATACATTTATGAAATGTGTTGAAAAGTTTAAAAAGGAAAATAAAAAAATATATTTCTAGTGATAAACTAGATACATTTATGAAATATGTTGAATGTTTGAACAAGAAAATAAAAAAAATATATTTCTAATGAGAAACTACCAGTAGTTACATTTATGAGATGTGTTGAAAAGTTTGAAAAAGAAAATAAAAAGATATATTTCTAGTGATAATCTACCGGTAGATACATTTATGAAATGTGTTGAAAATTTTCAAAATCAAAAAATATATTTCTAATGATAAACTAGATACATTTATGAAATGTGTTGATAAGTTTGAAAAAGAAAATCAAAAAATATATTTCTAATGATAAACTAGATAATTTATGAAATGTGTTGATAAGTTTGAAAAAGAAAATCAAAAAATATATTTCTAGTGATAAACTATATACATTTATGAAATATGTTGAAAAGTTTGAATAAGAAAATAAATAAAATATATTTCTAATGATAAACTATATACATTTATGAAATGTGTTTAAAAGTTTTAAAAAGGAAAATAAAATAAAATATTTCTAATGATAAACTAGATACATTTATGAGATGTGTTGAAAAGATTGAAAAAGAAAATTAAAAAATATATTTCTAGTGATAAACTAGATACATTTATGAAATGTGTTAAAAAGTTTGAAAATCAAAAAAAAAATATTCCTAATGATAAACTAGATACATTTATGAAATGTGTTGAAAAGTTTGAAAAAGAAAATCAAAAAATATATTTCTAGTGATAAACTATATACATTTATGAAATATGTTGAAAAGTTTGAACAAAAAAATAAAACATATATTTCTAATGATAAACTATATACATTTATGAAATGTGTTGAAAAGTTTTAAAAAGGAAAATAAAATAAAATATTTCTAATGATAAACTAGATACATTTATGAAATGTGTTGAAAAGTTTGAAAAAGACAATGAAAAGATACATTTGTAGTTATAATCTACCGGTAGATACTTTTATAAGATGTATTGATAAGTTCGAAAAAGAAAATCGAAAACTAAATTTCTATTGATAAACTATATACACTTATGAAATGTTTGAAATTTAAAAATATTTATTTCTAATGATAAACTAGATACATTTATGAAATGTGTTGAAAAGTTTAAAAAGGAAAATAAAAAAATATATTTCTAGTGATATACTAGATACATTTATGAAATATGTTGAAAGTTTGAACAAGAAAATTTAAAAAATATATTTCTAATGAGAAACTACCTGTAGTTACATTTATGAGATGTGTTGAAATGTTTGAAAAAGAAAATAAAAAAATATATTTCTATTGATAAACTAGATACATTTCTGAAATGTGTTGAAAAGTTTCAAAATCAAAGAAATATTTTTCTAATGATAAACTAGATACATTTATGAAATGTGTTGAAAGTTTGAACAAGAAAATAAAAAAAATATATTTCTAATGATAAACTAGATACATTTCTGAAATGTGTTGAAAAGTTTCAAAATCAAAGAAATATTTTTCTAATGATAAATTAGATACATTTATGAAATGTGTTGAAAAATTTCAAAAAGAATATCAAAAAATATATTTCTATTGATAAACTATATACACTTATGAAATCTGTTGAAAAGTTTGAAAATCAAAAAAATATATTTCTAATGATAAACTAGATACATTTATGAAATGTGTTGAAAAGTTTGGAAAACAAAATCAAAAAATATATTTCTATTGATAAACTATATACACTTATGAAATCTGTTGAAAAGTTTGATCAAGAAAATATAAAAATATATTTCTAATGATAAACTATATACATTTATGAAAAGTGTTGAAAAGTTTGAAAAAGAAAATGAAAAGATATATTTCTAGTGATAATCTACCGGTAGATACATTTATGAGATGTATTGAAAAATTTCAAAAAGAAAATCAAAACATAAATTTCTATTGTTAAACTATATACACTTATGAAATGTCTTTAAAAGTTTGAAAATCAAAAAAATATATTTATAATGATAAACTATATACATTTATGAAAAGTGTTGAAAAGTTTGAACAAGAAAATGAAAAGATATATTTCTAGTGATAATCTACCGGTAGATACATTTATGAAATGTGTTGAAAAGTTTCAAAATCAAAAAATATATTTCTAATGATAAACTAGATACATTTATGAAATGTGTTGATAAGTTTGAAAAAGAAAATCAAAAAATATATTTCTAATGATAAACTAGATACATTTATGAAATGTGTTGATAAGTTTGAAAAAGAAAATCAAAAAATATATTTCTAATGATAAACTATTTACATTTATGAAATGTGTTGAAAAGTTTGAAAAAGAAAATGAAAAGATATATTTCTAGTGATAATCTACCGGTAGATACATTTATGAGATGTGTTGAAAAGTTTGAAATTTTAAAAAAAATATATTTCTAGTGATAAACTAGATACATTTATGAAATGTGTTAAAAAGTTTAAAAAACAAAACAAAAATATTCCTAATGATAAACTAGATACATTTATGAAATGTGTTGAAAAGTTTGGAAAAGAAAATCAAAAAATATATTTCTAGTGATAAACTATATACAATTATGAAATATGTTGAAAAGTTTGAACAAGAAAATAAAAAATATATATTTCTAATGATAAACTATATACATTTATGAAAAGTGTTGAATAGTTTGAACAAGAAAATGAAAAGATATATTTCTAGTGATAATCTACCGGTAGATACATTTATGAAATGTGTTGAAAAGTTTCAAAATCAAAGAAATATATTTCTAGTGATAAACTTCATACAGTTATGAAATGTGTTAAAAATTTTGAAAATCAAAAAAAAATATTCCTAATAATAAACTAGATACATTTATGACATATGTTGAAAAGTTTGAACAAGAAAATAAAAAAAATATATTTCTAATGATAAACTATATACATTTATGAAATGTGTTGAAAAGTTTTAAAAAGGAAAATAAAATAAAATATTTCTAATGATAAACTAGATTCATTTATGAAATGTGTTGAAAAGTTTGAAAAAGAAAATGAAAAGATACATTTGTAGTGATAATCTACCGGTAGATACTTTTATAAGATGTATTGATAAATTTGAAAAAGAAAATCGAAAACTAAATTTCTATTGATAAACTATATTCACTTATGAAATGTTTTGAAAAGTTTGAAAATCAAAATAATATATTTCTAATGATAAACTAGATACATTTATGAAATGTGTTGAAAAGTTTGAAATTTAAAAATATTTATTTCTAATGATAAACTAGATACATTTATGAAATGTGTTGAAAAGTTTAAAAAGGAAAATAAAAAAATATATTTCTAGTGATAAACTAGATACATTTATGAAATATGTTGAATGTTTGAACAAGAAAATAAAAAAAATATATTTCTAATGAGAAACTACCTGTAGTTACATTTATGAGATGTGTTGAAAAGTTTGAAAAAGAAACTAAAAAGATATATTTCTAGTGATAATCTACCGGTAGATACATTTATGAAATGTGTTGAAAATTTTCAAAATCAAAAAATATATTTCTAATGATAAACTAGATACATTTATGAAATGTGTTGATAAGTTTGAAAAAGAAAATCAAAAAATATATTTCTAATGATAAACTAGATAATTTATGAAATGTGTTGATAAGTTTGAAAAAGAAAATCAAAAAATATATTTCTAGTGATAAACTATATACATTTATGAAATATGTTGAAAAGTTTGAATAAGAAAATAAATAAAATATATTTCTAATGATAAACTATATACATTTATGAAATGTGTTGAAAAGTTTTAAAAAGGAAATGAAAAGATACATTTGTAGTGATAATCTACCGGCAGATACTTTTATAAGATGTATTAATAAGTTTGAAAAAGAAAATCGAAAACTAAATTTCTATTGATAAACTATATACACTTATGAAATGTTTTGAAAAGTTTGAAAATCAAAATAATATATTTCTAATGATAAACTAGATACATTTATGAAATGTGTTGAAAAGTTTGAAATTTAAAAATAATATATTTCTAATGATAAACTAGATACATTTATGAAATGTGTTGAAAAGTTTGAAAAGGAAAATAAAAAAATATATTTCTAGTGATAAACTAGATACATTTATGAAATGTGTTGAAAAATTTCAAAATCAAAGAAATATTTTTCTAATGATAAACTAGATACATTTATGAAATGTGTTGAAAAGTTTGAAAAAGTAAATAAAAAGATGTATTTCTAGTGATCATCTACCAGTAGATACATTTATGAGATGTGTTGAAAAGATTGAAAAAGAAAATTAAAAAATATATTTCTAATGATAAATTAGATACATTTATGAAATGTGTTGAAAAATTTCAAAAAGACAAATCAAAAAATATATTTCTATTGATAAACTATATACACTTATGAAATCTGTTGAAAAGTTTGAACAAGAAAATATAAAAATATATTTCTAATGATAAACTATATACATTTATGAAAAGTGTTGAAAAGTTTGAAAAATAAAATGAAAAGATATATTTCTAGTGATAATCTACCGGTAGATACATTTATGAGATGTATTGAAAAATTTCAAAAAGAAAATCAAAAAATAAATTTCTATTGATAAACTATATACACTTATGAAATGTCTTTAAAAGTTTGAAAATCAAAAAAATATATTTATAATGATAAACTATATACATTTATGAAAAGTGTTGAAAAGTTTGAACAAGAAAAAGAAAAGATATATTTCTAGTGATAATCTACCGGTAGATACATTTATGAAATGTGTTGAAAAGTTTCAAAATCAAAAAATATATTTCTAATGATAAACTAGATACATTTATGAAATGTGTTGATAAGTTTGAAAAAGAAAATCAAAAAATATATTTCTAATGATAAACTAGATACATTTATGAAATGTGTTGATAAGTTTGAAAAAGAAAATCAAAAAATATATTTCTAATGATAAACTATTTACATTTATGAAATGTGTTGAAAAGTTTGAAAAAGAAAATGAAAAGATATATTTCTAGTGATAATCTACCGGTAGATACATTTATGAGATGTGTTGAAAAGATTGAAAAAGAAAATTAAAAAATATATTTCTAGTGATAAACTAGATACATTTATGAAATGTGTTAAAAAGTTTGAAAATCAAAAAAAAAATATTCCTAATGATAAACTAGATACATTTATGAAATGTGTTGAAAAGTTTGAAAAAGAAAATCAAAAAATACATTTCTAGTGATAAACTATATACATTTATGAAATATGTTGAAAAGTTTGAACAAAAAAATAAAACATATATTTCTAATGATAAACTATATACATTTATGAAATGTGTTGAAAAGTTTTAAAAAGGAAAATAAAATAAAATATTTCTAATGATAAACTAGATACATTTATGAAATGTGTTGAAAAGTTTGAAAAAGACAATGAAAAGATACATTTGTAGTTATAATCTACCGGTAGATACTTTTATAAGATGTATTGATAAGTTCGAAAAAGAAAATCGAAAACTAAATTTCTATTGATAAACTATATACACTTATGAAATGTTTGAAATTTAAAAATATTTATTTCTAATGATAAACTAGATACATTTATGAAATGTGTTGAATGTTTGAACAAGAAAATAAAAAAAATATATTTCTAATGAGAAACTACCTGTAGTTACATTTATGAGATGTGTTGAAAAGTTTGAAAAAGAAACTAAAAAGATATATTTCTAGTGATAATCTACCGGTAGATACATTTATGAAATGTGTTGAAAATTTTCAAAATCAAAAAATATATTTCTAATGATAAACTAGATACATTTATGAAATGTGTTGATAAGTTTGAAAAAGAAAATCAAAAAATATATTTCTAATGATAAACTAGATAATTTATGAAATGTGTTGATAAGTTTGAAAAAGAAAATCAAAAAATATATTTCTAGTGATAAACTATATACATTTATGAAATATGTTGAAAAGTTTGAATAAGAAAATAAATAAAATATATTTCTAATGATAAACTATATACATTTATGAAATGTGTTGAAAAGTTTTAAAAAGGAAATGAAAAGATACATTTGTAGTGATAATCTACCGGCAGATACTTTTATAAGATGTATTAATAAGTTTGAAAAAGAAAATCGAAAACTAAATTTCTATTGATAAACTATATACACTTATGAAATGTTTTGAAAAGTTTGAAAATCAAAATAATATATTTCTAATGATAAACTAGATACATTTATGAAATGTGTTGAAAAGTTTGAAATTTAAAAATAATATATTTCTAATGATAAACTAGATACATTTATGAAATGTGTTGAAAAGTTTGAAAAGGAAAATAAAAAAATATATTTCTAGTGATAAACTAGATACATTTATGAAATGTGTTGAAAAATTTCAAAATCAAAGAAATATTTTTCTAATGATAAACTAGATACATTTATGAAATGTGTTGAAAAGTTTGAAAAAGTAAATAAAAAGATGTATTTCTAGTGATCATCTACCAGTAGATACATTTATGAGATGTGTTGAAAAGATTGAAAAAGAAAATTAAAAAATATATTTCTAATGATAAATTAGATACATTTATGAAATGTGTTGAAAAATTTCAAAAAGACAAATCAAAAAATATATTTCTATTGATAAACTATATACACTTATGAAATCTGTTGAAAAGTTTGAACAAGAAAATATAAAAATATATTTCTAATGATAAACTATATACATTTATGAAAAGTGTTGAAAAGTTTGAAAAATAAAATGAAAAGATATATTTCTAGTGATAATCTACCGGTAGATACATTTATGAGATGTATTGAAAAATTTCAAAAAGAAAATCAAAAAATAAATTTCTATTGATAAACTATATACACTTATGAAATGTCTTTAAAAGTTTGAAAATCAAAAAAATATATTTATAATGATAAACTATATACATTTATGAAAAGTGTTGAAAAGTTTGAACAAGAAAAAGAAAAGATATATTTCTAGTGATAATCTACCGGTAGATACATTTATGAAATGTGTTGAAAAGTTTCAAAATCAAAAAATATATTTCTAATGATAAACTAGATACATTTATGAAATGTGTTGATAAGTTTGAAAAAGAAAATCAAAAAATATATTTCTAATGATAAACTAGATACATTTATGAAATGTGTTGATAAGTTTGAAAAAGAAAATCAAAAAATATATTTCTAATGATAAACTATTTACATTTATGAAATGTGTTGAAAAGTTTGAAAAAGAAAATGAAAAGATATATTTCTAGTGATAATCTACCGGTAGATACATTTATGAGATGTGTTGAAAAGATTGAAAAAGAAAATTAAAAAATATATTTCTAGTGATAAACTAGATACATTTATGAAATGTGTTAAAAAGTTTGAAAATCAAAAAAAAAATATTCCTAATGATAAACTAGATACATTTATGAAATGTGTTGAAAAGTTTGAAAAAGAAAATCAAAAAATACATTTCTAGTGATAAACTATATACATTTATGAAATATGTTGAAAAGTTTGAACAAAAAAATAAAACATATATTTCTAATGATAAACTATATACATTTATGAAATGTGTTGAAAAGTTTTAAAAAGGAAAATAAAATAAAATATTTCTAATGATAAACTAGATACATTTATGAAATGTGTTGAAAAGTTTGAAAAAGACAATGAAAAGATACATTTGTAGTTATAATCTACCGGTAGATACTTTTATAAGATGTATTGATAAGTTCGAAAAAGAAAATCGAAAACTAAATTTCTATTGATAAACTATATACACTTATGAAATGTTTGAAATTTAAAAATATTTATTTCTAATGATAAACTAGATACATTTATGAAATGTGTTGAAAAGTTTAAAAAGGAAAATAAAAAAATATATTTCTAGTGATATACTAGATACATTTATGAAATATGTTGAAAGTTTGAACAAGAAAATTTAAAAAATATATTTCTAATGAGAAACTACCTGTAGTTACATTTATGAGATGTGTTGAAATGTTTGAAAAAGAAAATAAAAAAATATATTTCTATTGATAAACTAGATACATTTCTGAAATGTGTTGAAAAGTTTCAAAATCAAAGAAATATTTTTCTAATGATAAACTAGATACATTTATGAAATGTGTTGAAAGTTTGAACAAGAAAATAAAAAAAATATATTTCTAATGATAAACTAGATACATTTCTGAAATGTGTTGAAAAGTTTCAAAATCAAAGAAATATTTTTCTAATGATAAATTAGATACATTTATGAAATGTGTTGAAAAATTTCAAAAAGAATATCAAAAAATATATTTCTATTGATAAACTATATACACTTATGAAATCTGTTGAAAAGTTTGAAAATCAAAAAAATATATTTCTAATGATAAACTAGATACATTTATGAAATGTGTTGAAAAGTTTGGAAAACAAAATCAAAAAATATATTTCTATTGATAAACTATATACACTTATGAAATCTGTTGAAAAGTTTGATCAAGAAAATATAAAAATATATTTCTAATGATAAACTATATACATTTATGAAAAGTGTTGAAAAGTTTGAAAAAGAAAATGAAAAGATATATTTCTAGTGATAATCTACCGGTAGATACATTTATGAGATGTATTGAAAAATTTCAAAAAGAAAATCAAAACATAAATTTCTATTGTTAAACTATATACACTTATGAAATGTCTTTAAAAGTTTGAAAATCAAAAAAATATATTTATAATGATAAACTATATACATTTATGAAAAGTGTTGAAAAGTTTGAACAAGAAAATGAAAAGATATATTTCTAGTGATAATCTACCGGTAGATACATTTATGAAATGTGTTGAAAAGTTTCAAAATCAAAAAATATATTTCTAATGATAAACTAGATACATTTATGAAATGTGTTGATAAGTTTGAAAAAGAAAATCAAAAAATATATTTCTAATGATAAACTAGATACATTTATGAAATGTGTTGATAAGTTTGAAAAAGAAAATCAAAAAATATATTTCTAATGATAAACTATTTACATTTATGAAATGTGTTGAAAAGTTTGAAAAAGAAAATGAAAAGATATATTTCTAGTGATAATCTACCGGTAGATACATTTATGAGATGTGTTGAAAAGTTTGAAATTTAAAAAAAAATATATTTCTAGTGATAAACTAGATACATTTATGAAATGTGTTAAAAAGTTTGAAAAACAAAACAAAAATATTCCTAATGATAAACTAGATACATTTATGAAATGTGTTGAAAAGTTTGGAAAAGAAAATCAAAAAATATATTTCTAGTGATAAACTATATACATTTATGAAATATGTTGAAAAGTTTGAACAAATAAATAACAAAAATATATTTCTAATGATAAACTATATACATTTATGAAATGTGTTGAAAAGTTTTAAAAAGGAAAATAAAATAAAATATTTCTAATGATAAACTAGATACATTTATGAAATATGTTGAAAAGTTTGAAAAAGAAAATGAAAAGATACATTTGTAGTTATAATCTACCGGTAGATACTTTTATAAGATTTATTGCTAAGTTCGAAAAAGAAAATCGAAAACTAAATTTCTATTGATAAACTATATACACTTATGAAATGTTTTGAAAAGTTTGAAAATCAAAATAAAATATTTCTAATGATAAACTAGATACATTTATGAAATGTGTTGAAAAGTTTGAAAAGGAAAATATAAAAATATATTTCTAGTGATAAACTAGATACATTTATGAAATATGTTGAAAGTTTGAACAAGAAAATTAAAAAAATATATTTCTAATGAGAAACTACCTGTAGTTACATTTATGAGATGTGTTGAAAAGTTTGAAAAAGAAAATAAAAAAATATATTTCTATTGATAAACTAGATACATTTCTGAAATGTGTTGAAAAGTTTCAAAATCAAAGAAATATTTTTCTAATGATAAATTAGATACATTTATGAAATGTGTTGAAAAATTTCAAAAAGAAAATCAAAACATATATTTCTATTGATAAACTATATACACTTATGAAATCTGTTGAAAAGTTTAAAAATCAAAAAAATATATTTCTAATAATAAACTAGATACATTTATGAAATGTGTTGAAAAGTTTGGAAAACAAAATCAAAAAATATATTTCTAGTGATAAACTAAATACATTTATGAAATATGTTGAAAAGTTTGAACAAGAAAATATAAAAATATATTTCTAATGATAAACTATATACATTTATGAAAAGTGTTGAAAAGTTTGAAAAATAAAATGAAAAGATATATTTCTAGTGATAATCTACCGGTAGATACATTTATGAGATGTATTGAAAAATTTCAAAAAGAAAATCAAAAAATAAATTTCTATTGATAAACTATATACACTTATGAAATGTCTTTAAAAGTTTGAAAATCAAAAAAATATATTTATAATGATAAACTATATACATTTATGAAAAGTGTTGAAAAGTTTGAACAAGAAAAAGAAAAGATATATTTCTAGTGATAATCTACCGGTAGATACATTTATGAAATGTGTTGAAAAGTTTCAAAATCAAAAAATATATTTCTAATGATAAACTAGATACATTTATGAAATGTGTTGATAAGTTTGAAAAAGAAAATCAAAAAATATATTTCTAATGATAAACTAGATACATTTATGAAATGTGTTGATAAGTTTGAAAAAGAAAATCAAAAAATATATTTCTAATGATAAACTATTTACATTTATGAAATGTGTTGAAAAGTTTGAAAAAGAAAATGAAAAGATATATTTCTAGTGATAATCTACCGGTAGATACATTTATGAGATGTGTTGAAAAGATTGAAAAAGAAAATTAAAAAATATATTTCTAGTGATAAACTAGATACATTTATGAAATGTGTTAAAAAGTTTGAAAATCAAAAAAAAAATATTCCTAATGATAAACTAGATACATTTATGAAATGTGTTGAAAAGTTTGAAAAAGAAAATCAAAAAATATATTTCTAGTGATAAACTATATACATTTATGAAATATGTTGAAAAGTTTGAACAAAAAAATAAAACATATATTTCTAATGATAAACTATATACATTTATGAAATGTGTTGAAAAGTTTTAAAAAGGAAAATAAAATAAAATATTTCTAATGATAAACTAGATACATTTATGAAATGTGTTGAAAAGTTTGAAAAAGACAATGAAAAGATACATTTGTAGTTATAATCTACCGGTAGATACTTTTATAAGATGTATTGATAAGTTCGAAAAAGAAAATCGAAAACTAAATTTCTATTGATAAACTATATACACTTATGAAATGTTTGAAATTTAAAAATATTTATTTCTAATGATAAACTAGATACATTTATGAAATGTGTTGAAAAGTTTAAAAAGGAAAATAAAAAAATATATTTCTAGTGATATACTAGATACATTTATGAAATATGTTGAAAGTTTGAACAAGAAAATTTAAAAAATATATTTCTAATGAGAAACTACCTGTAGTTACATTTATGAGATGTGTTGAAATGTTTGAAAAAGAAAATAAAAAAATATATTTCTATTGATAAACTAGATACATTTCTGAAATGTGTTGAAAAGTTTCAAAATCAAAGAAATATTTTTCTAATGATAAACTAGATACATTTATGAAATGTGTTGAAAGTTTGAACAAGAAAATAAAAAAAATATATTTCTAATGATAAACTAGATACATTTCTGAAATGTGTTGAAAAGTTTCAAAATCAAAGAAATATTTTTCTAATGATAAATTAGATACATTTATGAAATGTGTTGAAAAATTTCAAAAAGAATATCAAAAAATATATTTCTATTGATAAACTATATACACTTATGAAATCTGTTGAAAAGTTTGAAAATCAAAAAAATATATTTCTAATGATAAACTAGATACATTTATGAAATGTGTTGAAAAGTTTGGAAAACAAAATCAAAAAATATATTTCTATTGATAAACTATATACACTTATGAAATCTGTTGAAAAGTTTGATCAAGAAAATATAAAAATATATTTCTAATGATAAACTATATACATTTATGAAAAGTGTTGAAAAGTTTGAAAAAGAAAATGAAAAGATATATTTCTAGTGATAATCTACCGGTAGATACATTTATGAGATGTATTGAAAAATTTCAAAAAGAAAATCAAAACATAAATTTCTATTGTTAAACTATATACACTTATGAAATGTCTTTAAAAGTTTGAAAATCAAAAAAATATATTTATAATGATAAACTATATACATTTATGAAAAGTGTTGAAAAGTTTGAACAAGAAAATGAAAAGATATATTTCTAGTGATAATCTACCGGTAGATACATTTATGAAATGTGTTGAAAAGTTTCAAAATCAAAAAATATATTTCTAATGATAAACTAGATACATTTATGAAATGTGTTGATAAGTTTGAAAAAGAAAATCAAAAAATATATTTCTAATGATAAACTAGATACATTTATGAAATGTGTTGATAAGTTTGAAAAAGAAAATCAAAAAATATATTTCTAATGATAAACTATTTACATTTATGAAATGTGTTGAAAAGTTTGAAAAAGAAAATGAAAAGATATATTTCTAGTGATAATCTACCGGTAGATACATTTATGAGATGTGTTGAAAAGTTTGAAATTTTAAAAAAAATATATTTCTAGTGATAAACTAGATACATTTATGAAATGTGTTAAAAAGTTTGAAAAACAAAACAAAAATATTCCTAATGATAAACTAGATACATTTATGAAATGTGTTGAAAAGTTTGGAAAAGAAAATCAAAAAATATATTTCTAGTGATAAACTATATACAATTATGAAATATGTTGAAAAGTTTGAACAAGAAAATAAAAAATATATATTTCTAATGATAAACTATATACATTTATGAAAAGTGTTGAATAGTTTGAACAAGAAAATGAAAAGATATATTTCTAGTGATAATCTACCGGTAGATACATTTATGAAATGTGTTGAAAAGTTTCAAAATCAAAGAAATATATTTCTAGTGATAAACTTCATACAGTTATGAAATGTGTTAAAAATTTTGAAAATCAAAAAAAAATATTCCTAATAATAAACTAGATACATTTATGACATATGTTGAAAAGTTTGAACAAGAAAATAAAAAAAATATATTTCTAATGATAAACTATATACATTTATGAAATGTGTTGAAAAGTTTTAAAAAGGAAAATAAAATAAAATATTTCTAATGATAAACTAGATTCATTTATGAAATGTGTTGAAAAGTTTGAAAAAGAAAATGAAAAGATACATTTGTAGTGATAATCTACCGGTAGATACTTTTATAAGATGTATTGATAAATTTGAAAAAGAAAATCGAAAACTAAATTTCTATTGATAAACTATATTCACTTATGAAATGTTTTGAAAAGTTTGAAAATCAAAATAATATATTTCTAATGATAAACTAGATACATTTATGAAATGTGTTGAAAAGTTTGAAATTTAAAAATATTTATTTCTAATGATAAACTAGATACATTTATGAAATGTGTTGAAAAGTTTAAAAAGGAAAATAAAAAAATATATTTCTAGTGATAAACTAGATACATTTATGAAATATGTTGAATGTTTGAACAAGAAAATAAAAAAAATATATTTCTAATGAGAAACTACCTGTAGTTACATTTATGAGATGTGTTGAAAAGTTTGAAAAAGAAACTAAAAAGATATATTTCTAGTGATAATCTACCGGTAGATACATTTATGAAATGTGTTGAAAATTTTCAAAATCAAAAAATATATTTCTAATGATAAACTAGATACATTTATGAAATGTGTTGATAAGTTTGAAAAAGAAAATCAAAAAATATATTTCTAATGATAAACTAGATAATTTATGAAATGTGTTGATAAGTTTGAAAAAGAAAATCAAAAAATATATTTCTAGTGATAAACTATATACATTTATGAAATATGTTGAAAAGTTTGAATAAGAAAATAAATAAAATATATTTCTAATGATAAACTATATACATTTATGAAATGTGTTGAAAAGTTTTAAAAAGGAAATGAAAAGATACATTTGTAGTGATAATCTACCGGCAGATACTTTTATAAGATGTATTAATAAGTTTGAAAAAGAAAATCGAAAACTAAATTTCTATTGATAAACTATATACACTTATGAAATGTTTTGAAAAGTTTGAAAATCAAAATAATATATTTCTAATGATAAACTAGATACATTTATGAAATGTGTTGAAAAGTTTGAAATTTAAAAATAATATATTTCTAATGATAAACTAGATACATTTATGAAATGTGTTGAAAAGTTTGAAAAGGAAAATAAAAAAATATATTTCTAGTGATAAACTAGATACATTTATGAAATGTGTTGAAAAATTTCAAAATCAAAGAAATATTTTTCTAATGATAAACTAGATACATTTATGAAATGTGTTGAAAAGTTTGAAAAAGTAAATAAAAAGATGTATTTCTAGTGATCATCTACCAGTAGATACATTTATGAGATGTGTTGAAAAGATTGAAAAAGAAAATTAAAAAATATATTTCTAATGATAAATTAGATACATTTATGAAATGTGTTGAAAAATTTCAAAAAGACAAATCAAAAAATATATTTCTATTGATAAACTATATACACTTATGAAATCTGTTGAAAAGTTTGAACAAGAAAATATAAAAATATATTTCTAATGATAAACTATATACATTTATGAAAAGTGTTGAAAAGTTTGAAAAATAAAATGAAAAGATATATTTCTAGTGATAATCTACCGGTAGATACATTTATGAGATGTATTGAAAAATTTCAAAAAGAAAATCAAAAAATAAATTTCTATTGATAAACTATATACACTTATGAAATGTCTTTAAAAGTTTGAAAATCAAAAAAATATATTTATAATGATAAACTATATACATTTATGAAAAGTGTTGAAAAGTTTGAACAAGAAAAAGAAAAGATATATTTCTAGTGATAATCTACCGGTAGATACATTTATGAAATGTGTTGAAAAGTTTCAAAATCAAAAAATATATTTCTAATGATAAACTAGATACATTTATGAAATGTGTTGATAAGTTTGAAAAAGAAAATCAAAAAATATATTTCTAATGATAAACTAGATACATTTATGAAATGTGTTGATAAGTTTGAAAAAGAAAATCAAAAAATATATTTCTAATGATAAACTATTTACATTTATGAAATGTGTTGAAAAGTTTGAAAAAGAAAATGAAAAGATATATTTCTAGTGATAATCTACCGGTAGATACATTTATGAGATGTGTTGAAAAGATTGAAAAAGAAAATTAAAAAATATATTTCTAGTGATAAACTAGATACATTTATGAAATGTGTTAAAAAGTTTGAAAATCAAAAAAAAAATATTCCTAATGATAAACTAGATACATTTATGAAATGTGTTGAAAAGTTTGAAAAAGAAAATCAAAAAATATATTTCTAGTGATAAACTATATACATTTATGAAATATGTTGAAAAGTTTGAACAAAAAAATAAAACATATATTTCTAATGATAAACTATATACATTTATGAAATGTGTTGAAAAGTTTTAAAAAGGAAAATAAAATAAAATATTTCTAATGATAAACTAGATACATTTATGAAATGTGTTGAAAAGTTTGAAAAAGACAATGAAAAGATACATTTGTAGTTATAATCTACCGGTAGATACTTTTATAAGATGTATTGATAAGTTCGAAAAAGAAAATCGAAAACTAAATTTCTATTGATAAACTATATACACTTATGAAATGTTTGAAATTTAAAAATATTTATTTCTAATGATAAACTAGATACATTTATGAAATGTGTTGAAAAGTTTAAAAAGGAAAATAAAAAAATATATTTCTAGTGATATACTAGATACATTTATGAAATATGTTGAAAGTTTGAACAAGAAAATTTAAAAAATATATTTCTAATGAGAAACTACCTGTAGTTACATTTATGAGATGTGTTGAAATGTTTGAAAAAGAAAATAAAAAAATATATTTCTATTGATAAACTAGATACATTTCTGAAATGTGTTGAAAAGTTTCAAAATCAAAGAAATATTTTTCTAATGATAAACTAGATACATTTATGAAATGTGTTGAAAGTTTGAACAAGAAAATAAAAAAAATATATTTCTAATGATAAACTAGATACATTTCTGAAATGTGTTGAAAAGTTTCAAAATCAAAGAAATATTTTTCTAATGATAAATTAGATACATTTATGAAATGTGTTGAAAAATTTCAAAAAGAATATCAAAAAATATATTTCTATTGATAAACTATATACACTTATGAAATCTGTTGAAAAGTTTGAAAATCAAAAAAATATATTTCTAATGATAAACTAGATACATTTATGAAATGTGTTGAAAAGTTTGGAAAACAAAATCAAAAAATATATTTCTATTGATAAACTATATACACTTATGAAATCTGTTGAAAAGTTTGATCAAGAAAATATAAAAATATATTTCTAATGATAAACTATATACATTTATGAAAAGTGTTGAAAAGTTTGAAAAAGAAAATGAAAAGATATATTTCTAGTGATAATCTACCGGTAGATACATTTATGAGATGTATTGAAAAATTTCAAAAAGAAAATCAAAACATAAATTTCTATTGTTAAACTATATACACTTATGAAATGTCTTTAAAAGTTTGAAAATCAAAAAAATATATTTATAATGATAAACTATATACATTTATGAAAAGTGTTGAAAAGTTTGAACAAGAAAATGAAAAGATATATTTCTAGTGATAATCTACCGGTAGATACATTTATGAAATGTGTTGAAAAGTTTCAAAATCAAAAAATATATTTCTAATGATAAACTAGATACATTTATGAAATGTGTTGATAAGTTTGAAAAAGAAAATCAAAAAATATATTTCTAATGATAAACTAGATACATTTATGAAATGTGTTGATAAGTTTGAAAAAGAAAATCAAAAAATATATTTCTAATGATAAACTATTTACATTTATGAAATGTGTTGAAAAGTTTGAAAAAGAAAATGAAAAGATATATTTCTAGTGATAATCTACCGGTAGATACATTTATGAGATGTGTTGAAAAGTTTGAAATTTAAAAAAAAATATATTTCTAGTGATAAACTAGATACATTTATGAAATGTGTTAAAAAGTTTGAAAAACAAAACAAAAATATTCCTAATGATAAACTAGATACATTTATGAAATGTGTTGAAAAGTTTGGAAAAGAAAATCAAAAAATATATTTCTAGTGATAAACTATATACATTTATGAAATATGTTGAAAAGTTTGAACAAATAAATAACAAAAATATATTTCTAATGATAAACTATATACATTTATGAAATGTGTTGAAAAGTTTTAAAAAGGAAAATAAAATAAAATATTTCTAATGATAAACTAGATACATTTATGAAATATGTTGAAAAGTTTGAAAAAGAAAATGAAAAGATACATTTGTAGTTATAATCTACCGGTAGATACTTTTATAAGATTTATTGCTAAGTTCGAAAAAGAAAATCGAAAACTAAATTTCTATTGATAAACTATATACACTTATGAAATGTTTTGAAAAGTTTGAAAATCAAAATAAAATATTTCTAATGATAAACTAGATACATTTATGAAATGTGTTGAAAAGTTTGAAAAGGAAAATATAAAAATATATTTCTAGTGATAAACTAGATACATTTATGAAATATGTTGAAAGTTTGAACAAGAAAATTAAAAAAATATATTTCTAATGAGAAACTACCTGTAGTTACATTTATGAGATGTGTTGAAAAGTTTGAAAAAGAAAATAAAAAAATATATTTCTATTGATAAACTAGATACATTTCTGAAATGTGTTGAAAAGTTTCAAAATCAAAGAAATATTTTTCTAATGATAAATTAGATACATTTATGAAATGTGTTGAAAAATTTCAAAAAGAAAATCAAAACATATATTTCTATTGATAAACTATATACACTTATGAAATCTGTTGAAAAGTTTAAAAATCAAAAAAATATATTTCTAATAATAAACTAGATACATTTATGAAATGTGTTGAAAAGTTTGGAAAACAAAATCAAAAAATATATTTCTAGTGATAAACTAAATACATTTATGAAATATGTTGAAAAGTTTGAACAAGAAAATATAAAAATATATTTCTAATGATAAACTATATACATTTATGAAAAGTGTTGAAAAGTTTGAAAAAGAAAATGAAAAGATATATTTCTAGTGATAATCTACCGGTAGATACATTTATGAGATGTATTGAAAAATTTCAAAAAAAAAATCAAAAAATAAATTTCTATTGATAAACTATATACACTTATAAATGTCTTTAAAAGTTTGAAAATTAAAAAAATATATTTCTAATGATAAACTAGATACATTTATGAAATGTGTTGAAAAGTTTAAAAAGGAAAATAAAAAAATATATTTCTAGTGATAAACTAGATACATTTATGAAATATGTTGAAAAGTTTGAAAAAGAAAATCAAAAAATATATTTCTAATAATAAACTACTGGTAGATAGATACATTTATGAAATGTGTTGAAAAGTTTCAAAATCAAAAAATATATTTCTAATGATAAACTATATACATTTATGAATGTGTTGATAAGTTTGAAAAAGAAAATCAAAAAATATATTTCTAATGATAAACTAGATATATTTATGAGATGTGTTGAAAAGTTAGAAAAAGAAAATGAATAGATATTATATTTCTAGTGATAATCTACCAGTAGATACATTTATGAGATGTATTGAAAAGTTTGAAAAAGAAAATAAAAAAATATATTTCTAATGTTAAACTAGATACATTTATGAAATGTGTTGAAAAGTTTGAAATTTAAAAAAAAACATATTTCTAATGATAAACTAGATACATTTATGAAATGTGTTGAAAAGTTTGGAAAAGAAAATCAAAAAAAAATTTCTAATGATAAACTAGATACATTTATGAAATATATAAGACAATTATTGGACAGGTTTTACATATAGAAATATGCCAAGACAATAAATGTGGGAGTATTTAATTGGAGGGTTGTATGAGTGGAAACATGATTGGGTTTGAATGCAGGGTATTATTTTGTTTCCGATAGTGAATTTGATTGTCACAATAGAAGTTAAATGTCATAGTATGACAATGTGCGCATTTCCCGTTTGCAAGTACTCTTCGTGACTGCAACAATTGTACTGCGTCTTTGTCAGTCAAAGGCAAATTCAACATACATACGGCAGCCATTTTACTAAAGATATGTAGTGGAAGAGTGATGTAACGGAAGTGTGAATGGCATTACCAAGTTCTAAAAAATATGACAGGAGCGCATTTAAAAAAAAAGTGTAAGCAGGAAATGCTAGATGTACACTTGATCCTGTATTGTTCCATTTTTGCTTATAAATTGTTACTTATTGTAAATTGTTACTTATTATAAATTGTTACTTATAAATTTAGCGTATTATAAGTTGTTACTTATTGTAAATTGTTACTTGTAATTTTTTTTTAAATTATAAATTATCTTTTAGAGAACAGTGGAAACAGCATTTTTCTCCACGGGACCTAGTTGGCCTATCAGCGGAGCCTTACCTTCTATATCCAACACATTACACTGGAGAACCATATTACATCTCCGACACTGAAGATTCAATCACCATTGACAAGGGTCATGCTCGTAAAGGTGCTGCAGACAGTGAACTGATGGTAGACACAAACATAGCAAGACCTGATGAGACAGAAACACAGATTGACGGTGTTATAAAGCTGGAAGGGCCAGTTGTCAAGGATGAGTTTTAATCAAGTATGGGAATAGTTAATTAATCGCTGTGTAATTATGAGAATAGGCATATAGATGAACTCTATTACTAAGCTGGAACTTAGCTCGCTAAATTAGATATTGGTTTTGTAGCAAGACAGTTAGATCTCCTTACCTACAAGTAATCAATCAAGTGCCATGCCAATTGGTGTAGGTCATCATGCTTCTCCACAACTTTCTGCCTCTTGTGTTGTTAAGAAATTCAATTGATGACTTCATTTTGTACCACACTGACAACCCATCCAGAAATTTATCTCTTTGTCTTCCTCTGTCTCTTCTCCCCTTGATCTTTCCAGTTGTTATTACATGTTGAAGTTTTACTTTTCTCATCGCACGTCTAAGACCATCGGAAAACACATATGAAGTAGCAACAAAAATATTTTTTAAATTTTGGGACCGCTACAACATGAAGAACTGTATTAAAGGGTTGGGGGATTAGGAAGGCTGAAGGATAGAGGGATTACACTACATGGAGTTTATTATCTGAATCCTGTATTATTTGTGTGTTTTATTTTCTGTGTTTTTTTATCATGAACTATTTGAAATAGATTTATGTTTTCTGTAATATTGTTGATTTTTCTCTTGTTGTTCCAGCTGACCATTTATATTTCTTATTGCGACGTAATGTTGTTATGTAAAACTACATTAGCTGTCTAGTTTACAGAAAAGCTGCAATATGTATGCATTTTGGCCTGGTATATTTAATTTTATGTCGCAATATTGTTGATATAGACATGCTATTTGTATCTCGAGCATTTTTCTGCGATCAATTATTATACATCCAGTATGATATTGTTCACGGATGATAATGATGACATAATCCCTTTACCCGTGAGCAAGTAGCTCTTGACACTTGATGATGATAAAATAATCCCTTTAGCTGTGAACAGGTAGCTCTTTACACATGGTGATGATGAAATAATCCCTTTAGCTGTGAACAGGTAGCTCTTGACACATGATGATGATGCATCCCGTTATCTGTGAGCAGGTAGCTCTTGAAAGTCCATAGCCTTTTTTGACATATGCACAGGTTCTTCTCAGTTGTGTAACTGAGGTGCCTGCCAGACTCACGTAAGGTTGTCTCAAAGGTATGGATGGTTAGGGGGAGTTTATAGATGCATATGTTTTGTCCCCAAAGGGAGGCATTCCACTGTGGCAGTATCTTAGGATTATCACATCCTGCTAGGAGCACAGCACGCACATCTGAGCCAACAATCTCATCATTCTTCTGTCAGATTTGTTGACACATCCGCAGTGATGCACATCAAGTATTCCTCTGCCACAACTGGACAATGGTGCAATGTCTGCTGGTCGGTAGCTCTTCAGCATCCATGATCAAAGATTATTTGATAGAAAACAAAAGTAAGAAATTGAAACAAGATGATATTTTTTCACTCAACTTTCCTTAGTAACCTATTACAACATTCCTGGAAAGAAGACAGTATTCTTATTCTTTGTACCCGGAACCAGCAGTCCAGGCCCAAGTTACTATATGGGCAATTGGTCCTGTATAGAATAGTTTGTTTAGGTTGCCATGAGTCTCCCACAGTTTGTTTTGTAGAGATATTCCTGTGGACCAGGATATTGCTCTGTCAACAAATTCTCTGGGGCAATACTGTAGTATATATTCTGGGTAGGTGTTGTTATTCTGCACATGTTGGTTGCAGAGTCGCTAATACCGATTCGGGGTAAGTGTGCTTTTAGATGGCAATGTTCCATTCTCAGTCGAAATACCCTGACTTGTTCCTGTCAGTTGAATTTGCTCATGCTGTCTTGCTCGGGGCTGTAGTTTCCATTTATTTCTCTCCACTACAGTCTCAGATTATTTTAGCGGAGACGCTACTTCCCTGAAATTTTGAAGTACGTGGGATTGAGGGAGATTATCTGCCATTTTTGACAATTCGTCTTTGCTTTCAGGCATTTTTTAGCATCTAATTATTCTTTATATAGTTGTACAATATCTTTACTTTTTCTAAATACTCTATTTAGCTGAAAGGGAAAATAGGTGTTTGAATTTCTAAACCACCACCCCATACTTCCTTATTTACAGATCTGGTGCTATGCCATTATTGGAGCTAGTTTTCAAGTAGTAATGTTAAAGTTAACCATAGCATTTATTAAATGCCGTAGGGGTGTAAGATGTTAATGACCTCACATTTCAGTGGCTCTGCTATATGAGGGTGGTAGCCATCTCCTCTCCCTCACAGTCTTTACTTCCTGGATTAATCCGGTACCCAATTAAGGCTGGGTTGACCCGGGAGCCTTTGTGATTTGAAAAATGTTTCCGCCTCAAACTGGGGAATGAACCCAAGACCACTCATATGCGAAACCAGCCCGCTAACCACTGCCCTACCCAGCTCCCTGTAGTTTTCAAGTACATGTTTTATGCGAAGATTAAGATTGTGAACTTCATCACGTTTTATCCTAGGGTTAAGATTGTGAACTTCAGCCCATGTTTTATCTTAGGGTTTGCTTCTCACGTATATTGTTGACTGGAATTTCTCTGTGTAATGTTGTTCTGTTAGTTTGCAGTACAGCTGAAATATTTGTACTTTCAACTTGGTATATCCATTTTTCTGCATGTCCCCAATATATATCATTGTCTTCCTCTCACCGGTGTGTTGCCAGGGCACGAAAGGGGAGCAAAGACAACAACTTACCTGCCATGTAATAAGTGGCAACTAAGGAGGTTTGTGGGTGTTATTGACATTTCCAACCCATAGGTCAAAGTGACTCTTTTTCTTCAGCGTCCATTCTCAAACTTCTGCTGAATCTCTCTTGTAGCAAGACAATGGTACTACTAGATTTCCAGCAGGACGTAATCCAGAGAAAGGAAATTCATTGTGTCCCCATTTTATTTGCATCAGTGGCCTGACTCAAAAGTAAATCAACCATGCTCAATCTGGATCTTTCAGGTCAAAAGGTACAGATATTGCAGTCATGCTGTAAGCCAAAACAACAGAATCTATTCTCCAGACTACTTCTAGATAACCATCAGTAGTTTTGGGGGCATTCATCTCAAACTCTCACTTTATCTCTTGTATAGCAGAACACTGGTCTTACTAGATTTCCAGCAGGATGTAATTTAGAGAACACAAATACATTGTGTCGCAATTGTATTTGCGCCAATAAATCCGACTTCGGCGTTAGTAACTAATACATTCATTATTTTTACTACTTTGAACAGTAAATGTCTGTAACTGTATTGATAGTATAGTAAGCAAAGGGTGTGATTTTTCTACACTCGTCCGAATGATGGAGGACAGGTGTATGGAGGGCTTTGAAGGGCTTTTTGTGATAGGGGTGTTGGGAGAGCTTTTTGTGATAGGGTGTTAGGAGGACTTTTTATGATAGGGTGTTAGGAGGGATTTTTGTGATAGGGTTTTTTGGTGTGCTTTTTTTTCTAACATCGCCAGAGTGGAATCCCTACAACCCTGATAGGTTATGGGTAATTATTATTATACGCTAGATGTACGAAAGAACTGGTTCTCATACTTGTTGTCATAGCCACAGACACACCACAGAGTTTTAGAATGAATGCAGATGAAGAACTTTACATCAGCTATGTTGTCATTTGTTTTTGTATTATAAATATGTTTTTTCACTTAATGATTTTTCATATTATGTGATACTAATTGGTGCTAATTAGTCATGTACAGAGCTGCAGATTATGTAATATATTCTCACAAACATATATTTTGATATTAATTGGTGCTATTTATTCGTGTACAGAGCTGCAGACTAAACAATATATTCATATTTGATATATCAACATTGTAATCATTTAAATATATTTGTGCTTCACTAATGAAGATAGAAATCTTTTGAGCAGACATGAAATATTTTTTTATTGTAGGAGTGTACAAACAATTCATTATGATTTTTGGAGCTTTCCCTGAATGCATGCCTACCAAAATATTTTTATTATTTCTCTTGGTTATGTTTGTCAGATAATGGGTATTTATTAGCCGAAATGCTAACCCTAACTCATACAACTCTCCTAACCACTCATACAATCATCTTAAATAAATAAATATTTAAGTTAATAAACATAGATAAACAAATGTATAAACATAATCAGGGAAATAATCAAAATACAATTTTATTGGGTAGGCACGCATTCGGGGACAGATCCTGATTGTTTCTAAAATAAATCCTTGATGTTTCATCTTCAGCAATTTTTTAATCAAACTTCCACTGGATCTCTCTTGTAGCAGGACAATGGATGGTCCTAGATTTTATCTCTCTTGTAGCAGGACAATGGATGGTCCTAGATTTTATCTCTCTTGTAGCAGGACAATGGATGGTCTTAGATTTTATCTCTCTTGTAGCAGGACAATGGATGGTCCTAGATTTTATCTCTCTTGTAGCAGGACAATGGATGGTCATAGATTTTATCTCTCTTGTAGCAGGACAATGGTCCTAGATTTATCTCTCTTGTAGCAGGACAATGGATGGTCATAGATTTTATATCTCTTGTAGCAGGACAATGGTCCTAGATTTTATATCTCTTGTAGCAGGACAATGGTCCTAGATTTTCAACAGGATGTAGTCTAGAGAATGGAAATGCGTTGTGCCAAGTGTTTTATTTGTACCAATGGCCCAACACATTTGTCTCAGTGCTCTATATTATATTATCCATGTACTAAGGGAAATTTTCAGCAAATTGTGTGGTTTCCTGATGATTTATCTCTACAAATTTTGCTGTGTCAAATATTTGCTTTATAACAGTAATTAACAGACTGCCAATCTACATACTTTGAAAGTTTATGAATGACCAGTGTTGCTGTGTGATTCGTATCTTTAGTTTCTTCCAACCTCTTGGATATCACGGATCTCTTCCCTGCACATGATAGTGCTGGTGGTAATGACAGAACAGTTCGACTTGCTTAAAACGTGTCGAGTCTGTGAATGATCTTTATGAAGGGAAATTGAAGTGTAAAATAATGACTTTGTAACAGGACTTTAAAAAAAGTCCCACCAAAGATGGATGTGTCGAGCCATTGCAGAAAAATAACGGCGACATAATTTATTTCCATTTTCTGGACTACACCCTGCTGGAAATATAAGACTATTGTCCTGCTACAAGAGAGAACCAGCGGGAGTTTGAGAATGAACGCTGAAGAGGATGAAGTAAAGAATGTGTACATGCATTGAGAGATTATAAATGGCTGATGCTGCTGTGAGTCATTGATATCTCTAGTTTCTTCCAACCTCTTGGGTAGGGTATCTCATAGATATACTTCTCTGGACATGATAAGCTCTTCCATCCTCTTGGGTATCTCATGGATATACTTCCCCAGACATGATAAGCTCATCCATCCCCCTGGGTATCTCATGAATACACTTCCTCGGTCGTGAGGGCATTTGATGGCTGGTCACATTCTATAGAAAGTCGTATTGGCTCAGAAGTCATACTGAAGTGGGATGAAAATATCAGATGTACCTTTAGATGTACGCAGGTAGCTTTAGATGTACGCAGGTAGCTTTAGATGTACGCAGGTAGCTTTCGACAGTCCTTCTAGAAAAACCACATGTCCTCATCGGTTGAGTAACTGAGGTGATACACAAATTCACATAAGATTTACTGTTTCTTCTTCTTCAGCATTTATTCTCGAACTCCCATTGGATCTCTCTTATAGCAGGACAATGGTTAAACTAGATTTCCAGCAGGATGTAGTCCAGAAAATGGAAATATGTTGTGTACCCGTTTTATTTGCACCAATGGCCCGACACATCCATCCTCTGCAGTATTTGCCATTTCAAAATTTATGGTTGTCTTAGGGAGTTTTATGGATACATGTTTAGTCCCTGAATGGAGACATTCCAGTGTGGCAATATCCCTGTATCATCACATCGTTCTAGGAGGGCAGAATTATGTCTGGGCCAACTAGTTCATCCATTCTTCTATCAGATCTGTTGACCCATCTGCAGTGATGCCACCTAGTCTTCCCCGCCATGTGGGATTGTACCACCTAGTCTTCCCCGCCATGTGGAATTGTACCACCTAGTCTTCCCCGCCATGTGGGATTGTACCACCTAGTCTTCCCCGCCATGTGGGATTGTACCACCTAGTCTTCCCCGCCATGTGGGATTGTACCACCTAGTCTTCCCCGCCATGTGGGATTGTACCACCTAGTCTTCCCCGCCATGTGGGATTGTACCACCTAGTGTTCCCCGCCATGTGGGATTGTACCACCTAGTCTTCCCCGCCATGTGGGATTGTACCACCTAGTCTTCCCCGCCATGTGGGATTGTACCACCTAGTCTTCCCCGCCATGTGGGATTGTACCACCTAGTCTTCCCCGCCATGTGGGATTGTGCCACAAAGGTGCAATGTTTACTGCATCTCTTCATCATCTATGATGATTTTTCACAGGTTGTCATCCTCGAGACAAGACATGCAGCAGCAATGATGATTTTTAACAGGTTATCATCCTTGAGACAAGACATGCAGCAACAATGATGATTTTTCATAGGTTATCATCCTCGAGACAAGACATGCAGCAGCAATGATGATTTTTCACATGTCATCCCATCCCCCCAACTTTCTTGTCATCTCTCTATGACATGCCTGAAAAGAAGAGTTCCTATTTTGTGCTCCTTGAGCTAGAAGTCTAGGCCAGGGTTATCACACAAATAAAACCATGAAGTAGTATGATGTTGCCTAGATTCTTCCTGTGCCGGGTGGTGATGTTTTGCTTTCATCTCCTGAAGGGTGTTTCTCGTAGCATTTTTTAAGGGAAGTTTTCCAGGACTTTTTCAAGTCCCAGATGAATCGTTTACTCTTCATCAGCTGTTATTCTCAAACTCCCACTGGATCTCTCTTGTAGAAGGACAATGGTCCTACCAGATTTGCAGCAGGATGTAGTCAATCATCGGCTGTGTCCCAGATGAGCGTGGTGATGTGTCATTAGCTAGACAGTATTCTACTCCAGCAGAAATCTCAACAGTTCAAGCATGGATCATATAGACATAGATCTCAGCATGGAGATACTGGTCTCAACAGACTTCATCACAGTGAACACCAATGTTTTCTCTTGATCCCAAAAGAGGAGCAAAGAATAGCAACACTACCTTCCATGCCTGTCATAAGATTCAACTATGGAGGTCATGGGGTGAAGTTGGCTTTTCCATTCCATATAGGGTCAAAGTAACTCAGAAGCCATGCTGAAGTCAGATGTGTCAAGCCAAAAGAAGCAGAAATCGGATCAAAACTACAAACCATGACACAATGCATTCTATATTTCAGACTTCATCCTGCTTATCTGCAGAAATTTGATAACAAATGCAGAAGTTGACTCTTATGACATGCATAGAAGGTAAAAAGTGTTGCTATTCTTTGTTCCCATTTTGGGCTACAACAACAGTGTGGTGGATCGTTCAGACACAGATCTTCTTCGTTCTTTCTCAAACTCCTGCAGATTAGCAGAATGTAGTCCAGAGAAGGGAGTGCGTTGTGTCATGGTTTCCAGCAATGCTGCAATATCTATGCTTTTTGGCCTGACACATCCAGCTTTAGCATGGTTTTGGGCCATGCTGACCCTATATTGGATGGGACAGCCAACTCCATCCCATAACCTCCTTAGTCGACCCATGACATGCATAGAATATAAACAGTGGTGCTATTCTTTGCTCCAATTTCGGGCCACAACAGCACACCACATGTGCAATGGATCGTTCGGACACAGGTCTTAAGCAGAATTCATCGCTGCGAAGATTATGAAGTGGAGGTAAACAAGCCAAAGTTCAGCACCGTAACCACTTATTATGACATACGTACGTAGGTAACATTGTTACTATTCTCTGCTCCTCTTTTGTATGTCCTTGTAACATATGGGTGTGTGAATCTCATTCATAATCACATGTATATTAGTTTCCAAACGATATATTTATATCTACCGCTATATGCCATTAAATACTTTTTATTTTGTAAACTCATGTTGCACAATATAATCTGCATGCATTTTTTGTGTCACAATGAAATGTATATCATTATTCTATGCTTTATTTTGGTAATTCAGAAAGTTATATTGAAAAATTTTTTGGTAATTCAGAAAGTTATATTGAAAATTGTTTGGTAATTCAAAAAGTTTTATTGAAAATTTTTTTGGTAATTCAGAAAGTTATATTGGAAAATTTTTTGGTAATTCAGAATGTTATATTGAAAATTTTTTTGGTAATTTGGAATGTTATATTGAAGATTATAGGGGTACCGGATTGATAGCATCAACACACAGAGTCAGGATTATATTTTGAGCAAGTATTTTCTCTGTTTCGAATGAAACATTTCCCGCCAAAGGCGGATGTGTTGGGTCATTGGCGCAAATAAAACGGCAACACAACGCATTTCCATTCTCTGGACTACATAACTGGAAATCTTGTAGGATCATTGTCCTGTTACAAGAGAAATCCAGTGGGAATTTGAGAATGAACGCTGAAGAAGAAGAAGAATGAAACATTTGAATATAGCTTCTATTTTGAGCAAATATTTTCTCTGTTTCGAATATTATGTTTATACTTTATTAATAAACAGTTTTCTAATAACATTTGTTATTTGTTTTTCAACTGTGTGTTGCTGGGGGCCTGAAATAGCAGCACAGAATAGAAACACTGTTTACCATTCCATGCGGGATGTAAGAGGCTGTTATGGAGGTTATGGGGTGAAGTTGACTGTCTCATCCCATATAGGGTCAAAGTGATCCAAGCCATGCTGAGGTCAGATGTCGCAGACCGAAAGGCGCATATATCCATTCTCTAGGCTACATTCTGCTAATCTGCAGGAGTTTGAGAAAAATGCAGAAGAAGAAGTACTTGCTTATATCATTTTATTGGCAGGCAATGCAGCAATAGACAGCACAATACTGAGAAGAGATGAAGCAGACTTGATCAAGGCAGTAATAAATTCATTTCAAGATGAAGATGATGTCAATGAGGCTGAGAACGTACACATACAGAGAATGTCAGTAATGGAAGTATCTAGAGGGGAGGGAAGGAAAAGTAAATTTTTTGGAAAGTCCCAAAGGTCACACAAGCAAGACCTGACTGGGACTCTGAGTCTACATACACTGGGATGGCTGCTGGAACGGAGAGTGGAGCACTTATGGAAGTGCCCCACGTGCTGTGATGCTAGATTCTAATCAAGAATCTGGAGACTGCCTTTTTGTATGCCTCATATATGTTTGTTTTTTGTTGACTCATTTATTTCTGTAATCCATTGTTTGCAAAGGTTTGCCCCTGGTTTGTATCCATCTTGTCGGTATAGTAATGCTTTTTTGAAGGGGGCCCTGTCTGATGGTAGTCTGGAAGCATGTGAGAACCTCTTAATCTATTGTCTTCTGGTGTAATCGTGAATTGGCATTGTGTTTGTTACTAATGTTGTCATTTCTGATTCTGTAGTTTATTATTACTGTGAGAATTTCACACGGCACAGAAGCACAGACAAACATCATTATAAATGGGCATAAATTTGAGGACGTGAATATTTTCAAATACCTCGGATCCTGCATATGCAGCGACGGAAAACGCAAAACAGACTTAAAGATATGCCCCTAAGGCTGGAGAAATATAACTGATATGTCAAGGTTAACTTTAATTTGGAAAAGATAAATCAGTGTTAGTGTGAAAATCTAACATTGAATCTGACTTATGTTGTTTATTATGTTGTGTTGGTGTGTAAGCTGAACACTCACTGCAGTCATGGAGAAAGGATACAGACCTTCGAATACAAATGTTACAGACAAATTCTGCACATCTCCTATAGAGAGCATGAGACAAATGTGTCAATCAATCAAGTGCCATGCCGAATGGCATAGGCGATCATGTTTCTCCACGACTCTATCTCTCTTGTGTTGTCAATGAGCTCGGTTTGTGAAATTTTACCGTGCCACAATACTAGTCCATCTAGCGACAAATGTGTACATTAGAAATAAAATAGATTCATACAAGAATCATTACTTTCAATAGTAAAGCAACAAATATACCTACTTGCATGGTTTATAGGTCTGTTGCTTAGGTGGAGGTGGGAGGTGGGTGTTCAACTCCCCTCTTCCACCCTTAGGAAATCATGTTTTTTATTTGCTAGGAATTTAGCCAAAAGTTGGGTGAAATCCCTACATTAACGATTTTTCACAAAAAATTCATCAGCTTTCTCATCAAAAAAGTCATCAGCTTTCTCATTTAAAAAATCAACTTTCTCATCAAAAAAGTCATCAGCTTTCTCATCAAAAAAGTCATCAGTTTTTTCATCAACAAAGTCATCAGCTTTCTCATCAAAATAATCATCAGCTTTCTCATCAAAAAATCAACTTTCTCATCAAAAAAGTCATCAGCTTTCTCATCAAAAAAGTCATCAGCTTTCTCATAAAAAAAGTCATCAGCTTTCTCATCAAAAAAGTCATCAGCTTTCTCATTAAAAAAGCAATCAGCTTTCTCATTTAAAAAATCAACTTTCTCATAAAAACGTCATCAGTTTTTTCATCAAAAAAGTTTTCAGCTTTCTCATCAAAAAAATCATCAGCTTTCACATCAAAAAATTCATCAGCTTTCTCATCAAAAAAATCGTCAGCTTTCTCATCAAAAAAGTCATCAGCTTTCTCATCAAAAAAGTCATCAGCTTTCTCATCAAAAAAGCCATCAGTTTTCTCATCAAAAAAGTCATCAGTTTTCTCATAAAAAAGCCATCAGTTTTCTCATCAAAAAAGTCATCAGCTTTCACATAAAAAAAGTCATCAGCTTTCTCATCAAAAAAGTCATCAGCTTTCTCATCAAAAAAGTAATCAGTTTTCGCATCAAAAAACGTATCAGCTTTCTCATCAAAAAAGTCATCAGTTTTCGCATCAAAAAACGTATCAGCTTTCTCATTAAAAAAAGTCATCATCTTTCTCATTCAAAAATTCATCAGTTTTCGCATCAAAAAAGTCATCCGTTTTCACATCTAAAAAGTCATCACCTTTCGCATCAAATAAGTCATCAGCTTTCTCATAAAAAAAGTCATCAGTTTTCTCATAAAAAGGAAGGAATTACATTTAAAAAATTAATAATTTATTATTTTATAGGTAAATCCCCTTCCTCAATGAAAACTTGTCTGCGGCTCTGATGGTTTTTTTGGATGTGTGATGATATGATTAATCGTTATAAACTATACTACAGGGAACAGTCGAGGTAGGAAGAAGCAGACAAAGACTAAGAAAATCATGGACAGGCAGCATCAAGGGCTGGATAGGTCAAGATATTTTCACACTCATCTGCTTCGCTGAAGAAAGAATTTGCTGGAGAACTCTGGGTGTTGTTTCATCCCATGTGGTACTACTGTGAACCTGGCAGGTTATAGCAGTTTTACCCAACCTTTTCTTTAAACCTTTCCCCACCCTCAATCTTTCAAAAATTCTGATGCCACCCCCCAGTCCTACATTTTTTATAGGTCTATTCAAAAAATGACTTATTCCATAAATGAAACCTAATTATAACTTGTTCAGGACACAAGACTTGCGTTTTAGGAAGAAAACACTAGAAAATTATTAAAAGAAAAAAAAACAGTTAAGTAGGCAAAATTTTCGAAACATATAATGGACAACTAAATCTCAAGAACACAATTTTTTTAAGTGTCCCCCAAACAATGAAATCCCCCCCCCCCCTTTCACCTTTGGGGCGTGTGCCACAACACCCGGTTATAGGCTTATAGTATGGTGTGATAGAAGGGAGACGAACATGAGGTAAATGGGAACTGTCGCTGACCTTTCGTGCGAAGACGGCTCCTCATCTGTAATGAATAGGCTATTGTATTGTTAAACTTCTGTCATGTTTACGGGGAAATGTCACTTTATAAAAAAAAAAAGGAACGTGCCAACTCTGATTAAGAACCTCGAATAAATAGGTCAGACTTAGGCCTGTTCAATCAATCGTCTCATTTTATCTTCACGCTAAACCCCCCCCCCCCCCCCCCCCCCACCACAAAAACCCAACGACCGAGAAATACACGAATACTCAAAAACGTATACACTGTAAACTAATAACGATGTACACAGGAGACACAGTCACGTGACATTTACAGTGTATGAATAAATGTCTCCTTAGTTGATGATTGGTCGATAAGGGATTACAACCTTTTGGTTAAGGTATGTTGACATCATGGACTTAGAATATCATGGCCTGTCAGAAAAACTAATGTGGAAGTGTTGAAAGAGTCAAATGCGAAACGGACCCTAATAAATAATATAAGAAAAAGACAATCTTCATATTTTTGGCCACTTCATGAGACAAGGAGGTTTGGAGAATATAGTCACAACAGGCAAGATTGAAGGCAACAGAGACAGATGGCTACAACGTGAAAATATATTAGACAGTTTGACAACATGGCACGGCAGGGAAACAACAACGAGCTTGATACATAATACTGGAGACAGGGAGATATGGAGAGCCATGGTCGCCTACGCCAGCCGGCATGGCACCTGATGATGATGTTGATATCGTCTTGATGTTTGATGCGTTACAGCAAACACACACATCGTTAGGCTGCTTGTTAATTGGTGAAGGCTCTACTGGCTTCGTGAACTGTTATTCCACGTGATCTGGTGGTAAAAGTCCATTCGAACCACTGATTGTGGATTATTTTGATCGTCTGTGTCTCACGTCATCTGTGTCATGAAAATGTTCGGAGATGAACTCCGTGAACACAGCATTCATTCACAGTCATATGTTTATCAATGAACTCTCTAGTGATTGCAAAGATAGTCTTGAAAAGATAATCCATTCTTCACCAAGATCGATGCCTTCTGGTGCACACATCTGTTCAATATAGATGCCTTCTGGTGTAAACATCTTTTCAACTTCTTGTTTCATCTTCTGTATCCATTCTCAAAATCCTGCAGATCAGCAGGATATAGTCCAGATAAACGTTGTGCCATAATTGACAGCTTAACTGACAAATCGAACTTCAGCATAGCCTCTAGGTCAATTTGACACTGTGGGGTGAGACCAGTGTTATAAATATGTTATAGGTCATATAAGTGGGGGGAGGAGTAATTCCCTTTAAAAAGTCATTCGTGTGTTTTCGTGTATCAGATCTTCATGTGATGTTCCTTTTGTGAAAATCTCTACGGGGTGGGGGGGGGAAGAGACTTTTTACCCGCATTTTGGCCAAATTTCTAATGCTAAAAGGCATAGACCTATTCTGATTTTCTAAAGGACGGGAAATTGAATATCTCAACCCTACGGGCCTTTATGGGACAACAAACTCCACCTTAAATTCCTCTTAGTTGCTGCTTACGATATGCTTGACAGGTAACAGTTTAGCTCCCCATGCTCCTCTTTCAGACCCGCCAACCAAGGACGATTTCTATTGGAAATTAAGTTTATCTAACTATCACTACGTTCAGATTTTTGTTTACTAGAAACAGATTCTTGAAGAGATTCTTTCTTTTTAATTATATCAAAGAACATAGGTCAGCTGTGATGGAAATTTAATTTATTTATTGGATAATCTCCGTGACAGAAGACACATGGCAATCACATAATACTATGAATTAATTAATACTTCTACAGAAAATACCTTATGACCACTGATCTATGTATAAATAAATCAAAGTCTTCACGCTCTACCGCATTCAGGATTACCAAGCGTGTTTATTCGCTTGAACAAAGCGAGACCAAGTGTGTTGATTTGAACACGTAACACATTTGTTGTATTTGTAAACTGTTATAGAAACTGGGACATAGGCAAAACAGGGCGAGATATAAGTCAGTGTTATAAAACCAAGACAATCTTGGTGAGACCTGGACACATCTTTGCACTCAATACATACAATTACAATACATACGTGCCATTAACATAAACAAATGTATATTTCCGCAATTTTAGTAAGCAATGTATCAAGTCAAAATATTTTGAGTTTACATTTTTTTAAAACTCAGCTGACACAGGTGGATGTCGTTATATTGTGGAATTGCGTTATTGTTGAAAGTAAATTTTCTCTAAAAAATGAAGCGTTTTAAAACTCACAAATTGCAATCCCATTTTTTTTCTCGTGAATACTAAATTTATTTTCTTGTGTTAACGAAATTATAATTAGATCTTTTAAATTACGAATTAAGAACTATGGCCATAAAAACTGTAAGACTATATTATTACTTTGTATCAAAATTATTTATTCTTTCCAATAAATAACAGTATCAAAAATACACAAAAATACGTTTAAGTGTAACCGTGTAAATACAAATAATACTAAAATTTAGATAATTTCATGACAAAAAAGTCGAGTGAAGCACTTTCTAAGCAGCTCTCCTATACCCCCGTAATCCTCTTTCGAGGCGGTATGACATAGCAGGCGCCGACATTCGAAAGCCACTCGGACGCTAAGTATAGCTCACCACTTAGCTGAGCACGTTTATGCTGTTAACATTCCGTACGACCGAAAACTTCACCCCGGTGACTTCGTCCTGTCTTAACATGTCATATGGGGAGGAACCAGCCTAGATCCCAAGCGGTACTGTGACGAGCGAGCTGACTCGACACTGGCTGAACCTTGACCCCGCGGTGGAGTCTAAGACATGCGAACGGACTACTGACACTAGTTCCCATACAAAGTCAAGAGCCAACTTTTGTATTAGTTCCGCGGGGAACTTGAACCTTATACGGACATTATCCCTTAACATCCAAAAGTTTATGTGCCACACTTTTGTTCACCATGTCAACAGTTAGGGAAGAATGTCGTGCATATTGCTTTCAAAAAAACGTTTTTATAAATAGTAGAACGGGGAATAGTTACATAAAATCACTCAAAATAAATGAGAGTTGTTTATTATATTATATTACCACATGATCAGATCAAAATATTTGTGTTCTTATGATTTATTAATAAATTTGCACATATTAATACATTTCACATGTATTACATCCCCTTATCTGATAGTATCTGCGGGGTTATGACCCTTAATGAATAATGGGAATTCCACTCTCTATAGCCCTGCTATCCTAGACAGAGCCTCAAAATATATTTCACAAAATTATTTTTCCATACAGAGCCTCAGTTTTTATCCTATTTTTGCATTGCAATCACGTTTTTATGTTTTTAAAACGTCAAGTTCCAAAAAGAGTCATGTTTTTATGTTGTGAGTTTAATTCAAGTACAATTAGTTTTCTCAAAAACAAAACACTTGACATTTGTTTGGACAATCATTCAATCATGACTATTACATTTGTGTTTGTAAAGTGTCTTTTGCTAGGTCATATCGACTTACTGTACCGTGTCTCTCGTCAAATACAGTCACGTGAACTCATTCTTCTAAATGACTTTACTTGACGTTGATTTGTCATTGGCTGTCGACACAATGTATACAAAAGTGACCAATTAAAATCACTGTAATGGTTAAATAATGTGACTTCAGATGGATTATTTTCAAATAGTCCACACAACTAATTGAGAGACAAGATTATACAGTGTAGTAAACAATGTGTAATGGGGAATTTTTGATACCACATCGGTATATTCCGGTCATTTCTATTTGTACTGGTGTCTTTCAGCAGACATGCGATCTGTTGCATTCTTTATCTTTATAATAACTAATGAAACCAGTATTCTGGTTTTCACACTTTTCTTTTATTAATATATGATATGCAAGTTGTTTGGGAAAATTAGCGGTATATTGTCCTGAATGATAGATGCACAAAATAACCAACATTTAACACGTATTGTGTTTAGGCAAGTGCCACCAACTCGTTCCGTCAAAAGCACTAGACAACACAAATTGTTTTTAAAAAGTCACACACCATTAGTGCTTTTTTTAATCTCGAGAGGGGAACAAATAATAGCAATACTGTTTGCTTTCCATGTATATTTTAAGAAACGACTAAGGAGGTTATATGGTGGAGTTGGCTGCCCCCTCCTATATAAGGTCACAATGATACAGTGTCATTATAAAGTCGAATGTGTTAGGTCAAAAGCGAAGATCTCGCATCAATGTTGTGAACAATGACAAAACGCTAATTTGCAGGAGTTTGAGAACAAACGCAGACTCAATTATCCAGAGTGAAAACTAAGATGGAAAGCATCTATGTCTTGTTGACAAGATCTCAATTTTCTTTTTATCTCCTGTTACCAGGGTTGATCACATCATCCGTAATATCACTCCCTTAATAATCACTTGTGCTTGTGCTTCTTTCCCACTTTCATCATCCCTTGCCTCCCATTTCGTCATACGTGTGTTTCTATTCATTGTTAGTCAGCTATAGTTTGTCCTGATGATGGTTTCTTTTTCAAAACTTCATATGTCTTTGCATCTATTCGCTAGTATGTCGTGTGTATACATATTGACAACATTTGTATCTAAATCAGTTTTTCCTTATATTCCACTGTGTTGCCCCAGCCCTCGTATTTCCAGCCGATGTGTTGTTCCCGGCACTAGAGATTAATTCCAATAGACCAGAGAAAAAAGCTTGTCATCTTTCCTCAAGGATTATTACTATCGTATATCTTATGCGTCGCATAATTCTTTTCTCCTTCTTCCTCGTTTTCCAGCAGGTCAGATGCTGATATGGATTCCATCAAAGAACTGTTCTGTAGTTAGAAGCTCCAGTGCAGTAGTTAGATCTGGAAGAATCTGCGCCATAGTTTCATTTTTGGGTGAAATTATCCCCCTCCCTTCAAATATATAGCCCCAAACGTGGACCTAATTACATTTTGAGAACCGCTGATCTTTATCTGCTTTATCTTTTTATGTGTACGTCCTCAAACTCCTGTATGTTATCAGGATGTAATCCGGAGAATGGAATGTGGTATGTCATGATTTACATCGTGGTTGCGATATCTGCGCCTTTCGATCTGACACACCCTATTCAGCATGATTTCTGGATAGCATGATCCTCTATTGAATAGGAGAGCGAAATCAACCCCCCCCCCCAAAAAAAAACACCTTCTTAGTCACATTTTACGATGTGCATGGTAGACAACAATAACAGTACCACTAACTTTGCTTCTTTTTCCACACCACATTGGCAACACTGATCTAAACCACATTCACTGATCTAAACCACATATCACAGTACACACCACGCATTGTTTGTGTTTTGGTTTTTCTTGCTAGTCCTAATGTTGACATCTTAAGAGCACTCTAACTTTCGTGAACTGTGTTCACGAGATAGAAATAGGGCTCTGTTTACTGGAAGAAAACTTGACTATTGTGTCTTAGATAGTCACACTGACTAAACATAATGCTTCATTAATAAAATATAATTTAGTCACAGTAAACAGAGAACTTCCCACTTTATAGAAAGTGGTTTTCACTTTATAGAAAGTGGTTTTACGTTTGCAATGAAGGGGAGATAATATGTACAGTTGTGAACATATTTGTTTTAATTAATTATTGTGTCAAAACAAAGTTGAGAAATCTATTCCTGGTGTACTTTCACTTTAAACTTGCATTTACCAATTAGTGTGTTCTTTTTTTTAAATTGTATGCATCTGTCTAAAATATTTTTAAAAATTATTATGAAACTCTCACACTTAGGCTGACACATAAGTGTTTCCTATATACAAAAACGATAAATTTGGATGAGATCCCCTTGTTCTATCAATTTTTAAAATATCATAGGGTTACTGTTTCATTGTTACAGTTACTCTTACTGTAACTCATTGGAGCACCTGCCATCTGATGTTAAAATGGTGCCAAGATACTTTACTTTATCCCCATGATTTAATGTTGAATCATAGATAGTATATATCTTCCTTCATTAGAAAAAGGCGTTGGACTTACATCAGCCATGTTCTCAGAATAAACAGCCTAAAAATTCCCCAGCAGTCACTATATTGGGTGCCACCTAGAGTAAGAAGAGGGAGACCTAGAGAAACTCTACGAAGATCCATTAATAGAGAAGAGAAGGCCTGTCAATGAACCTAAACAACACGCAACAATTGAAAGACCTGGCAACACAGACAGAAATGGAAAGCTATGGTTTCTGCCCTATGCGCCGTCTATGGCCCTAGAGGAACATAACATAACATAGATAGTAATGCTGTATTCTGGCGGTGTGTATTTCTTGAAACAGCCATTACTTCTAGTTTCTTCTTGTTTAGACTGAGAGCTTTGTTTTCACTTTTTTGTACTACCATGTCTAACAAACTTCAAATTTCTTTTTCTCCCTCTGCAATCAGAACTGTATCGTCAGCATATGTTAGATTATTCAGATTTTGTAACCTCTAGCTGCTATTCCTAGCATGTTTTCTAAGTTTCATATAATATCCTCTGTATACAGGAAGAAAAGATCTGGTTACATTACACATCCTTGTCTGATGCCCATCTCTATCTTTTGAAATTCTCCTACATTGCCGTCAACACTCGACACAGCTGTTTGTTTCCAATACATGTTTCTTACTATCTTTAGATCTAATCTATCAACATAGCTGTCATCTTATTTTTATATACAGTCATATGTAGTAGAATTTATATGCGTATTCTTATACAACTTCTGATTTATGAAACAACAGAGAATGAACAACGTAAAAACAAACTCAATAAACTGCTTTTCGCTGACGATAAAAACATCATGTATGATGACGAAGAAAAACTGCAAACTCACATCAACTCACTATCAAGAATATGCAATAAATACAACGTGCGGATCAACAGACAAAAAGCAGAAACTGTGCAAATAACGAGATCAACAGAGCATTTAAATATTCAAATAGAGAAAACAAAAATAATACAAGTCAAAGAGTTCAAGTACCTACGAAGTATCTTTACAGAAGACGGATGAGTCAATTGAGAGATAGAAACAAGATGTAAAAAAGGCAAATATTTGGATATACCAGATGTCACTTTTGCTATAACACCCAAAAAACAACACGGAAGTAAAGAAACACATAAGTAAGAGCATCGTTCTGCCAACACTATGCTACCAATGTCAGACTTGGCAACTAACACCTACACATAAATAGGAGCATCTTTGTACCAACACTATGCTACCAATGTCAGACTTGGTAACTAACACCTACACATAAGAGAAATATTGAAACATGCGAAATGTCTAAGTAAGACTATTTGAGTCACCAGATTCGACAAGGTGCGCAATTAGAACATCAGACAGATACTAAGTATAACATAGTGCATCAGGTATATAGAGAAACAACCGATAAAATTGTTTGGACGTCTTATGAGGATGAACGGTCCCATTAGAGCGTATAACAAGATTTAACTAATGATAAAAAGCCAAGGGCAGACCAAGGAAAAGATAGACAACATCAAGACCATCCTGAATAAACATGACTGCACTACAACCATAGCAACATACATGGCTCTGGAACACAGACTACATCTTCTATACAAACCTCTACCCTCAGCGGCAAGTGTGGACGTTACGACAATAGACAATTCTTATAAAAACGTCCGCATTAGTAATAATTACTGAAATTTAAACCCCCTCCCTCCATTGTCCAAACTATTTTATCTGTTGTTTCTATATATATTCTATGCATGGTGTTATATCTATTATCTTTCTGATGTTCTCATTGCGCATTTTGTTGAGTCTGGTGATTCCAATGACCTTCTTCAGACATTTCATTTTGCAAGTTTTTATCTTAAATACATCAAAAATCCTGTACACCATTCAACATAACTGCAGAATGTTCAGAGTGCTCAATAATTACATACTTGGGTTATACATTGTTCACTTTCTCCACCTTGGATTCACTAGACATTTGGGGTGCAAAGGGAACGCATTGCACTAGGCGGACCCAGGGTTAGCAGATAATCAAGACCCCAAATGTACCTCCTCGCGGTGCACCCTGGAAACAGAAATACAGCAGCTCGAGCTGATTCTGGCCAAATCATTTGGGGATCGTGTCCGAGAATGTGGAGGCAGCAGATGGAAAGAGATTTGACTGCATAAGAGACAGACACTATCTCCGACACCACCAGCATCACCACATACAGCGACACTGTCGACATACAGTGAAGCTAGTCAGTCCAGCCCGAACTGCAAATAGAAAGTGAAAAGAACTGCGTGAACTGCAAATAGAAAGTGAAAAGTTTCTAGGAAAGGGGAACTACAAGCTCCGTCAGCTCGAGACGAGCTTGTAGTTACCTGTGCTCCTTACAGGCGGAGACCCAGACCCATTCTTGAATGGATGTTAGAATTGGCGTTCGGAAAAGCAAGAAGACCTAACCCAACTCTAATGTCGAGCCTTCCTAAACCAGAAATATGCTCGCGAAGAGAAAGGGTTCCGTACCCGATGGGCTTAGGCAAGAAAGGGACACCGATGGATGTCCTGGCCCAACTCTACTGTCAAGTTTTCCTATACCGGAAGTACACTTGCAGAAAGAAATGGTTCCGTACCCGAAGAGCTCAGGCACAAAAGAGGCAACGATTTAGCCCTGGCCTAACTCTACTATCAGGTTTACCTACACCAAAACTACACTGGCAGAGAGAAAGGGTTCAGTACCTGATGGGCTCAGGCGATATTGGGACAAGGTCGCTCAGCTCGAGAACGCCTTGCTCTCAAACGCGTGGTGTGAGACTCGAACTTGGACAAGGGGTACACGATGTCGGTGAATGACACCTCGGCTAAGAAGGCGAAAGAGCCAGGGTTCAACTCTTCTGTTGAGTTCTTCCCCTTAAGGAGCCAGGCTCACGGATGAGAAACGGTTCAGTACCCGATGTGCACAGGCACAATACGTCCAATTACACGAGGCAAGTTCATAGACAGTGGAACACCTCGTACGAGTCAGACGAGAGCCAAAATCGTCTTGGCGAAGAATCACCACATACACGCGTGCCTGGAGACAGATATGGAGGCTGTCACAGGCTAGGGTAGCCCACCCGAATTGTCAAGGCATGCCAAAATCGGATATGCTAGGCCTACACGGCGCATAACTGTGGCACAACGTAATCACGCTCCAGGCGGAAATCGCACGGATATCCGTGCTGGTTACAATGGAGCGAACGCAAAACAAACAAACAAACAAACTAGACATTTATGGATCACATTTATGGATTTAGAAGAAACAAACAAGTTTCATCTGACATTGGACTATTTAACAATCTCAAAAGCATTAATCTATTGTTTCTTTTGAACCCTGTGCTCGCTTTTATTGCGGCGTTCTTTGCCAGAGAAACTTCTACCATTTATTCATTTTAACACAGGTGGAAGAGTTGTAAGGAATATCATTGTACACATGTGGGAGAGTTGTAAGGAATATAATTTTAACAGTGTGTTGTCTAGTATTATTATGTATAAGGGTTAGTCATGGTCGCTGTAAGTTATTGAGTAATGGATGATACGTTTGGGTTTTCTGTAACGTGATACACATGACAAATTATCACTTTCATTTATTCCAAAGACAGTAAGTGAGAAAAGGAAGCGTGGATGTTAGAGTGTGAGGTCTATGGCACCATCTTTGTCCTTAGGTGGTATGCTAGTCATGTTAAGCACCTACGACTCAAAGTACACAGATTGAGTAAACTGTAGATTATAGGGACATCATATATATTGTTAGTTTCTTTGACATTCCTACAATACGAAAGTTATAAATATATTTCTGAATATATAATATATTCACTGTTTACCAAAATAATCACCATTCTTCAGTTTTTCTTTTAAAAAAATAAAGAAAGTATCTTATGGCGAGGTATGCGCCTTTCAGCCACAAAAAAAAAGGTTATGTTTCAGATCATCCAGTCACCATGATTCCAATATTAACATTGTGATGACCTGCATGTCATAAGAGACTACTAATAGGTTTGCGGTTAGTGTTGAGTATGCGAACGAGCAACAAAAAGAACCACTCAAACCTTTCCATATATATATGGGCCTCACAACCTCCACCCATACAGACATACATACAAAAATACATTAATATAAAACTTACTGTAGCCAGATTTATCATAAAGGCCATAATTTATCCATGCCTTTAGAAAGTTCAATATTTCTGTTTCTTTCCTTGCTTTTGTAATCTGTTGCTGCGTGGTGCCCAAAAAGCAGCCAGGATTCAACACATTTTGTAGGATCAAATTGTCAGAGAGTGGGTCAACTATCTTGATAAACATAACTGCTGATATAATCTTAATCAGTAATGACGATTTTAAAGGTGTTGCAATCATGTTCAGCTGTGAGAAATCTCTTGCAAGTTTACTTGAGAAGATCGGAGTGATGTCAAGATTGTGAATTGAAGGTTTGAAAGTATTTTTTCCTCCTTTTATTCCAAGATTCTATGTATTATATTTCTGTCGTTCAAACGAAACCGCATTGACAAATGTCTAATTGCTTCTTCGTCATATATTACAAAATTGTGTGTTTCTTCAGACCACTGTTTTTCGTCAAACACAAAGGGCTCACTTGAGTAAATCAACTTCTTTATATTCGAGCTGTCGTTGTTTTAGTGAAGTCTCCAAGTTATCATAAAAGGAAACAGGGCATATTAGTTGGTTATCTTTTCTATCTCTTTTGTAAATAAGAATTTCTTGGACTAGAGACTTTGCAGCTTGGGTGGTTTCCTTATAGTACTGTCCGGGATATGATCGCATATCTACAAACAACTGTATAGTGCGTTTAATTGCTTTATTGGCACAATTAAAAGTTATTTTTCGTTTTTGCGATGTCAGGCTCTGTTCAGAGAGCTTTTGAAGTGTATCGCACATCTATCATAAGTCTAAAATAAACTAAACAATAGTAATCTTCTTCATCAATCCCTCATATGTGCACATATCTTCTTTTTTTTATCTCTGGAATTATCATCTTTAGGATTTCTAAAATGACAAACTAAGTCTTTATAATCCTACTAAACTGCAGATACTGAGCGAAAGTTGGATTCTACCCAACGAATGCTTAATATTCGTTGAATTTTCAACAACTACGCTTCCAGTGAACTGGCACATACATGGAGTTCGCAATTATTCTTTTGGCGATGCGTGATAAAAACGTATCACTTGTCAATAAATTATTTGAATCTATTAATTCCAGAAACATTCTTACCAGCATCGTGGACAGATAATTCCAGATTATGCTTAGCACAGTGTCAAACAATTAATGATGGACATTTATCTTTTAATAACATTGTTTTCTACGAGAACCCAACATTACCACTGTACCATCACACAAAAACAAAAATTAAACATTCATTCAAGCACTCCTCTGTCAATCCAATAGAATGAAGACATCTAATCAAAGAGGAGAAGATTCCGGTGGATGATATATCCTCTATTTCAGCTAAGTCAATAAATAAATTAACTAGTTTGATCATTTCACAACCTGAAATTATTATATAAAATGACAACAGATTAAGTGGTTTTTACATGCTTCCAGACTACCATCAGACAGTCTTCCTTGAAAAGAATTACTATACAGGATTGAAGACTGATGGTTACAAATCCAGGAGCTGACCATGCAAACGATGAATTACAGAAATAAATGAGTCAACGAAAATAAACATATGAAGCGCACAAAAAGCCAGCCCCAGAGAACTATTCTACCCCTGACGCTGCAATGCACAAAGGGGTATACAACGAAAAGAAAAAAAAAGACTTATATTGTCGATGGTCACGAACAAATACATTTTTTCTGGGCTTTTTGTATTTGTATTTGTATTTATCTGGTTTAGAGAACATAGTCACAACAGACAAAATTGAAGGCAACAGAGCCACCTCCAGAGAAAATATTAGAAGTTTGACAACCTGGCCCGACAAGGAAACAACAACGACTTTGATGCAGCAAGCACCTGATGATGATTTGTCTTCTGAACAAGTTCTTGTCTAAAATATTGAGTGGTAACCTTGGACAGGAAGAAGAGTTCCGGTTGTTGAAATAGCGCGAAGTTTGCCTACTTTCTGTATAATTCCATTTGCATTTGTTTGTTAGATATTCTGCAGTTTCTAAATAAAATTGCATTGCATATCTTCGTTCGCCATGCCCGGGTCAATTGTGCGGTTGTCTTCTGCCACAGAAGTTATTATTGATGCAGATTGTATGAGCAGGCAAGTCTGATAAAAATGTGAAGATTGGCATAATTTAGGGTAGGCATTAGGTAGGCATTAGGACAAAATTTTCAAAATCGGTGTACAGCATTTTAAATACCACAGTTAGATAGCCCTTGAAAATTGCAATCCAACGATACCTCAACCAAGTCTCTACGTCAATTCTGAAAAAAGTTACGAATTTTTTTCGTATTAATTTTTGCCTCAAGATAATTACATGGAACATATAAGGAAATATAAAATGACAGTTGTCAAAAAGTTGCGGCCCTGCCTGAGAACCGAGCCACTAATTTATGAATATCGTAGTTATTTGCATAAAAAAATATGACAAATTATACATTTTCTTGTTCGGGAAGACAAGACGCACCTCTTGATTACATTATGCTAATTTTCCGACGCATGCAGAGTTAATAAATAATTAACAATTGCGTCTAATTAGCATAATTGCAATTGAATGTATCATATACATTTTCCACATTTTTTAATTATTTAGGATAAAATATATAGCAAACTGTATGTTTTTGTGTTTGTGAAGACAAGACGCACCTGTTGATTACATTCTGCTAAGTTTCTGATGCAGCCAGAGTTAATAAATAATTAATAATGGCGTCTAATTTGCATAATCACATTGTCATATTTAATATATATTTATTAAATTTTTTAATTATTTAGGATAAAATATATTGCAAACTGTACATTTTTGTGTTTGTGAAGACAAGACGCACCTGTTGATTACATTATGCTAATTTTCTGACGCAGCCAGAATTAATTAATAATTAAAAATGACGTCTAATTAGCATAATTGAAATTGAATGTATCATAAACATTTTTCACATTTTTTAATTATTTAGGATAAAAAATATAACAAATTATACATTTTCTTGTTCGGTAAGACAAGACGCACCTGTTTAGTACATTGTGTTAATTTTCCGATGCAACCAGAGCCAATTAATAATTAATAATAGTGTCTAATTAGCATAATTAAAATCTCTTCTATGCTTCCCTTTATGGCAACATGCATGTGGCTGGCAATCTGTAACCTCAGCCCTCTTTGTATCTGAAATATAATATTTGATTATTATTATTATTGGCATTTGGTACACATGTACATAAACAATTCTATGTCAAAGGTATGAATAAATTACCAGGTAGGTATGTGCACCAAATTTTCAAAATTTCCATTTCGTTTTTCCTATTATAGTGATACCTAATTAGCCCTATATAATTAAATACTTTATTACATTATTCAGTAGATAGGCTTATGTAGAACATTGAGCAAAATTGATAATGAACAACAAGAGACAAAGATATCAAAAAGAGTGAGAACGTTTGGAAGATGCTGCAGTTTACGTTGTTTGCATTGATGATTTGATTTATTAGGCCTACTGAAAGGAGAAAGCATGTCTCAATAAAAAGTGAATTTTACGAAATATTCATGAGAGAATTATAAGAAATTGGACTTCATAAACAATATAAATAATATATATTTAATTTGAAATGTGTTTCTTGTAAAATTATCAACATGAAACAGACCGATGTGACTAAGAAAACATTTCAGTCGTCATGGCGACGGACGCATGATAGTACATAAGTACGCGCACTCGGCATGGTCTTGTACCAATAATTTCAATTATTTTACATATAAATCTTAGATTTTTTACTAGTAGCATTTAAAAATGAATTAAAGAAATTAAAAGAGGCAGGAATTGTAGTTGTTAAACGTCAATTTCTTTAAATAAGAGACATTTCAGAATTATCGACGCGGCAGTAAAGATTAGCGGTATTCAAGATGGCGGCTGAGGAATGCGTGACCGATCTGCAGTGCGTTTGTTTAAAATATGATAATAATTACAGGCAACTTCCAAAATTAATGAAATTTTGTATATAAAGAGAAAAATGGTTGTTTCATTTGTTAGACATGGTTACAACATTGTATTTTATTCAAATTAATGCATATACGTGTGCAAAGAGAAAAATCACTTACCTAGGCTTATTTAATTGCTTGGTGAAAAATGTACACAGCGTATTTCCAACTTCTAGTTACGTAATTCGATGCACAAATGCATGAGAAAAATTAAACAGTTGTCTTTTATAAACAATAAAGTTGCGTCGCGTTGTCTAAAGACAATTGCTGTGGTCAGTGTTTCACGTGATGCAAAAAATGGATTCTTGGACGCTACCAAAACAAGGGAAGTAATTTAAGCCACATTGACTTTCACGTCCCCTTACGATTTCCTAATGCCTACATTAGGACAAAATTTTCAAAATGGGTGTACAGCATTTTAAATACCACAGTTAGATAGCCCTTGAAAATTGCAATCCAACGATACCTCAACCAAGTCTCTACGTCAATTCTGAAAAAAGTTACGAATTTTTTTCGTATTAATTTTTGCCTCAAGATAATTACATGGAACATATAAGGAAATATAAAATGACAGTTGTCAAAAAGTTGCGGCCCTGCCTGAGAACCGAGCCACTAATTTATGAATATCGTAGTTATTTGCATAAAAAAATATGACAAATTATACATTTTCTTGTTCGGGAAGACAAGACGCACCTCTTGATTACATTATGCTAATTTTCCGACGCATGCAGAGTTAATAAATAATTAACAATTGCGTCTAATTAGCATAATTGCAATTGAATGTATCATATACATTTTCCACATTTTTTAATTATTTAGGATAAAATATATAGCAAACTGTACATTTTTGTGTTTGTGAAGACAAGACGCACCTGTTGATTACATTATGCTAATTTTCTGACGCAGCCAGAGTTAATAAATAATTAATAATGGCGTCTAATTTGCATAATCACATTGTCATATTTAATATATATTTATTAAATTTTTTAATTATTTAGGATAAAATATATTGCAAACTGTACATTTTTGTGTTTGTGAAGACAAGACGCACCTGTTGATTACATTATGCTAATTTTCTGACGCAGCCAGAATTAATTAATAATTAAAAATGACGTCTAATTAGCATAATTGAAATTGAATGTATCATAAACATTTTTCACATTTTTTAATTATTTAGGATAAAAAATATAACAAATTATACATTTTCTTGTTCGGTAAGACAAGACGCACCTGTTTAGTACATTGTGTTAATTTTCCGATGCAACCAGAGCCAATTAATAATTAATAATAGTGTCTAATTAGCATAATTAAAATCTCTTCTATGCTTCCCTTTATGGCAACATGCATGTGGCTGGCAATCTGTAACCTCAGCCCTCTTTGTATCTGAAATATAATATTTGATTATTATTATTATTGGCATTTGGTACACATGTACATAAACAATTCTATGTCAAAGGTATGAATAAATTACCAGGTAGGTATGTGCACCAAATTTTCAAAATTTCCATTTCGTTTTTCCTATTTTAGTGATACCTAATTAGCCCTATATAATTAAATACTTTATTACATTATTCAGTAGATAGGCTTATGTAGAACATTGAGCAAAATTGATAATGAACAACAAGAGACAAAGATATCAAAAAGAGTGAGAACGTTTGGAAGATGCTGCAGTTTACGTTGTTTGCATTGATGATTTGATTTATTAGGCCTACTGAAAGGAGAAAGCATGTCTCAATAAAAAGTGAATTTTACGAAATATTCATGAGAGAATTATAAGAAATTGGACTTCATAAACAATATAAATAATATATATTTAATTTGAAATGTGTTTCTTGTAAAATTATCAACATGAAACAGACCGATGTGACTAAGAAAACATTTCAGTCGTCATGGCGACGGACGCATGATAGTACATAAGTACGCGCACTCGGCATGGTCTTGTACCAATAATTTCAATTATTTTACATATAAATCTTAGATTTTTTACTAGTAGCATTTAAAAATGAATTAAAGAAATTAAAAGAGGCAGGAATTGTAGTTGTTAAACGTCAATTTCTTTAAATAAGAGACATTTCAGAATTATCGACGCGGCAGTAAAGATTAGCGGTATTCAAGATGGCGGCTGAGGAATGCGTGACCGATCTGCAGTGCGTTTGTTTAAAATATGATAATAATTACAGGCAACTTCCAAAATTAATGAAATTTTGTATATAAAGAGAAAAATGGTTGTTTCATTTGTTAGACATGGTTACAACATTGTATTTTATTCAAATTAATGCATATACGTGTGCAAAGAGAAAAATCACTTACCTAGGCTTATTTAATTGCTTGGTGAAAAATGTACACAGCGTATTTCCAACTTCTAGTTACGTAATTCGATGCACAAATGCATGAGAAAAATTAAACAGTTGTCTTTTATAAACAATAAAGTTGCGTCGCGTTGTCTAAAGACAATTGCTATGGTCAGTGTTTCACGTGATGCAAAAAATGGATTCTTGGACGCTACCAAAACAAGGGAAGTAATTTAAGCCACATTGACTTTCACGTCCCCTTACGATTTCCTAATGCCTAATTTAGGGTATTAGCACTAAATTTTCAAATTGGGTTTATAACATTATAAACACCACAGTTAGATAGCCCTTGAAATTTGCAATTCAACGATACCTCAACCAAGTCTGTAGGTCGATTCTGTGAAAAGTTATGAATTTTTTGTGTCGAAATTTCAGGAAAAGATAATTACATGAGAGCATATAATAAAATATGAACGGACTGATGATGAAAGTTGTGACCAAGAATTGAAGCCGAACTAGCAATTTATGAAATATTTCAGTTATTTATGATAATATATGCATAAAACTATACATTTTTGTGTTCGGGAAGGCAAGACGCATCTGTTGAATATACTGTACAAATTGTCAGGCATAATTGGGGCTAATTAATATTCAAAATGGTGCCTAATTTGCATAATTTACTTGTAATTTAATGGTCTAATTATTAATTATTTCACTTATTTATGATAAAACACTATACAAATTATACATTTTTGTGTTCGGGAAGGCAAGACACATCTGTTGAATATACTGTACCAATTGCCAGGCGTAATTGGGGCTAATTAATAAGAAAATTCTGGAGGTAAGGTAGGACATAGCGAATGCCAACTGACAAGAGTACAGGAACTGTATGGCGAATAACTAAGTGGTAGGTTTGGAACAGAGGATGAAAAAATGCAGAGGTGGAGAATACAAGAGGAAAAAAGAAAAGAAAATAAGAAGAAAATATGTGGTGGATAGACGGAAGCCCTGAGACGGAGATACGCCAGCAAGAAAGTAAAGTGTGGGTGGGAGGGATGAGGGAACCCAGATGCCTAAAGCCTTATGCATTAGGTCTCCAGTCATAACATCACTGTCACTATCAGAATTAAATAGAATATCCAATAATGCATCTTAAAAATTATCTTTACGATAATTCTAATTTATACCTAGACCTACTAATAATGTTTGAATAGAAGCTATCTGAGTTCGATTACAGTGAGACACAAACACTTGTCATCGTCATGGTAACATGGGCTGCAAGCATTCTGACGCGCTGACATGTTTTTTTATCTGTACCCTTGAATAATTTAATACAATACTGTTTGAAGACATTTCAATAAACACTAGTACATAGTGTCACATTAAATTAACTAAAGGATGATAAGATGTAGAAATTCATTAAACTGTAACTTAAATTTTTAACATTATACACGAATATCGATAATTAACGGCGCGGCAACATTGAACAGCCGAAAACGAACTCTAAAGTTAGTAGCGTGGTCGGTCGATCACCATAGCATTTTTAAAATTTAATAATAATTAATAGGTACTTCTAGAAATGTTAAAATTTGGTACATAAAGATAGAAATGGTTGCTGAATATGTTAGACATGGTTTCACATATTAATTTTAATCAAAATTTAGAAATATACGTGTGCAAAGACAAAAAACACCTACCTCGTCTTGTTTAATTGCTTGGTGTTAATTGTAGATAAGGTATCTCCAACATTTATAATCTTAATACACTGAACAAATGGATGATAAATAGTATACAGTTCACTTTTATATGATCTAAAGCTGCGTGGCGTCACTAAATGACAATTCCACTGGATAGTACACACGTGGTCCATGAAAAAATGAAAATGTCGGCACATGGCATTTTTATCAAGGGACATTACTCTAAATATCTTTTTGCGGAAATATTTCAATTAGTGCTAATGCCTACATAATTATGATAATATAAAATAATAAAATATAAAATATAAAAATAACATTTGATGTTTTACGAGGGGGAGTCAATAAGTAAGTCACAAATGGCTCTTTAGAAAAAAACTGAAGACGATAAAAACCTGAAAACTGTTTATTTTTACACATACATTATCCCTTTACTTCTCAACATAATTTCCACCAACATTGATGCATTTATCCCATCGTTTTATGAGTCCTCCCAAACCTGCTGCGTAGAACTGCGTGCTCTGCTTTTTAAGCCACATTTTCACTTCACATTCAACTTCTGCGTCAGTCGCGAAATGCTTCCCGCCAAGGTGGGTTTTTAGTGGACCAAAGAGGTGAAAATCACTAGGGGCTAAATCGGGGCTGTAAGGAGGATGTTCCAGAATTTTCCAACCAAGATTTTTTATTTTCTCCTGAGTTAATCGAGCCGTATGTGGTCTAGCATTGTCATGAAGGAGTAGCACTCCTCTAGTCAGCAGCCCTGGACGTTTTCTTCGAATTGCATCCCGAAGCACTGATAGAACTTCACAGTATGATTCAGAATTCACATTGTCACCTTTCTTTTTGAAATTGGTTAAAAGCACTCCTTGACAATCCCAGAACACTGTCAGCATAACCTTCCCTGCTGATGGTGTAACCTTGAATTTTTGGACACAAGGCGAAGGAGGATGTTTCCATTGCATTGAAGCACGCTTTGATTCAGGCTGGTAGTGATGCACCCATGATTCGTCCCCAGTAATAATCCTGTTCATCATGTCTTCTCCTTCATTTGCGTATTGACAGAGATGCTCCAATGACAAGCCTAATCGGTTCATTTTGTGTTCGTCCGTCAATTGTCTGGGCACCCACCTTGAACACACTTTCTTAAATTTCAATCGGTCATGCATGATGCTGTATGCTGAACCATGTGAGCACCCTATTGCAGCTGCTACAGCGTCTATCGTTACTCGTCTGTCACCTCGAATCATCTCCTCAACCCGCTGCACAGATGCGTCTGTTGCAATTTCAACAGCACGACCAGATCGGATTTCGTCAACAATTTTAGAGCTTCCTTGAGAAAAATTTTTTACCCAGCTGTGCACCGCTTTACGGGACAAACAATTGTCAGCATAAACAGGAAGCATTTCTTTATGAATGTCTTTTGCAGGCAGTCCTTTTGCCCATAAAAAACGCACAACAGCACGTTGTTCATTGATTGTACACTCTGTAAGTACAGTAGCCATTTTGTTTTTTGTGCTGCGCATGCGCAAGGTACAGCTAGCGTCATCTAGCGAACATAAACATAAAGTTCTATGATGATATCAACTATAAACAGCTTTAGAAACCACCTACTGCATTTTCCTGCCATCCAACATCAATTTGTGACTTACTTATTGACTCCCCCTCGTAATATTTAATAATAATTATAATATTTATTAATTATAATAATTATTATTAATAATACTAATTAATAATATTAATAATTATTCTAATAATAACAAAACATGCTTAGGGGCCTTGATAACTAAACTACTACTAGTAATAAATTAAATAGGCATGTGTTGGGCATAGATTAGTAAGACTGAGGCCTAACGCTCAAGTTAGTCTATGCTATGCATGTCCCGTTGATTCAGATCGACTAAGTAATTAAATTAATTAGGCCCATAATTTAAAAAACTGCAAATATGAATTTAAATTATAGTAGGCAAATAAAATGACTTTGGCGAGCACGAAAAGAAGAGCAAAGAGTCAATAATAAATATAAATTGACAATAATCTTGCCACCACCCATGTAACAATACCTTATAAATCATTAGCCTGACCATCATCAGTAACCTGTGAAGTCATCATCACCCATGGTAGGTAATGCAGAGCATTGGGTAATGAGAAGGCAGACCTTGACAGAGAAAAAGTAACCTGTTGATGGAGGACAATACAGGGAGTGAAAATTCAGTCCGTAAAAGTTGCTTTTGATTCTTCACTGTGCTATAAATAGCACACTGTTCATTCTTGAACTTCTGCAAATTAGCGGGATGTAGTCGGGAAACCAGAGTGCATTGTGTCATGGTTTACAGCTTTGCTACGATATCTGCACCTTTCGGCCTGAAACATCCAACTTCAGCATGACTTCTGGGTTGCTTTTATCCTATTTAGGATGAGACAGCCAACTCCATCCCATAACGTCTTTGTTGTTCGTCCATCACAAGTAATTATGACTATTTGTTACATCCACTGAAATTCAGTTAGAGATATGTCCTTGCCTATGAGTTCCTATGATGGCTAATGAGCCCTTTTCGAGCCGCAAATGAGCTTGAACAGTTTGGACATAGAATAACCACCATAGATGATTTTTGGTCTGTCTGTGACTTTCTAGCTACTCTCCTCTGTGAGCTGCTGCATTTCTCCTATTTTCACAAGATGATGCACCCTTTTTGACAGGCTACCTTGAGATCATGTACCCTTCTCCAGCTGACCATAGAGAAGTATCAGATGCTAATAGAGAAGTATTAGCATACATACCACATGACCTGCCCAATGAATCTGTGTCTGCATCAGGATAGTGTCAATCCTAGGGATACCAGATCTGTTAATGACTGTGGTAACCAGAATCTTGTCTTGCCATCTGATGTTCATAACTTTTCTGAGAAAGTTGTGTGACAGTGATTGCGTTTCCTCACATGACGTCTATACAGAGTCCATGTTTCACTAGCGTATAACAGCACTGGGAGTACCACTGCTCTGTAAACTTTCAGCATAGTCTGTTGGTTAATGCCATTTCTATGCCACATTTGCGTACAATCTGCCGAAAGTAATGTTTGCCTTGGCAATCATTGTATACACTTCATCATCAACGTTGGCATTTTGTGATAAAGTGCTACCTAGGTATGTGAATCTATTCAAAACTTTCAGGGCTACACCATTTACCTTTATGCAGGTCTCGTGATAACTTTTGCCAGGTGCTGGTCAAGGTTGTAACATGGCGTATGTTTTATCCATATTAATAGAAAGTCCAATGTTGGTACAAGATTTGAAGAATCTGTCTATAATACTTTGTAGATCAGCCTCAGAGTTGGCATTTAGGGCACAGTCATCAGCAAATAAGAGATCCCTGATTGTGTGTGATTTGACTTTGTATTTTTCTCGGAGCCGCCAAAGGTTGAATAATTTTCCATGGATGCGATATATGTCTACTCCCAAGTTTAGATCTCTAAAAGCATCATCCAACATAGCAGAGCACATGATGTTAAGTATTGTAGGGGCTAATACACATCATCTACCACAGCCCCTTCCTACTTACCATGTCAAATGATTTTGTTAAGTCTATGAATGCTGTGTTACTATATCTACTATGAATACAAAAATATCACTAGCTATCATTTGTTAATTCCGGTCATGTAAACATTAAACATCATATGTTATATGTCGCTAAATGAGTATAGCAACTGGTTGAAAATGTCTGCCGGTCTTTTACCGCAGGAAAACCGATGGCCTTTGGTTTCGTGGTAAAGTTTAAATGTGAAACTTTGCAATCGTTTAATTTATTGGAATAATTTTTCTGTTTTCATTCTTAAACGTTTCCTGGTTACTAGAATGTAGTCAGGATAGCAGAATGCATTGTATCATGTTTTACAGCTTGGTTGCAATATCTGCTTTTGGTCTGCCACATCCAATTTCATCATGGATATTTTGGTAAATTCAACCTATGAGGTGAGACTGAAACTCTTTCCCCAAACCTTAGTTGCCTTTTATGACATGCATGGGTCAAGGGTCGTGGTGTTGCTATTCTTTGCTCCCCTTTCGGTTTGAGTAACACATGTGCTTAATGTCAATTTAATCATGACATAGTATATTCCGTTGTATGGACTATCTCCTGTATATAAGCAGGAATTTGAGAAAGAATGCAGACAAGACTAAAACTGACATTGATTTTTATGTTGTTTATATTCTTTCTAAGTCTGCGTTTGTTTTAAAACTCCTGCATCTAAGCAGAATGTAGTCTGGAGAATGTAGTGCATTGGTGTCGCAGTTTACAGCTTTGATGTCATATTTGTGACTTCTGTCCTGACACATCTGACTTTAGCAAGAATATTAATATTTTTTGAATTTCAGGCTAAACAAGATTGAGTCAGAGTTCAAAGATGGAGACATAACTGTGAAGGTGAGATGAATTGTTTGTAGTTGGTCATATGTCTAAATGGAAGCAGAGGTTAACTTAATATTCTTTTTTTCTTCTGCGTTTGTTCTCAAACTCCTGCAGATTAGCAGGATGTAGTCCGGAGAACGGAATGCGTTGTGCCATGGTTTACAGCATTGCTGCGATATCTGCGCCTTTCAGCCTGACACATTCGACTTTAGCATGGCTTTAGGTCACTGACCCTATATGGGATGGGACAGCCAACTCCATCCCATAACCTCCTTAGTCGCCTTTTACAACATGCGTGAAAGGTAAACAGTGTTGTTATTCTTTGCTCCCCTTTCTGGCCCGGCAACACACGGGCGAACTTAATATTATAGATGATCGTGTATATGCAGTGGGTTAGTGGAATCAAACAAGAAATGATTGTGTATAGGGAGTGAGTTTGTAGAATCAGACAACAAAGATGATTGCGTGGGGTGGAGGATGTTAGCAGAACCCAACGAAATCAGTTTTCAAAATTTAGAACTTCTATTTGTTGGCATCAATGATCACATAGTTAACTTGACTCCTGACACATCGACATTTCAGCAGACCATGTTTCTGTATTCAGGATTCTTTTGGTTGTGTTAGGTCTTCAGGCCAGTGGCCAGGACGAAGCTCCATCTTCTCCAGGTCATAGCGGCTGTTTCAAAGTTTTTGTTAGATCTTCAGGCCAGTGGCCAGGACGAAGCTCCGTCTTCTCCCGGTCATAGCGGCTGCCCTAAAGTTTTTGCCTCAGTTCAGTCTAGTGTGGCTATGTCTTGCCTTGCAGTTCTTTGTTTCCTGGACAATCTTTGAGTATGTGTTCAGGGATCTGTATGCCTGCTCGGCATGGACATTCATTTGTATGGGCTACCCTGATCCGGTACAGGTGGCCCTGGAGTCGTGCAGAAGCCTTTCGAAAAATGATGGTCTGTTGTTGCCTATGAAAGTAGACACTCTGTTTACTAGCTTACAACCTCTCTGTTGAGTATACTCATAATATTTTCTTTATAATCAAAAGAAAATGAAGTTGGTAGGTGCAAATTCAGGGAAAGAAGCATTTATTACTCACTTACCAGATCCCTGTGTCAGGTTGTGGTAGGTGCATGTCTTCTTCAGCTGTGTTATGTCTGTATAAAAGGCGTTAGTGATGGAGGGGTTTGCTGGTAACAGGAAATTTGCTAGAAATGTATGAGCTATAGAGGGATTCCACAGTACTTCCACTATTCCATCATCATTACATGTACTACCATAGTTCCATCATCATTACATGTACTACCACAGTTCCATCATCATTACATGTACTACCACAGTTCCATCATCGTCACATGTACTACCACAGTTCCATCATCATCACATGTGCTACCACAGTTCCATCATCGTCACATGTACTACCACAGTTCCATCATCGTCACATGTACTACCACAGTTCCATCGTCATATATCTTTGCAAATGTGAGAGCTTTTTAAACTTATTATGTGCTTCAAAACTTTGACAGGGTTACTGGAAAAAGAAGTGTGCCATTCTGGAACATTTGTTTAACGAGGATGTGAAAAGGAAAATTGAAGAGTTGGAGGAGGAGTTAGCCAATGCAGAAATCACTAAGGTAGTTTGCAGATATCGATGTAATATCATGTCAGTACATTTTGTTTGTCATATTCTTCGTCTTCAAGGTTCATTCTCAAACTCCCCACATGTTCGGAAAGCTGAAGATTGGCGATACAGAACTGTGCAACTGTGGACTGAGTCCAGAGACTGCAGAACATATTCTTCATATGTGTCAAATCTGCCAAGAAGAGAAGGAGAAAATATGGCCCACTTAGACTGCACATCTTCTAGACTTGAGGGGTTCCATGGATGACCTGAAGCGAACCACAAGTAAAAATGAATGCGTATCCGAGTGAAATGTGGTAGTAAGATAGATACTGGAAGCATACAAACAGGAAGTACACAAAGACGATAATACTGGTGGAATGAGAGGAACAAAACGATGACGTAACAAAGACCAATACGACCGAGAACTAAGCGAAAGAGTGGTCGGAATTGAGTCCAAATGGCTTGATGGTACCCAACTCGAAAATGAGACGGTTTTCGAGAGCGTACCTAGATCTATCATCGGTGGTGCAGGATCTGATGGCAGTGACCTGAATGTCAAGGACACCACTGTGGCCATCTCCGTTGAAGTGATTGGCCACAGGAGTGGGTGTTCTGTGTTTGATAGCATGCAAGTGGTTACAGAAGCGGTCGCTCAGTCTAAGGCCAGTCTCACCGATATATTGCTTACCACAGCGTTTACATATGATCACGTAAATAACATTACGGGATTCACATGTAAAGGCCTCATCGATGGAGAAACTGGCCTTGGAGAATGAGATGGAGCGCATCTGAACCACATAAGGACATGTGAAACAACGACCGCGTAGCACCGCACCGTACCAAAATGGTCAGGTGCAGAGGACCTGAGGTGGCTGTGGACCAAGATGTCCTTCAGAATTTTGTCGCGCCTAAAGGCCACCAGAGGTAATTTGTGGAAAGCATCACGGGTGTCAGAATCAGACTGGAGAAGGGAATAATGTTTAAGTAGAATACGACGGACAGTCGAGTTATGGGGATGAAGCTAAGAACCAGTTTAACCCTATCAGAGGAGGAGGAAGAACCCTGGGAATTATTCAAGGTATCAAGGCGAGATAGCTGGCGTACACGGAGCCAAGCCAATGAAAGAATGCTGTCAGGGAAGGAGCGTCTACGAAAGAACTCAATCATCTCAGAGGATTTTTCGAGAAAATCGTCGTCATCGCACATAAGCGACGAAGGCGAAGAAGCTGTGAGTAATGTAGAGAGTTACGACAGGCGGGAGGATGAGAAGAAGTGTAGAGCAGAAAGCCATGTGCATCAGTGGGTTTGTAGTAGACTGATGTGCTGAGGTATAGGGGATGAATAGTGACAATGATGTCCAGGAAATGGACAGAGGTGGTGGAAATGGTAAATGTGAATTTAATAGCGGGGTTGATGAAGTTGATGAAACGAGACAGTTCTGCTTCTGTCATGTCAGTAATGCCTATCCTATCATCAATGTATCTGTGGAAAAGAGATGGGAATGGGCCATAGTAGGTAGACCAAACTAGATGTTCTAGATGTCCCATGAAAAGACAGGCATAGCTAGGCCCCATCTTAGTGCCCATGGCCACACCACTGATCTGATCGAAGAAATGTCCATCGAATTCAAAAGAGTTGAGTGTGAGCACAAGTTCAGCAAGTCGGATAAGGGTTGGAGTAGATACAGAAGGATGCAGACTCTTGTCCAGAAAGAACTGCAACGCCCTAAGACCATCGGCATGTGGTATAGACGTGTACAGAGCGCAAACATCAAGCAAGAACAGACGATAAGTGCGATCAGAAGACAAATCCACAGAAGAAAAAATGAGAGCATGCTTGGTGTCTTTCAAGAATGAAGGCAGTGCCTCGACTAAGGGCTGCAAAATACTGTCGAGGAAATCAGAGATGCGCTCTGTAGGACAAGAGCAAGCTGAGACAATAGGTCTACCGGGATTCAATTCCTTGTGTATTTTGGGCAGCATATAGAAGACAGGTCTGCCTAAACAGCTTTTATCGATGCAAAGAGTCTTGGCAGTGGTGGGAAAGTGGTTGTCCTGGATGAGGGTGTTCACAGTCTTGTTGACCACCTTCTGGTTAGATACAGTCGAGTCTGATGTGCGAGCAGTGTAGAAAGAGGGGTTAGAGAGTTGTTGGTGGCCTTCCTGGAGGTAAAGGTCCTTGCGCCACACAACAACTGCCCCACCCTTATCAGCTGGTTTGATGACAATATCATCCCGGCGGCGAAGATTCTACAAGGCGTGAGATTCGTCAGGAGTGATGTTAGAGCGTTTGATGCGGTTGTGATGAAGTGATTGGATGTCATGGAGGGTGTTCTTGATATAAAGATCAAGAGCCTCGGATGCACCAGGTTTAGGAGTCCAAGAATGTTTCTTCTGTTCATATCGAGAGAACAAATCATCAGTGGCAGATGACGCTTTGCCAAAGAAATGATAATGCAGCCGAAGACGACGATGTGGATATCCTGAAGAAGCGAATATTGATCATATGCAGGACGGAGAGGGACAAACTTGAGGCCCTTGTTGAGGACAGAAATTTCACTGTCAGAGAGACTCAGGTCAGGAGGAATGCAGACCACCCGGGTATTAGTGGTATTAAGGCAAGGCAGAGGTAAATTAGCTGCCGCAGTATGACTAGAACGGGGTAAAAAGCGCCTTCGTCACTTATGTAGCGATGACGACGATTTTCTCGAAAAATCCTCTGAGATGATTGAGTTCTTTCGTAGACGCTCCTTCCCTGACAGCATTCTTTCATTGGCTTGGCTCCGTGTACGCCAGCTATCTCGCCTTGATACCTTGAATAATTCCCAGGGTTCTTCCTCCTCCTCTGATAGGGTTAAACTGGTTCTTACCTTCCATCCCCATAACTCGACTGTCCGTCGTATTCTACTTAAACATTATTCCCTTCTCCAGTCTGATTCTGACACCCGTGACGCTTTCCACAAATTACCTCTGGTGGCCTTTAGGCGCGACAAAAATCTGAAGGACATCTTGGTCCACAGCCACCTCAGGTCCTCTGCACCTGACCATTTTGATACCGTGCGGTGCTCACGCGGTCGTTGTTTCACATGTCCTTATGTGGTTCAGATGCGCTCCATCTCATTCCCCAAGGCCAGTTTCTCCATCGATGAGGCCTTTACATGTGAATCCCGTAATGTTATCTACGTGATCATATGTAAACGCTGTGGTAAGCAATATATCGGTGAGACTGGCCTTAGACTGAGCGACCGCTTCTGTAACCACTTGCATGCTATCAAACACAGAACACCCACTCCTGTGGTCAATCACTTCAACGGCGATGGCCACCGTGGTGTCCTTGACATTCAGGTCACTGCCATCAGATCCTGCACCACCGATGATAGATCTATGTACGCCCTCGAAAATCATCTCATTTTGGAGTTGGGTACCATCAAGCCATTTGGACTCAATTCCGACCACTCTTTTGCTTAGTTCTCGGTCGTATTGGTCTTTGTTACGTCATCGTTTTGTTCCTCTCATTCCACCTGTATTATTGTCTTTGTGTACTTCCTGTTCGTATGCTTACGGTATCTATCTTACTACCACATTTCACTCGGATACGCATTCATTTTTACTTGTGGTTTTTTTATGTTTGTATGTTATGTCCGTATCTTGAAAAAGGCCCATTGGTCCGAAACGTCGACTTTGTCCTGTGTATTGTCATCTGTAGATTATATTCTGTGTTTTGTTTTGTTATATGTACCATATTTACATCCGTTAGTGATAGTGTGTAGTGTTTTAGTCATTCAGTAGGACTTCATTACCTGTCTTACACGTGAGTATTATGAATATCTGTGCTGATTACAATGGAGCGAACGCAAAACAAACAAACAAGATTAAATGTTTTTCTTGTCTCTGCTGCTAGCTTTAATGTTTAGAATAATGCCTGTGTGTTATTGGCACAGAAAGGGAAATAACACTTGCCACATGTTGTAAGAGGTAATAAGGAGGTTTAGAATAATGCCTGTGTGTTATTGGCACAGAAAGGGAAATAACACTTTCCACATATTGTAAGAGGTACTAAGGAGGTTTAGAATAATGCCTGTGTGTTATTGGCACAGAAAGGGAAATAACACTTGCCACATGTTGTAAGAGGTAATAAGGAGGTTTAGAATAATGCCTGTGTGTTATTGGCACAGAAAGGGAAATAACACTTGCCACATGTTGTAAGAGGTAATAAGGAGGTTTAGAATAATGCCTGTGTTATTGGCACAGAAAGGGAAATAACACTTGCCACATATTGTAAGAGGTAATAAGGAGGTTTAGAATAATGCCTGTGTGTTATTGGCACAGAAAGGGAAATAACACTTGCCACATGTTGTAAGAGGTAATAAGGAGGTTTAGAATAATGCCTGTGTTATTGGCACAGAAAGGGAAATAACACTTGCCACATGTTGTAAGAGGTACTAAGGAGGTTTAGAATAATGCCTCGCCCGTGTGTTGCCAGGACCCGAAAGGGGAGTAAAGAATAGCAACACTGTTTACCTTCCACGCATGTCGTAAAAGGCGACTAAGGAGGTTATGGGATGGAGTTGGTATTGCACTGGATCTGTTGTTGCTGGTTGTTGATTTCCTGGTGGGAGAAATCCATTTTGTTTATATTCGTTATGGTTTTTTGTTCTTAACTGTTTTTGTTGTCTTGATAAAGATCCCAATTGGACCACCACGTTGACAATTGTATTTGTTCTTTTTTAAAGAAAATTTTTTTAGTGTTATTTTCTATATTTTATTATTTTATATTGATAGTTTTCTAGTAACCTATTTACTTTATTTGCATTTACCCATATAGGGTCAGTGACCCAAAGCCATGCTGAAGTCGGATGTGTCCGGCCGAAAGGTGCAGATATCGCAGCAATGCTGTAAACCATGACACAACACATTCCGTTCTCCGGACTGCATCCTGCTAATCTGCATGAGTTTGAGAACGAACGCAGAAGAAGAATACTGCCTGTGTGTTATTGGCACCAGAAAGGGAAATAACACTTGTCACATGTCGTAAGAAGGTACTAAGGAGGTATGAGCTATTTCATCCAATGATCTTCTCTGAGCTGAAGTCTGCTGAAAACCCATTCCTGTACCTCTGGGAGAAAATTAACCCTTTTATCTGCAGGATGCTTTGAGAGTGCAAGAAAATCATGACAAAATCTCATCTAGAAATAATATGTCCATTTTGTAGCATTGTAACCCACAGGTACATTGCAACCCACAGGTACATTGAGTACAGCAGTCATCTGGTGCTTGCATAAACTGTGGAAAACCTTAGATAATAACAATAACAATAAGACCCAAAAACATTTAGATCGTAGGGGTGCCACACTGGTGACATCAGTAAAAGAACGCTCTCCAAATATCTCTATCCATAGTCACTTGGAGGGGTGTAGACAAAAATATGCCCAGACCATTCCTTGATGTTGTCAATCCAGGATTTTCTTTAGTATAAAGGTAAGGCAGATCCCATAACAGTGACCTGCCGTCGGAGATGAAGATAACTTTTCATTTGCTAAGCTGCAGCAACTACAGTATTAGATGGGATGGCCAGTTTCCTTCCTTGCTGTGTTTACCTTCCCCAACTCATGCGTCGGGTATCCATTTACAGCTGGGTCAACTGGAGGAGTTGTCAGGAGATAAATCTAGCCCCGATTGTTTTGTCCAGATGTTGTTTGGAACCCGGCACTGGCACGCTGTAATCCAGTAAGCAAGCTCACTATCAGCTAGGCCACAGCGTTTCTCTTTAGTATAGCCTCATAAAGAATGCCAGATAAACACCATCCTAGCAGGTTTTTATCATCTTTGAACTGATTAAACCCAGTTTAAAAGTATTTTTGAAATACTTTTTTTCTTTTTAATAGAAAGGTTTTTACAAGAAGATTGATGCCATCATTGGCGGTTTCCTGTTGGCAAGTGTTAACACAAACGGAACTAGCAATGGTACAAGTAGCATCGACATTGAGCATGCTCACAATGGTGAATTTTCATCAGCGACAGTAGCCAGTGGGCATATCACTAACGGATCCTCTGTTGCTGTGACATTTTCTAAATTTGCATTGGGCTCTAACGTTGAAAATAACGTAGAAAATAAAGAATTTACAAACAAGAATACAGATGGCAGAAGCAAGGTCAACTGCAAAGTGGTAAGATGAATGTTTTATTTTTGTGTTTATTTTTCTTCTGCGTTCGTACTCAAACTCCTAAAGTTTAGCAGGATGTAGTTCGGAGAATGGAATGCATTTGGTCATGGTTTACAGCTTAGCTGTGATGTCTGCACCTTTCAGCCTAACACATTAGATTTAAGAATGGATTCTGGGTCACTATGACAGGAAGGGACAGCTAACTCCACACCAAAACCTCCTTAGTTGACTCTTATGACATGATTGGCAGATAAGTGTTTCAGCATTCATTCTCAAAGTCCTGCTGGTTAGTAGGACATTGTCTGGAGAGGCGAATAAATTGTGTGATGGTTTACAGCTAGGCTGTATTATCTGCGCCATCCAGCTCGGCACGTTTGACTTCAGCATGGTTTTTGGGTCACTATGACCTATGGAATGGGACTGCCAACTCTCTCTCATACACACATGACCCCCTTCCCCCCCCTCCATGCATGGAAGATTAGTAATGCTATTTGTTTTCTTTTTGGGAAAGGCAACACGTGTGTACATTTAACACACTGTGTACAAGATCTAGGAGTATTAGTCTAAAAAATGTACTCAGTGACCACACCAAGAGAATTGTGTTCATACAGGCCTATATCTGCCCAAACCACTGTCTGGCACATGCAGGTCAGTATCTGCCAAAATCATTGGTTTTTAAATTCAGGTCTGTAGTTGCCCAAACTGTGGTCTATTTTGCACATACATATCCGTATCTTCCCAAACCGCTGTGATATGCATATCTATAGCTGCCCACACCACTGTCTGGTTTGCACATGCAGATGCTGAACGCAGAAGAAGAAGCTTTTCAGAGGCTCATAGCTTTCTTCTTGTCTTTACTTACGTACAGTGTGCAGTTCTGTAAAATATGTTTTGTGTTTTCTGGAACTTGTCCAAAAGGGTACATATCAGTGACACCAACTCCAAACTTCCCGTACATATGTTAGAGTATTTTCTCAATCTAAACATAGTTTGTTCCTTTCTTCCAAGCTTGTAGATAGCATTGTCCTTTTGGCTGTCATGGATGAGGTGAGCTCCATTCCATGTTAATGGATCTTTTGATGATGGACTTCATTTTCAGAATTAAAAATTGTTTCTTTATAACAATTACTACAAAATATGTAAAAATAATCCGACCTTGAAATTGTTTTATATACTATATTACTTTATGTCATCAGGATATCGCGGAGACACAGAATGGTAACCAACCATTGAACTGCGTAGGGGAAGTTGATCTGATTGAAGCAGAGATTGACACTAACGGAGCAGACAATGGGGATGAAGATGACTTCTCACCACCGGTTAAAAAATTAAAAGGAGGTAGAAAACCTGTATAGACACCCACTTGAAGTAAGTATAGAGGATTAATTTAATAAACAACAAATTTGTTCTCATAAGTTGTAGAAGAAATGGTTATCGTTTCTTCTTTTTCGGCGTTTATTTTCAAACTCCCACTGGGTCACTCTTGTAGCAGGACAATGGTCCTACTAGATTTTCAACACGATGTAGTTCAGAGAATGGAAATAAGCTGTGTCGCCTTTTTATGCGTTCCAATGGCCAGACACATTTGTCTTTGGCAGTTTGTTTTGGTTCCAAGAAATTTACAGGCCATTGCGCTCAGGTGTTGCTGGAGCCCAAAAGAGGAGCAAAGAATAACAACACTTAGATTGTTGCAGGATGTTTGTACAAAATGTTTGATCCTATGTACAATGATGTGGTTTCTCTCCTACTTCCTGTGTACAATGATGCGGTTTCTCTCCTACTTCCTGTGTACAGTGATGTGGTTTCTCTCCTACTTAATCACCCCTTTCCCCAGGCGCATGAGAAAAAAAAATACACAAAAACGCTCCACCAGATCTGAGTTATTTTGACACAAATACGGCATAAAATTATGTTTTGTTATATCATTAACTTACCTTATGCTGTACGCTGTTCTTGCAAGTCGAAATACCAAAAAATTGGTTTCTGGGGTAACCATATTTAGTGTAAATCCTAAAGTATCGAGCTACTGGGTTCTAAGGGTAAGCATGGCATCTTGGTCACTTTTACCCCATATGAGATGGGACAACCAACTCCTAAGTGTTTAATCACTTTTTAAAAATATTGTTTATTTCCATACTAATGTAATATGGACTGAACAAACTAATCAAACGTGAAGAAATCACATACAATGTCCGCTCGTTTAAGACTATGGACATACAATGTTTTTATTTTAAATGCTGACACGTGGCACCTCTGATACATATTGTTTTTGTGTTTTTCAATTAATAAACGAACATTCTATAACATAACAACTAAAACATAAAAACAGCAATTAAAACATGTAGATATCACTTTCTATGACGATCACTTGCCAATTCTACACTACATTTGATCACTTGCCAATGCTACACTACATTTGATAGTAAAATATGTGGTCGAAAATGGACAAATTCATTTAAGAAATTTGTTGTCAAAAATTAGCCGGCTTTTTCCTTCTTGCAATCGTAATGTGTAAAGGAATTTGACCTTTAGGCTGTGACATATTTCTTTCTAGCTTCGTGTGGCGGGAATTCTACATCATATAAGCTTTACTTCGTGTGATTCCGTGCTGATGATTTGGGGCATAGCAATGGGGGTGAATGGAGACGCCTACCGACCCAAGTTACATAATGACGTTGGGGCTATAACCACCTATAGAGCCTGTAAGGTTAATTAGGTGTAATTGCTTAGTGGCATCAGAAAATATGTATATGTTTTATCTATACTCTACAGCACCTGCTCAGACTTCAGGTCGTCTCGCCTCTAAGACTCCTGATGACAAACAGCTCACAATTATGTAATTGTTTTCTGGAAGGTGAGTTACTTGAACGTACATGATTATTATTGACTTTCTTTACTGCCAAAACATGTTTGCATTAGTTTGATTAAAAAAATTCAAGTAAATAGAAAACCAGTAAAATTGTGCACCAATTGGTAAGTAAATATATTTAAAAAAATTAAATAGCAGTTTACGTGGAACAATCACTGTTTGATTTTGTGGTTCCTATTCTGTGTTTGATTTATTTATTTTGTGGTTCCTATTCTGTGTTTGATTGATTGATTTGGTGGTTCCTATTCTGTGTTTGATTGATTGATTTGGTGGTTCCTATTCTGTTTGTTTGATTGATTTGGTGGTTCCTATTCTTTGATTGATTGATTTTGTGGTTCCTATTCTGTGTTTGATTGATTGATTTGGTGGTTCCTATTCTGTGTTTGATTGATTGATTTGGTGGTTCCTATTCTGTGTTTGTTTGATTGATTTGGTGGTTCCTATTCTGTGTTTGATTGATTGATTTGGTGGTTCCTATTCTGTGTTTGTTTGATTGATTACTATTCTATCAAATATTTTCACTTGATCAGGGTGTACTTTACCCTTTTGTTTGCTTTCAGTAGTTTTTTTTCACAAGGTCACAAAAATAAATATAATCAGTAATGAGACAATCAGACGGCAGGTGGGTATAACACGAGTGCGGAACTTCATAGAAAACAGCAGGTCAAATGGTTCTGACATGCTACTAGTTACTAATACCATCTGAAAAGTGACGCTGTTTAAATACAGTGGGCTTAAAGTTAGAGAGGCACCTATGAAAATATGGACAGCATAAATAGAAGAGGTTTTTAAAACAACTTGTTTTTAGAAAGCTCACGGGTCTGTTCCAGATCTCGCCTGTTCCTGTATATCAGGGCTCCATTGAGGCAGCAAGAAATTAAGGTTATATGAAAATATAAATGATTGGGATATATTATGAATAGCATTAATTGAGTTACATTCTTCCCAAAATGCAGTATTACTTATGAGCACTAAACTTCCTCACAATTCTGAGCAAGTTGACATGATGCCGCCATGGGCACCTCTAAAGACTCTGAAATGTCTCTCGTCAGTTGTTATCTTTGCCTTGTTACCAGCAACTATGCCTTCCATTACTAGTTTTCTCATGCTATTACGTCTCTTTATATAACCAAAATAAACTTCAGCTTTCATGTTGTGATGTTGTTCAAGATTCGACCCTTATCTACATTTAATGTTCTTTACATTGATTTGTCTTTCTCTGTGCATGGACCAGCGACATCGAAGAATGTATGCACGTCTCTGGCCAATGCAGTCCTGCTTGCCCGGGATAGAGAAGCGCTCAGAGTATCCACGATGAACACATCGTTCTGAGAATATCTCACTTGATAAATAATATGCTTGCTCTGTCCAGATGTAATTTAGCTTGACTGCTTTTGCATTGATATTTTATTATTGATATTACTTGTTTGAAACTACTTTCTACGGAAACATTCATAATTTCCAAGCAGGCCCAAGTTGGAACCAAAGAAAGGTCAAGAAATATTTGCTAATGATGTTCAAGCCAAGGAGATGACTGAATGTGACAAGTGTCCTGATGAGAGCGATGAGAAGTAAAACAGTCCCAAGAGGGCCAAACTAGAAGATGAAAATAATATCAACCAACAAGAAAGGTAAGCTGATTTTTAAATTAATTACAATCTGACATATGACTCGGCATAGATTCTGTTAACTGCATGTAGAGTGCCTGGTCTCGCTAGTGACATACCAGAACAACCACCATGCAACAACAAATCCCTAGTAGATAACGTGTATGTCGTGAATAGTATTATTTTTCTCGAATAATAATAAATGCTTCCTTTTGGGAAAAACATAAACCTATAAGCCCCCTTAACACAACCATGCTTATACTCGCCGGTATCACCTTAGTTGAGGAAGACCTGTACTTTTGTCAGAAAATCTGTCAATTTATCAGTGGACTGTCGAGCTATCTGCTTGCAGCTGAAGGTATTATTTCATCATCATCATGTATCAAGAGGTATATGCTCGCAGCTAAAGGTATTATTTCATCATCATCATGTGTCAAGAGCTATCTGCTCGCAGCTATAGGTATTATTTCATCATCATCATGTGTCAAGAGGTATATGCTCGCAGCTAAAGGTATTATTTCATCATCATCATCTGTTTGTTTCCCCTCCCACTTGTAATCTTTTACTTCATGTTATGAACTGTTTCTTATTTACAGAAATTCCACAGTGTTGACTTTAAGTCATACGAAAGCTCTCCCAGAAAGATGTAATGAATGTTTGAAGTACATGGACGATCAGGAACTGAAGTTATTTCCTGGTGATTCTGAAGATGCTGTAAGTTGTGTTGCTCATTTGTTTGTATCTGTGGTCAGTTAAGAAAAATTTGTCTCTTCCTTTTTTTCCTTGCATCGTTCCTTGAAGGATCATTGTAGCAAGGTTAGAAGGTAATAGTCACGTCCATAAAAGTATTTTTTTTTCCATTGTGCACACATTAGGCCTGCTGTCCACTAGAAGCGACTTTTGTGTAAACGAGAGACGGATCTGAATGTAAAGAATGCTACAGAACAGTGTCCTTTGTAAGTGACCGTGAGCGACCAATTTCTTACTTTTCCAAAGGCCATGGTTTCGTAACACGCTTTGCATTTGGCTCAGTTATGGGTGTACTCTAGTAATTGCTTGATCTCATTGCTTTCATTAGACGGCAGGCCTTACTTAAGCTAAAATGATTATTTGTAGTCGGGCAAGTGTTGCCGGACTCAAAAGGGGAACAGAGAGTACCAACACTAAGGCCTGCCATGCATGTTGTAGGAAGTGACTAAGAGGATTTTGTGAGTTGAATTTACTGTTTCATAAATGATCCAATGTTATACTGAAGTTGGATGTGCTGGGCTGACGGGCACAGATATTGTAGTCAAGCTGCAAACTATGGTACAACTCATTCCATCCTCTGAACTGTTATATGCAGGAGTTTGAGAACAAGCTCAGAAAAAATTTTGTAGTTGTGACATAGTCTTCTTCTTCTTTCGAACTCTGGTAACCAACACAAAAGTGCATGTGATTTCCGCCGGGAAGCATGAAGTACGTTGTAGTACTAATTTACAGCATAACTGAGTTATTTGCACCTTGGAAGGTCCAGCACATCCGATTTCGGCATGTACCATGCAGTGAATTTTTCATTTTCTCTCTTAATTAATAATTGCATCCCTAGAATTCCTGAAAACTGTCTCTAATTTTTTACTTGGTATATGCTGAAGTTGGATGTGTCAGGCCGAAAGGTGCAGTCAATCTGTAAACCATGACAACATTCTTTTCTCCAGAGTACATGCTACTAATCTGCAGTTCACTTGCTATTATATTTCTGTTGGCCTATGTGTATTTGACGCCAACAGGAACATCTCACGGCAGTGGTGAGACATCACAAAACTTGTGTGGTTTGGCCATGAGGCATGATTTCCTTTCCAAAATTATCTTGCAGGGAACAGCTGATGGTTCATGAAGAAGAGGTGGTAGAAGGAAAGTATGGATTGATAATATTAAAGACTGGACAAGATTAAGATTCTTCACCTAAACAAAGAACAGAGAGGCATGGCAAAATTTTTCTGTTGACATTTCAAGAGTGGCACAGCTATATTTCAAGAGTGGCAACTCTACGACCCTGAAGGGTTATGGATATGATCATGATGTGTATTGCCAGGTCTGAAAAAGGGATCAAAGAAATAACACTGTCACTTACCATGCATAGTGTAAGTGGTGACTAAGGATGTTTTGGTATGGACTGACTTCCTCATTCAATAAGTTGTCTTTGACCAAAAATGTCATGCGGAAGTTTGATGTGTTGGGCCAAAAATGCATGGATAGTGTAGCTTTAAACCATGATGTGATATATTTCATCTAGTAATTTAAAAACGAATCCAGAAGATTGATGTTTATAGCTAATTTTGTCTCTCATACACATAATAGATCTATTGTAATGTCTGTAGCGGGAAATGTCAGGCTAATGTTGGTTTTACTATTTCTAGGTTGAAGAGTTCATTGCCCTCACTGATCCAAAGTTGTCATTGTTTACTGGTAACGAAGACTTTGATAAAATAACGGAAGACCGGCCACAACATAAAATCACAAACTTCAGGTAAGCCTCCCTCTTTTTTTTTGAACGTTCAAAAATTATTTGTCTCCTTCCTCGTTCTCCTATCGGAGTCAGAAGCTGATATCTTCTTTTTTCAGCGTTCATTTTAACTCATGCTGGTTCTCTCTTATAGCAGGACAATGATCCTACAAGATTTCCAGCAGAGTGTAGTCCGGAAAATGAAAATGCATTGTGTCGCCGTTTTATTTGCGCCAATGGCAGACACATCCCGTCTTCGGCGGAGGACACACATTAAGAAAGCTAACAGAAAGCATAGCAAACTACCGAAGATGGATGTGTTGGGCCATGGTGCAAATAAAATGGCGACAACACAATTTAATTCTCCATTTTCATATCCATTCTCTGGACTACATCCTTCTGGAAATCTAGTAGGACCATTGTCCTAACAAGAGAGATTCAATAGGAATTTTAGAATGAACGTTGAAGAAGAAAGCATAATAATACAGGCATTACTCTAGAACCCACAGGAAACGAGAAATAACAAGTATTATCTAGAGGAAAGAAATAGATGCAGAGACGCAAAAGTAGTTTGGTGTGGTAGAGCATGGAAAGAACTGGAAGCAAGCTAAAAATAGGACAAGATAGAGTTTGTTTAAGACCTATATTCCATGAGGTGTAAATGGTTGTATAGCCAGATAGATAGACATAATAGATGATTGATTGATTGAGTATTTGATTGATAGATTCATCTGCATGCACTTTAATCTTTTAAACTGTGTTCCCTTCCAGTGTTTATGATAAGAACACATACTTGTGTGCATTTGACACCGGCCTGATTGAACGTAACAAGTATCTGTACTTCAGCTGAGTCTTGAAACCCATATTTGAAGAGGATGCCAGCCCAGAAGGTATGGATGTGAAGTTAGGTTGTTTATATAGAGTTTCTGTAAAAGATGCCACCAGCAAATAACTTCCATATTTTTTCTGTTATTAGTTCTTCAGTGTAACATATTTCTTCTATCGATTGTGTTTTCTCTGCTGTTACTGTTAGCTGTAGCATGGTTGAATGCTGGTCGGTTTTTGGGCAATATTACGTTTGGTCGCTTGATATGCAGTAATATTGTGAGGTCTCAGAGTGTTTGTAACTCCTTTAATCCACTTTCTTCTTGGTCTTCCTTTGCCGTTTGATGTCTTCATTTATGTTGTATGCTCTGTTGTTGGCCAATACTGGTTCATTCTCATTAAGTGGCGGAACCATTTCAGTCTTTGATTTTCAATATATTTGACCGCAGATGTTCCAGCAATTTTTTTAATCTTTATATTCCCATATGATCACTTCTTGTTTTTTTTTATTAGAAGATTTTCTTTTTCTATATTCATTTCACATTCCAGGATTAGCAGTTGGAGGTTACAATCTGAATAATCTAAGATATGCTGACGATACAATTCTGATTGAAGGGAGCAAACAACAACTTCAAGCCCTGTTGGACATGGTAGTACAAGCAAGTGAAAACAAAGGAATTAGTCTAAAAAGAAGAAAACAAGGAATGGCTGTTTCAAAGACATACATAAAGTTAAAATTCAGATAAACAAACATGCCAGTTTTAGCATGCAGGTTTGAAGGTCTCACTAGTGTCCCATTAGACAAACTTGCTATGCAACAGCACAGATTCCCTAGTAGATCTTCTACAGTGTTCATTCTCAAACTCCTGCTGGATCTCCCTTATAGCAGGACAATGGTCCTACTAGATTTCCAGCAGGATGTAGTCCAGAGAATGGAAATGCGCTGTGTCACTGTTATTTGTGCCAATGGTCTAACACATCCATCTTCTGCGTGGCCATAGTAAATTATATGACTACACAGGAAGCTTTTTACCTTCTGAGTGGTACATTTCTTCTCAAAGCATTGCATGCCTATAGGGAGTTGGGAGTCTATTTACATAGTATGAAATACATCTCTGGAGAAACCTCAATTGCACAAAAGGATGCAAATCCTGTATTGCTCATTATTTCCAGGGATCGAAACAAAAATGGCAACATATTTTAGTCGTAGTACAGATATGTGTTAACCTTTACGACTCTGCGGTCGCAATAATGCGCCTATGAGAACAGCTCCATTGTGCCTGCAGGCGCAATCCCGCTACATAGGATATCGCCCGATTCCCGAGTACGGAACTTCACAAAGTAATGATCCCGTGACGTATAAAACACGCCAAACGACGCTAGGAATACGTCGCAGTTTAAAGGTCAAGTTACTTTACTCATTACGACTGCAAGAAGAGAGAAAACCGGCTGGTTTTGTCAGCAAATTTCTGGAACGACGTTGGCCATTTTTTAGTCATATTTTACTATCAAATTGAGTACTCGCATGGCATGGCTAAGTGATCGTGAATACATGTTTTAATTGTTGTTTTTTATGTTTAATATGTTGTTATTTGATAAGAATGTTTGTGTAGTCGTTCAAAAACACAAAAATAATATGTATCAGGGGTGCCACGTGTGTGCTTAGACAATAATTACGCTGCGTGTCCGGCTAGACCTAGTGTTTACCGGACGGACGTTATATGCGATTTCTTATAAACTACATGTTTTAATTGTTGTTTTTTATGTTTAATATGTTGTTATTTGATAAGAATGTTTGTGTAGTCGTTCAAAAACAAAAATAATATGTATCAGGGATGCCACGTGAGTGCATAGACAATAATTACGCTGCGTGTCGGGATAGACCTAGTGTTTACCGGGCGGGCGTTATATGCAATTTCTTCACGTTTTTTAGTTCATCTTATACTAGTTTTGATATAAAACAATATATATATACAATAAGTATAGGTATTTATGAGGATTTTATCAATGATTCCACACATTGCTCAAGTATTAAGGTCGCCAAGAAGTTACATGTGCGATTTGAAAATTGCGTTTTGCGATTTCCCCCCCCCCCCCCCCCCCCCCGAATTTTCAACTTCACAACTAGCTCACAACTGTCATATCATACATACAACAACAACAAAAACATGACTATATTCACTATTCACTCCTTTATTTAGATGTACAAAAATTATTTTGATATCTTTTAAAATAAAAAAGTTATCACGTTTTCAAAACACCCACCATCAATAACGAAAATTTTCCAAAAAAGAATTCAGGCCCAAGGGGATGTTTCTTAATTTTTAATTCAGAGCCCTAAAGGTTAAAGTCCCATGGTAGCAACTATTAGGTGGTGTGGCCAGTTTCCTTCCTTGCGGTGTTTACCTTCCTCAACACATACTCCTGGTACCCAACTACAACCCCTGAACTGGAGGAATGACCGTATTAAGTGAGGAATCACGACCATGATTTTTTATCTGGACTTGGTTTCAAACAAATCACATTTTCTGGTGATAGTAAACCTGGCACGCTGTAACCTGGTGACAGTAAGCAAACTCACTATCAACTAGGCTAGAACCTGGCACCTCTGTAATTCAGTTACAGTAGGCAAGCTCACTATCAACTAGCCTACAAGGCTTCTCATGTGTAGAAGAAAATAAAGTGTTTTCAATGTTTGGTAGTTTTTTTTCTTTAATGTGATTGTTCTATTCCAGGTGGAGTACCTTGCCGCAACATGGGTCCAATAAATGAATGGTTTGTTGCTGGCTTTGATGGAGGAGAAAATGCCTTGATTGGGTTTTCAACAGGTTTGTCATTATTTAAATTAGCCTTTATTTGATTGTTTCAAGTAAGGGAAACTCTTATATCTCATGAACACAAGCAGAAGAACATAATTTGTATTAAATATTTTAAATAGTGAAAATTGAAATCTGCTAATGAACAGAATGTGATTGAATTACTTAAAAACACTTGATTATATCACAGTTTTATACATTGTATCACTTGCAATTAATCGAATGATTGGTTGGTTGCTAATCCATCTTTCCATGGCTCATGCACTTTGACCCAATTGTTTGAACGCATATCTTATTTGTCTTTGGGGAGGGGGGGGGGGGGTTTGTGTGTAAATAGGTCAAATCATAATTCTGTACAAGAAAATTTTAAAGGTTGTAGAATTTTGTTCCCTAACCAGTTTGTCCACCGCATTCTTGCAACAATTTGAGTGTATTATTACTGCATATTCATGAATTTACAAGCATAATGCTTGTTGAAATTATGGAGGAGACGTAAAAACCTTGTATGTACATTCATCTGACAAAGTGAAACATTATTTCAAACAAATAATCCGTTTTATTCCGGACGCATGTTTTTCCGGTTAACCTTTAGAGCCCAGCCCTCAATTAAAATTACGCAATATCCCCCTGGGGCCTGAATTCTTTTTTGGAAAATTTGCGTTATTGATGGTGGGTGTTTTGAAAACGCGATAACATTTTTGTTTTAACAGATATCAAAATAATTTTTGCATATCTAAATGAATAGTGAATATAGTTGTGTTTTGTTGTTGTATGTATGATGTGACAGTTGTGAGCTGCCCGTGTGTTGCCGGGGCCTTAAGGGTAGCAAAGAATAGCAACACTGATTACCTTCCATGCATGTCGTAAAAGGCGACTAAGGAGGTTATGGGATGGAGTTGGCTGTCCCATCCCATATAGGGTCAGAGACCCAAAGCCATGCTGAAGTTGGATGTGTCAGGTCAAAAGGCGCAGATACCGCAGCAATGTGTAAACCATGACACAATGCATTCCGTTCTCTGGACTACATCCTGCTAATCTGCAGGAGTTTGAGTAGAAACGCAGAAGAAGAAGATGACAGTGGTGAGCATGATGTGTTGAAAATTCAGGGAAAAATTGCAAAACGCCATTTTCAAAATCGCACATATAACTTCTTAACGACCCTAATACTTGAGCAATGTGTGGGAAAATTGATAAAATGCTCCCTAATACCTATACTTGTATATATATTGTTTCATATATAAACTAATATAATATGGCCTAAAAAAAACAAATAAAACGTGAAGAAATCTCATAATGTCCGTCCGGTCAACACTAGGTCTTGGCCGACACACAGCGTAATTATTGTCCATGCACACATGTGGCACCCCTGATACATATTATTTTTGTGTTTTTGAACGAATACACATACATTCTTAACAAATAACAACATATTAAACACAAAAAACAACAATTAGAACATGTAGTCGCGATTACTTACCCATGGCAGGCGGTACTCAATTTGATAGTAAAATACTGCACCGAAAATAGCTAAAGTCGCTCCAGAAATGTGTTACAAAACCAACTGGCTTTCCCCTTCTTACAATGGTAATGTGTAAAGGAATTTGATCTTTAGACTGACGTATTCCTAGCTTCGTGTGGCGGGAATTTCTACGCCATATAAGCTTTACTTCGTGAAGTTCCCCGTACTCGCGATTCGGGCACTATCTGTTAAGTCGCTGCGCAATATTGAGCCAATAGGCAAGATGTGGGGCACACTTTTGTTGCAAAATTGCGCCTGTAGAGTCCTAAAGGTTAAGTAAAATGTACCTCTTATGGTACATTCTTTCAACCTTAGATGTTAGTCCAATTTGGTTATATAAAAGCTTTACAACCATAAAAAAAATTGTGGTTCTGGTAATCCAGTTACTACGACCTCTGGTTTGATTACAGTTACACATAATTTTTTTTTCTTCTGACTGCAGGTTTTGCCGAGTACATATTGATGCAACCCAGCGAGGCTTACAGTCCTTTCATTGAGCAGATGAGGGTCAAAGTTCATAATGTCCAAGATTGTTATTGAATTTCTCATCAACAATCCAGATGCTAGTTACGAGGATTTGTTGAATAAAATTCAGGTATTATGAATAAATTAATTATTGGAAAAATAACAGTTCTTTTCTGTCAGGTATTCGTATTCACATAAAACTTCTTGTGCCCCCAGGTATCCTTCTTGTGTATTTTTCATTCCTCTGTGTCCCTTTCATCCCCCCTGTTTAGAACTGCAGCATCGATCCTAGCTCCAGGGAGACTACAGCCCTTTATCGATCAGCTTGGCACACCTGGATCACTGCCGACATCACTAAATTTGAAAAAAGAATGAACACTGCAGGCAATTTACGAGAGACAGAAGCAAACGGAAAAATCTTAGATCTGTCTTACTCTGGACCCTCTGCACAAACTGCAATAGAACTTTCCTGGCACAAATCGGACATCTGCAAACTCACAAACCAAAAACAAATTAGACAATCACAAATTTTTTTTGGTTCTTTTTGTTCACACCACATTTTTTGTTTTTCATACCATGCTCATCTTTGCTTGCAAAGGAGGAACATTATCAACATCAACACCCTCCCCTTCGTCTGCCCTGTGTGCCTTTCACATGTGTGCACTGACACACATACACAGTGGGTTTCATCCCTCCGTGTACCTTTCATCTTCCTTGTGTACCTTCTGTTCCACTTGTGTACCTTCCATACCCCCTTGTCTTTCATCTCCACAGTCATAAAAGTGTCATTTTGGCTTTTTTTTGCACCAAATCAGTGAGGTTAGAAATGGCACGAACCCAATGATTGTGCATTATGAAGTTACGGAAAGTGCCAGTAATCAAATTATCAACAGTGATTGCAAGAAGTAAGCAGTCACTTCCAGAATTGCATTAATGCTTACATTTGAACATTTTAAAACTTATGAACATTTACATGTGTATTTAGATCTAGACAAATTGATACAATTAATGAAAGTCATGTGGTTCTTCTTCAGCGTTTATTCTCAAACTCCCGCTGCATCTCTCTTGTAGCAAGATCATTGTCTTACTAGATTTCCAGCAGGATGTAGTCCAGAGAATGGAAATGTACTGTGGTGCCGTTTTATTTGCGGCAATGGCCCGACACATCCATCTTCAGCGGGATGTGGTTCTAAACAAGGTTTTAAATATGCACTTCAAGAGAATTTTTGATAGAAAAATTTTGTCAAAATTTGAGCAGATTTTAAAATACCTTATATTTCTATAAATATTCTAGTTTCTATATTTACACATGGCATAACTTTATGTTCCTCAGACTACCGTACCTCCAGCTGGGCTGACAAGTTTATCAGAAGATAGCGTGCTCCAACATGCCCAGTTTGTGGTGGACCAAGTCCAGAGTTTTGATGAGTTTCAGTTGTAATCAGCGTTTTAAATTGTGAATAAATATCATAGTTTTTAAATATTAGATATAACCAAACAATATAACTAGTTTTATATTGTGTGCTCCTGATGGATACACTGAAGTGACCCATAGTCACATGCATCAACACACAGATTCCAAATTATTTACATTGTACAGTTGGGGTAAAACACAGTTACAATTTCTATAAGTGTACAGTGGAATCCCTTTATAGTGCATTTCTTTATAATAAAATCCCAAATTAATTTATTCCTTATTGTATGTATTCCTTATTTTCACAATTGAGTGGACTGTGAAATCAAGCCAAGGTTTGGATCTCTGAATATTTGATGTCTTTAGTTCTGCACACTGACTACTGTATTATGTCATCTCCCATTACAAATAATCAACCAAAAAACAGATTATTTTTGAAATGATACAGTATATCGTTACAATAACTGCAAATGTCACTATATATAGGACAGTAAGTTTGTAAGAAATAAATTATACATTAACTGCCTGTGTTGAAACCATGTATCAGGCCTTTAATTTTTTATCTCTTAAGGTTTGGTAATGTAATCTGCATTATTTTTATGTATGGCCCGTTGCCATTATACAGAGTGAATCTGTCACTGTCAAGGTACCAGATTTCCGCTACAGGTTTATGCGTCCAAACTATTCAGAAAACAATGGTAAACTAATGAACATATTTTTATTGCCCAGAACATCATTACAGCCAAATAATGCTGAGCTAATGACTACGTCCTGAATAGGCTGATAATTTTTTTTTTTAATGGCCGTCAATACGTACACATAAGATACACATCGCTGTATATCCGTATCAATACGGAAAATCCATACCAGTTCACACCTATGTACTATGTATTCATATATTGGTTGTCAAAGGAGTTAAGAAGTATAATATTATGTGAATCTTAGATTTTAATAGTGTTATAACTGTATGATGTATTTATGAAACTTACATGCAAGATTAATAATCTAGTCATCGTAGGTGGACTATATACCATGGATCAAACATGAAGGATGTTCAATAAGTTCCCAAGTATATGAAATTATCTTAAATTATATTAAATAAATGACACAGTTCTCTTCAATGAACATACACAATAAAACAAGGAAAAAGGAATTGGAGTTGAATTTAACCTATGGAAAACTTAAAATAACAGAATACACAAGTGTGAAAAGCTCAATTGGACATAAAGAAAATTAACTTTGTAGCATACCTGTAAGGACACATTGATAATTATTCTCTAAATCTTTGCCTTTGTGCTCTTTGCATGTGGTGTCATGAGTCCATCAAATGCTACTGGAATACCACCATCATCAGTATCACGTAAGCCTTTGAGTTTACCATGAAACTTCACATTCACCGGCTCTGAGCCAACTCCAAGATCTAAATTTTCTGCCAATGTTTTGAAAGCTGCAGTCAGCATTCCGCCTTGGAATTTCACAGGTATGGAATTATCACCTTTCTTGGCAGCATCAGTCAGTAGAGTGTCTAGTCTGTCTGATGTAAAAATGTTGCCCTCAAAATAAACAGGGGTGAGCATGGTTCCTTCGAATCGTGCTGGAACTGTTTTCACTTTATACATATCTCGAACCTCATCAGTTTGCAATGTCTGGATGCTACGTGTTTTGAATGTCTTCACTGATGTCCTAAGAGTCCCTGGTTGTGTACTAGTACTTAGTACTTCATGTAATGCCTCTTCTCTTTCTTCTTGATGCTCTTCAGCATTTTTATCCTCTACATTTTCAAAACTCTGTTTGCCACTGCTGTGAAGCTGTGAAAACTCAGATGAAGATGTGAAAGACAGACTACCAACTAGTTGGACTTTTGTAAATGATTCAACTTCTACAGCATCGTCTTGATCCAAATAAGCAGATTCATCGAGAAGCAAGCCATCAATAATCACCAATGTTTTGATGACATTGTATTCCATCTGATTAAGTTTCTGTTTAGCAAACTAAAAGAAATGTTTCTTAGTTCCTATAATAAAATAAAAGAATAATTAGAATAATATAAAATTTCATATAATTTAGTTTCAATCCCTGCAGTTCATCCAGCCGAAGACAGATGTGTTGGGCTATTGGTGCAATTAAAACTGCAACACAATGCATTTCCATTGTCTGGATTACATCCTGCTGGAAATATAGTAGGACCATTGACTGTTACAAGAGATAGGCCTATCCCGTGGGAGTTTGAGGATGAATACTGAAGAATAAGAAGTCCCTGCAGTGAAAAATAAATTAATGACATCCCTTTATTGATAAACTATTTATGCCTTAAGCTACCTGGGGGTGCTATAGATTTATAGTATTGACAAGTTGCACACACCCAAAATTCACTTTCTATGCACTCTTTTCACAACAAAAATGAAGGCATCTAATGAAATTATAATATTTTTTTTTTTCTAAATTAACTTTTCATCTCCTGTAATACATTATAACCTATATCAAATGTCCAGAATGAAATAGAGCATTGAGGATAGGATCCTATGTCAATATAATATAAAAAGGATCTATTACAAATAAAAACCATATTAATCACGACAAAATGATAACCTTGAAATTTAGATTCACCTTTAGGTCATCTATTGAAAAGACTCATAAAAAGTTGATTACAATTTGTCTATTAGTTAGGTTTGTCATATACTAAAAGGGAACAGATTGTGGAGCAAGGAAATAGGCAAATTAATACAATGGAATCCAATTAGAAAAATTTGATCCGGGCTGACAAAATATGTATGTAATAACAGAAATTCACTATATAAGCCTACAGTACAAACAATATAGAATAAATACAATTGGTGATTTTGAAACATGTTGTTATAAATGTAAATTTGTTATAAAAGAATGTGCTAAACTATAGAGGATCTCCAATGTATTAACAGGTCACATAAAACTAGCATATGGGTCTATACTTATTAGGGCCTAGGCCTAGATTATATACTGTTCAAAAAGAGAAATGCAACTTTTTCTGTAACTTTTATAAAAGATATTTGCTGATTGGACATCATTCAACCTATCGACTCTGTTCATCTGGTCATCAACTTCTCGTGGTTACCTGAATTGTACTCACCTCATTATTATCATTATTGGATGCTTACAAACTGGACAATCACAAAGTGTAGCGACCAGACATTTTAATGTGGTTTGAAGCACCATTAATCCCGTTTGGAGGTGATTTTAACAAACTGGCTCAGTGGCAGGTTGGCATGGTGGTGTAGGACCCAGAGTCACAACTCCTGCCGAAGACCACTTCATACGGCTGCATCACCTCAGGAATAGATTTGCATCTGCGTCCTCCATCCAGTCAATGCTAGCAGCTTGTCAAATTTAAGATGAAATGGTCAGGAACCGGCTGCACAACACTGGTCTTTGGGCTAGAAGACACTACAGAGGTCCTGTTCTTACGGACCGGCATCATCAGAACCGACTACAGTGGCGAACCAGTATTGTCAATCGACCATTGGGAATGACTGCAGACGGGTTTGGTTTGGTTAAAGTCTGAAAATTTCTTTATGCCAAGGTTGGAACATTAATTCTGTACAATAAAATCTTGGTACTTGTTTGAAATGATTTTGTGTTTAATTTTTTTTTTTTACAGTATAATTTAAAGTTTTCATTTCAACAATATGGTAACTTTATAAATTTAACATGATATAAACACGATAGCATATGCCTATGCATACAATATTTATAACTTTAACATCTAAAACTAGCACATAGGACCTAATTACAGCCAAATACCATTACCTATAACAAATTGATCTGGACAAATGAAATATTTATGTCATAACAGAATTTCGTTATATAGGCCTATTATTAAAAAAACAAAAAACACAAGATTTTGAAAAGTATTGTTAAACATGGGATTTTGTGAAACACGTATGCACTAAGATGGGACTCCAGTGTACTATATTTATTATTCACTTCAACAGATTTAAAACAGTACAACTAAACACATTATGGAAATTGAGGCAGCTATGGGGACCCTAAAATAGATATCATATATAGTGAAAATCAGTGCCATTAATGTCACGCTCAATCCGTGATTTGCAAAATTCAAAATTCGAATGGATATCATGAGATGGTGTGGTATATTTGGGTGTCACACCTCCAGGGACGTACATGGATATTTTGCTTTGGTCATGCTGGAGTTTAGTCTAATGAGAGAGCTGATAGACTAGCATCAAAAGCACATGCCAGTATAGATGACAATGGAAGGGAAGTAATTGTAAATTCCCATTATGCATCTGTTGGATGAGGACATCATGGTGGATAAGACTGTTACTAAGAGATTAAGGGAGTTTGAAAATGCTCAAAAATATAGTAGAGTTGGACAATTGATGGGTAGGAGTAGGAAAATATGCAATCAATGTGCCACAAGAGCTATCAGCGTGCATACCCTTTGCCATCCGCTGAAAGAGATACAACTCCTATGGGTCATGCCGAAGATACCGTTAAACAGATCTGCACCCCAGAAGGCATAACTCTTGGCAAGGAATAGATACCTATTCCAATGGTCTTTCAAGAGGCAGTCAAGACTGTCATCACACTCAATTATGCAGGGAACACAGCCACATGAGCGTGGATGCTGAGGTCAAGATACTCATCTGCGAGCATGCCAATGATATAGATGTTGTGTACATACGGAAGGGTCGGTCGTCCATCACCACCAATACGCATGGGCATTTACTGCCATATTAAAAAATTTAACAGTACATAAAGCCAGTGTTGCCTTTACCACAACAACAGGCAGTCTAACAATAGAAGTATTTGCTGTAATGCAGGCACTTAACTGGCTGGAATCGCAAGCCTATTCCCATGCGAGCATACTAAGTGACTTAATGTATATTATTCAGGAAGTCAAAACAGATGATGTACATAGGGGATGGGTGGAGTCATTAGAGAGAGCTAAAATGTGGGCATCACTATGAAAACTCATGCGTATCTTTGTCCCTGAATACACGGGCGTTGAGGGAAACAAATGGGCCTGCCAATTAACTAGCCTCACCACCACAGCAGATGGTCAACCTATGGACTGAGCATACATACTCATTGCTCTTCATAAGTTCTCATGATCAGAAGATTTTGAGATGAATGAGCATGAGTCAATATCAAGAATGTGTAAATTGGAAGTAAGGATTGGCATGGCCTATAGAGAACACTTGACAAAGATTTCAAAAAGAGCCATGAACCAACATACAACTGGAACCATCAGCCATTATACCCTGAGAGATTTACTGAAGTGAGATCTGAGCACCTATGGATATGTCCGGTGTGTGAAGAGGATAATCAATTTTCCTAATATAATAGACCCCTATGTATGCCTATTCATTCAACAAATGTTATAAAATATAGCCTATAGATTAAATGTCCGTTACATTATTTTAATGTTTGAGAACCCCAGGAATTATGAGCGATTAGCTCTTACTTCCTGTGTGCAGTGTAGTGATTTTTCTGAGTTTTATTTCATACCCAGGAGACTTCAGTTTTCGGCTTGGTGCAGTGCCTAGGAGCCTTCTACTCAGAGGGGGCCTATAATTGTATAAATGACATGCTACAAATCTTCCATAAGAAAGCCTCAATATAACGACATGCCATCTACTAAGGTTTTTCTGTTGCATTTCTAGTGTTTTTCTGTTGTTTTTGTAGTGGGCCATTGGTAAAACCCACAGACACAACCCCATGCATCAGAGTTACATTAGATGAAGAAATACTTAAATTGGAGTAGCCTACAATATAGGCTTACATTTTAAACATTAAGCTCAATAGGTGATAAAAATGAAGAATACTGATATAGGCTACAGGCATCAAACAAAATTCCTAAAACTTATATTACCTCACTAAATCAACAGAAAACATTTGTTAATCATTCACACATTAGTTTTTTTTTATATAAATAATATAGGTTGTCCTCATATTACAATCCAAGGTAATAAAAAGTCAAATTTGTAGGTTCTAGTTGTTGCCAGGTTTATGACTTCCTGATAGTTTTAATTAGCAAGGCGGAACCAGTCAATTCGAAAGACATATGAGGCATATTTAGATCTAACCATCTATTTAATTTCCACTTGTCCTGTTAGCATTGTGGGGGGGGGGGGGGGGGGGAAGTTGAAGTTGTCTGTCTTTGGCCATTTGAGTAACATTGGCAATGGTCAGCCTGTGTTTTAAGAGTATTTAGATAATACTAGTAGCTCTAATTCTGACATTGTTATTACAAACTGATACATATCTATACCTATCACTTGCTTGTCATTGATCCACTATCTGCATTGCAATGTATCTATTGCTTCATATGTCAGTCTCTTTGATTAAGCAGTCCTTAAAAGTATTTAAGAGTTATTAAGTTCTGCATTTTTACAAGTAAATTTAAACAATTAGAAAATTCACAAACACAGAACAGTGAAACAATAATTTAAAAAATGAACAATTCTGCTAAATATTATTTATTTTACCTTCCTTTAAAAAAATTTAATTTACAAAAATGTTTTAACAAATATTTTACAAATAAAAAAACATAGAAAAACAACAAAAATGTATAATACTTCAAAAAAATTATTGCCATTAACATTTCACATTAATGTCAAAAACATTTCCTGGGAATTCTGACAGCATAGAAAATATATATATATCCAAAAATAAAGAACATAGTACAAAAATGTGTTGCTGGATCCGAAAGAGGTACAAAGAAAAGTGACACTGTAACCTGCCTTGCATGTTGTAGAAAATGAGTTAAGTTTTTGGTTGGGGGTTGGCTGTATTATCACATAAGGACACATCACTCACATCTCATAATGTAAATATTGTTATGCAGTGGATTCCTGGCCATTCAAAAATACCTGGTAATGATCATGCAGATATACTAGCAGAGAAGGGAGCAGGACAACCATGCACACAATTATAACGATGTTGAAATCTGTGAAGAATGATACTGGGAAACACTGGAAGGAAAATCTATAAATATATGACCAATGAAAACCCAAAGATATCAATTTTCTGTGAAGGAAAAACCAGAGTATCCTATTTCAGCTTCACATACAATATGTACTGCTTAACAATCACCTGAACAGAATACAACCACAATAGAACACTCCAAGGTGCAGACTGTGTGCTTACTCCTACAGGACTTGCGACCACCACCTTTTTGGTTGTCTAACATTAGATGATGTCAGGAAATGCTTCTTGCTCAGAGGGCAGATTAACTCAATTCCTACGTATGTCCGTTTTAACGTAGCATAGTCTCTCCCCTTTGACTACGTATGCACGGTATAACGTAACTCTATATATACCCTCCGTTTTGGCCTTGTTTGGTTCGTAAATAACAACTATTAACTTATTTAGCCATTTAACATTTAGAAATCTGGCTAACAAACGGATACCATCAGCGTGATCAGCAATCCCAAGCATGGTAAAATTATTTCAAATTATAATTCAAACAAGTTAGGTTCTGGATTTCAAAATTAGCAAAATGACTTCATGTTGCACTAGCAAGAGAGCTGAATCCTTCAGCAAACATCGGGCTTTATTATTCCTGAGTATTATAATTGGAGATATTATTTCAAGTGATTTCAAGGTAAACAACAGTGCTTTCGATTTTGACAGTGGAGGTTGCCGACTTGTTGAAAATCGGAAAAGAAATAGACCTACACCTAATAGATTAGAGGTAAGAGCTCAAAAATTATAAAACTGTTCCCACTGATATTGTTTCTGAAGAATCAGATAGGCCTAGTGACATCAATGATAATTTTGTATTATGTTATACAGAAAATATAGCTAGACCTAATGATAATATTGAGTGGAATAAAAATTTCATCTTTGAAAATTAAATACTTGGAAATATTTCCTGAATTTTCACAATATTTTTGTTCGGTTCTGAAATTGGACATTGTGCACTAAAAATAGAATAACACACTAGCCAGTTGATAGATTTACTTCAAATAAACTAATTATGATTAGTAAATTGGCTATCAATGCATGTACTTTAGTAAGAATGGATATCAACATTTCAAGACAAGTAAAATTGAGGGTGAGTAGAAGAAAATATATGTTAAAAAAATGTCTATCCAGCTAACATTCCTGTTTCTGGTGCAGTTTTTGTATGTTGTTCTTACAATTATTATATTTTTATATTGTATATGGATTCCACATTCAATTATCTTTCTTTTGATACCTTATATGACCTTCTATAGCTAATACTTTGTCTTCAGGAAGCTTGCGCCTAACTCATGTTGCGGTCCAAAAAGTTAGCCTAAAATTAATTACGTAAAAACCCCGGGTATAATTACGTGCTGAAAGAGTTAATGGACCACCTTATATGGAACAGAAAAGCAGCTCACAAACACATGCTTATACCACACAATGGCATTAGGTCAAAGGGTATATGTCCATGGAGCATTGGATCTGGAACCATCCCATAAAGGGTCAAAGTGACACAGAAGTCATGGTAAGTTGGCGTGTCAGGTCAAAAAGGTGCAGATATCACAGCCAACCATGGCACATTGCATTTTGCTGTCTGGGCCACATCGTGCTGATTTGCAGAAGTTTAAGAATGAATTCAGAATAAAAATAACAGAATAGTCAAGTACCGGGTAAAATAAAAAACAATATTCCTGAAAATTAATAGCAACTTATACTAGAAACTTATGCAGATGTGAAACAGAAGTTATAAGTAGAATAGGAATGGCTAAAAGTACTTTCAATGACATGAGGAAAATATTAACATCTACACAAATTACAAACACGCTACAAATGCCAATTATAAAATGCTACATCTATTCTTTATTAATGTATGCTCATAAACATGGACACTAAACAAACAATTTATGAAAGACAGAATTGATGCTTTTGAGATGTGGGTATATAGAAGAATAGGGAGAACATCATGGAAATAGAAGGAAATAAAGAGGTTCTAAAAACACTTAATATGAAGAAAGAATTATTAAAGCAAATAAAGATCAGGCAAATAAAATATTTTGGATACATTAAAAAACAACATAACACATTGTTGAAGATCTTACTTGAGGGTTAATTCAAAGGGAAGGGAGCAAAAGATAGGCAGAGACACAAGTGGGAGAGTAGCATCACAAGATGGGCAGATTACAGTCTAGGAGAATGCACCACCAAAACAAGAGACGGAGTATGTTGGAGGTCTGTTGCAGCCAACCTTCATTGAGGAGACACACTTGATGATGATGCTAGAAATGCTTTAGTGTTGTATATAGCCATTAATGTGGAATTTAACTGAATCATAGATAATAAATAAACATGCACAAGGATCACTGAAGTCTGCAGAGATGTTCTACAGTGACTCTTTATTAGCCCTTTATCTCTCATAAGATGCTACAACTGCCACTTAGGCAATCAGCCATGTCAATAAACCATTGATTTTTATAGTGACTTCTAAATATGTCATTACAGGAAAACCCTAATGGAGACAACAGTTATGAGTACTCTGTCTAATAAGCAAGACACCGGAGAGTATCTAACAAAAAGACAAGGGCCAAAGTAAAAAAATGGACAATAGTATGATTAAAGATTAAGTAGTAACATGTTATGAGAAAAGAAATATAAAATAAATTAAAACAAATAAAATGTAATATAAACAGGGACAACTTCTATGTTATGGCAAAAAGCCTTTATCAAGTAACAGAAACACAACATGGACAGAAATATTAAATAAAAACTAATAAATGAACTAGCAACTCCTCAAAAAGTGTCTGCACTATAAATGTATGCACTATAGGCTACATCATTTTATAATGAATCATGTCCCCAGATTTGTTGTATATCTAGGATAAATGGGGGTAAAGGTCCACATGGGGCAAATATCAGCAGCAGGTTTATTTATAAACTATCTGTTTTCCTGTTACCACAGTGACTACATCAGATATCAACATTCCAATCTCTCACAGAACAAAGTTTGATATTACAAAGGCTAGTTGATTTTTAACAATTAAAACCAGAGATGGATATCCACAGAAAGATATATGGGAGCACTGAGGAGCTTTCAAATAGAGCAGCATTTATTAGGGAAGCAGGACTTGCTGTGTAGACATGTCAAACTCTGAACGAGAAGAAGAACAATTAAAACAAATATTTGTCACTATATTGATTACATTTTTTACAACTTATTCTCTGCCTGCTATCATTTAAATCATGATTTTTTAAAATATTTAAGCTGAAATCTCTATGTTGTGTTGTTAAATTTTTAAGCACATTATCTTGACAGACTACTTCATTATTTTCATGAGAATTTATGATAGTTTGCTAAGAACATGATTTGGGTTAAAGTTCCCATAGTGCCAACTTATTTTTTCATAAATTCTATTTTTTACAATTTATATGTATATTTTAATAATAAGAAAAACATCTGTATTTAGTACCAGAAGACTTTTTATTTGGCCCATCAATATGTTCAATGAGATAAAAACGTCTGTATTTGTAATAATTACTGAAATACCTTTCAACACCAAAATATTTTTCTTTCTTTAAAAAAAAAACTTTATTGGGGACCTGAAATCTGTATCAGTATGGAAAATCTGTTCAAATTTACACATCTATGAGTTCCCTACAGTTAGTGGGGCAAAGGTCTGCATTTAAAATGTATGAGGAATCATTCTTTAGTAAGGTTAATGTTATGAGACAATTACTGATGCCGATCCGAAACTGGGAGAGGCTGATATATATACCGGTATATAAAATTATACAACACTAAAACTATGTATAGTTATGCAACTTTAATCTGATAAAAAAATGTTTGAAAAAAAATATTTGGTAAATTATATATATAGGCCATATATGATTATAATGATCATCCAAGGTTACAAAGACATTATTAGCTGTAACATGGAACTTAACAAGTATGTTTTATTTTAACATTTTTTTTCAGATTAAAGTTGCATAGCTATACATAGTTTTAGTGTTGTATAATTTTCACATAATGTAGCTATTTAACGTCAATCAGTGAATCAATTATTTTGTAGTTTTATGTCAATGTTTCCTTGATTGTGGCAAAGATCCTGTTTTACATATGTTCATAAACTATGATTATATTGTCTACACATAATCAATCGTATGTTTTAAATACCATCACTAATATAAGATGTATAGATAAGCTATAAACTGATGGTAGTTTGTTATCCAGAAGTTAGATCCAGGTGTCAGAATACAATATAAAGTGAAAAATACAGATCTTTGCCCCACCTACTTTACTTCCTTCCATTACAGGTAATAAAGGTATTCTAGTTTGCTTATTATTTTTCTTTAATATTTCTGTTTGTATTGTGCTTATTTTTTAAAATAAAGGCAACTATGGCCGTAACATAGAAGTTGTCTATATTTATTTTGTTTATATTACATTTTATAAGATTTAACTATTGTATTTTACTTTTAAAGGCAACAGGGGCGAAGGCCGACCAAGACGCCATTGGACAAAAGACATTCAAGAATGCCTGCACATGTCACTGGTAGATGCAGGGCAACTTGCTAAAGACCGCGGAGAATTCAAGAGATCCATAGGAAAGACTACGTTCTGGAAAGAATATGTCACTTGATGATGATTTTACTTTTATATTATTTTTCTCATAACATATCACTATTTACCCTTAATCATAGTCATGAATACTGTGTATAGTAAAAAAAACCAACCAATGCACCTATGTGTTGGTGGCCTGACAGGTGCGCTAGGGCCCAAAAGGTGTACAATGAATAGTGACAATTAATTGCCAAGCATGTATTAAGAGGTAATTAAGGAGGTTTGGGGGAATGGAGTTGGCTGTTCCATCCCATAGAGGGTCAGGTAATATTGACCCATAGGCCATGCTGATGTTGGATGTATCTTCCTAAGAGGTGCAGATATCACAGCTAAGCTGTAAACCATGACACAATACATTCCATTCTCTGGACTACATTCTACTGATCTACAAGTGTTTGAGAATGAAAGCAGAATAAGAAAAAGAACAATGAGATAAGTGTAGCTGTGTATATAATTTGAAGTGAAATCAATTTAACAAGCAATGCTTATAGCATAGCTCAACCAGAATTAGTGTTTGATGCATACAAATTGAAAATATATAAAATATCAAGAAACATTTGTGAAGTAATGGTAAAGGTAGGTCCCATGGCAGCAACTTGCCATCGGAGATGAATATAACTCTTCATGTACTAGCAGCAGTAATTATTATGTGGGGTGGCCAGTTCCCTTCCTTGCTGTTTTTACTTCCTCTAACTCATGCAGGTACCCATAATATATCTGCAAAAGTTTTTTACGGCCATGTACCATGATTAAACTCTTAAATGTCTTTAAGGGTTTTCTTGTGCTGCCATAATGTATTCAGAACTCACTATAAAAGTTATTTTATGGGCTTACTGGCACAGCACATATAAATGGTGGTTTCAGTGACTTGTTGAAGACACGTTTATTTGTATAGCGATATATTGAATTACAAATAAATGAATATGTAGTTTAAATTTTAATTGTCTATATCATTCTTTTTTGCCTGATTGATTTCATCTTTATCAGCTGTGTTAAAAAAAAATAATCAAAAATATATCCCCCAATTGGTGATTAATTACTGCATCCATATATTGTTACTTGTATCAATGTATTGCAGACCCTATATAAAATACACACTAACTCAGAAATGCATACAAAACATAGTTACCTAAGACAGGTTCACCAGCAGCTTCAGATAGTTGCAGAACTGGTGATGTTTAAAAATACAATGTCAATAATGAAATAGTTCTACATATTAAGAGTAAAGATAGAATGGAAAGGCGTTATAACAAATTGGTCGGGACTGACATAATAGGCCTATGTATGTAATAACCACATTTTGTTAGTAATAACCAAATTTTGTTATATACAGTTATGACAGTTACTAATGTAAGTTATACCCCTTGCAATTATTGTGTCCCTTGTGCATTGTTTTTCCATGATGTAATCACTGTGTGTGAACTAAGAGAATGGTATATCAATTTTCTGTGACTCACTTCTCCTTCAGTATCAGTTGTTTCTTGTGAAACATAAACAGAACCAGTAGTGCTGCACATTACTTTCATTGTAATTTTATGTTTCTCTTGGACCATCTTCTCAACCAGCCAAGACTTAATTTAGCTCAGTATGGCCTAGACTTTCAGCAAACTATCTTCCTTTTTTTAAAATCAGGATAGTTTCTGAAATTGGAATACTTCAGCTCTTAGCTTGCTGGAATCATGCTGATTGCAAAGAGCAATCAACATTTTTGCATTTGGGCTGCCTAATTTCTATTCTCTTCTGCTGATAATTCTATCTATCTATCTATCTATACGCTGCGTCCCTTGTTTGCCTTGCGACGTCAGGGGTGGAAGAGTTCTCTGGAGATGGCCTTCTTGTGCGCTGTTTGTAAGCTTGTTACTGTGGATTCTTTGATTTCTGTGATCCATCTTTTACACCATCTTTTTCTGCTGATAATTGCTGCTTGTAAATTCCAACATGCTTTCTGCCCTTCAGGATTGTTTGTAGTGAACTAGTGTGCTTATTATTTATGTAGTGTGATATTTCAAAAATCAAGTTCCCTGCATATTTCTGCTCTTGATTTCAATTTTTTTATCCATTGTCTCTATTAACATTATTTTAATATTTAGAGATAAATATTTATATTTTACCACAGTACTGCAGAAGCCATTGTGATAACAAGATTTTTTTCCAACAGACTTAAAGTTGTTTCACAGCAACACCAGAGTGTACAGACTTAAAGAGTTGTTTGATGACACTATCAGAGTTTTCCATGGACTGCCAGAAAAACTAATGTAGAGGTGTTGAAAGAGTCAAATGCGAAACAGACCTTAATCATCAATATAAGAAAAAGGCAATCCTCTTTTTTTGGCCACTTCATGAGACAGGCAGGTTTAGAGAACATAGTCAAAACAGGCAAAATTGTAGGCAACAGAGACAGAGGGTGACAACGTGAGAAAATATTAGACAGTTTGACAGCCTGACATGGCAAGGAAACAACAATGACCTTGATACATAATACTGTGGACAGAGAGCAGTGGAGAGCCATGACTGCCTACGCCAGCTGACATGGCACCTGATGATGATGATCAGAGTTTTAACAAGCGAAGAAAACATTGTGTGTTTACTTCTGCTTTCAGATGAATGGAATGCAAGGTCACTTGCCTACTTTGCCACCCCCTTTCATTTTTAAAGCGTTTAGTTGTGCATGACCAGATTACCATGAACAATAGTACAGCGGTTTCATTTGAACATGTCTTGTAACACCAGTTAACTAAATTGAAAATCATCCTTTTAACTTGTCACATTTTACTTTTCATGTAAGATTTATTTACTGATGACACAACTATACATAAAGTGACCGATTAAATCATGGGAAAAGTTAAATGCCTCACTTTAGAAGAATGAACATAATAAGACAACTGGACTATAACTAACAGGAGCTAATAGGAACAGCAGAAATATGGTTTATTCGAAGAATGTTAGGCATTCCTTGGACAGTAATGAAGAATATCTTAGAAGAATGGATGTGAAAAGATGCATTATTGATAATATAAGAAAAAGACAGTCAATATTTATTGGGCACATAATGAGAAGAGGAGGCATTGAGAATATAGTGAAGATAGAACAACAGGAAAGATAGAAGGGAAAAGATTAAAGGGAAGATCTAGAGAAAAGATATTGGACAGTTTGACTAAATGGCTTCGATTGACGACACCAACAGAGATGATGACATATATGGGAGATCGATGTACATGGAGAGATATGATCACCAACGCCATTCGATAAGTTCTCACTGACACATGGTGTTGGAATCATTTGAGCAACATTTATAAAACACACTGGTCAAAAGTTCAGACTAATTTTTTTCCGGAAACAAATTATTAATAGTTCACCATATAGGTATATGTGCTTAAATGCATGCATTATATTACGAGGCCCCTAAAGTAATCACTGATTTTTTCCAAACATGTTCAGCTTATACATGCAACAAGACGGTATTTAAAAAAAAAAAAGACAAAGAGTTAAAATAATCGAGGATTTTGAAAAGTGCTGTGAAAGAGGGAAATTTGTTAACGGATTAATTGTAATGGAGTTCTACTGTTCTACTGAAAAATTGTAACCAAATTTTCTATGTCTTTCTATGTCTGTCTTGTGTATTAAGGTCAAGTATGCATGTGTGGTAATATCATGTCACCTTAATTTAAATAGTGATCCTGGTGATGTAAAATGTATTGGACTATTTATGCGAATAAAATGGTAACACAATGCATTTCCATTCTTAGGACTACATCCTGCTGGAAATCTATAGGAAAAATAGTAGGACCATTGTCCTGCTACAAGAGATCTCGTGAGAGTTTGAGAATGAAAACACCCAAAAATAAGGCTACACCTCATATAGGCCTAATGATGATTTTTAAAGCAATCGAAACTTCACACTGCTTGGAGCAGAACTGGCTAGCTCTCTTCCTCACTAAATTCCTTTTCTAACTCATTAAGTAAGATACCCAATTACCGTGAGAACCAGGAAACAATCCTTGTCTTTTTTAATTAAGAGGTTATTACTGTACAAAAATTAACAGTATTATTATTCTCACATTAACTAAAAACCTGTACATTTTTAAAACACATAGTAGGTTTACTATAGGCATAGAGAAAGTCATTGTACAGTGTTTACATGTCTGGTTACTTTGTAATTCATAAATTACATAAATTATGAACACTAATTTTTAAACACAAATATACCCCAATGAAAACCAAAAGACAAATTATAAATTCAATCTTCATATCAACATTGTGTTATCAATGTCAAACACAGACACTAACAAAGAAAAGAGCAAGAATACTGCTTGTGTTAAATTAGATGTTTAAGAAAAGCAGCTAACAGAACAAGAGATCATGTGAGGAATAAAGAGATTACAAGAAATGTCGGAGCAACATCTGTGGTCAATTGTATTGAAAAAGAAGAAACTGAAATGGTTTAGCCACTTAGCAAGAATGAACCATTCTGACATATTGAACCAACATATTGGCCAGCGGCAAGAGCATACAACATGAAAATGGAAAGAGCAAGATACAGAGGAAGACCAAGAAGAAGGTGGATTGAAGGAGTTACCAAAATTCTGAGATGTCACAGTAGTACTGCATATCAAGAGACCAAACATGCCATAACCTGAAAACCGTCCTCATTCAATACCACTAATCCTTACAGCAAAAGCCGAGAAAAGAGAATAGATAGATCAATGACAACACTTATAAATAATTTATAACTATAGGTACTTAAAACTCCATACATTCATTTGATATGTATTAATAACTTCATTCTTTATTATAAAGTAAATGATTGGAAGTACTATGAATGTACATTTAAAAATTACAAGAAGTCAATATTCATCAACAATCATAGTAGACAACCGATTACATAAGACATTTTCTGCATAATGTTGTGTATGTATTCTTATGTAATGAATATCATCTAATAAAAGCTCATTTTATAATGATTGACTTTCCATTTGCTCTTACAGTGATCCACAAGATTACGGTGCTGGTCCTGGGCAGATAATTCAAACATTTAAAAAATTATCATGGGTAGAGAAATAAAAAATATAACATGCTGGCAGAGAATTTAATAATTTAACATACTGACCATATCAAGAGAAGCATTCAAAAATATAACATAACAACCTTATTACAGAATTATATTATATATCACATAAACCTTTTGTAGAGAACTTAAGCATTTATCATCTGACATTATGTAAAGATTCAGACCAAAAAAAATCCAGGTTGTGATTTCTCGCTTGACACAACCACACCTCCAATCAACTCAGATGTAAATGAGTACCTAACACATGAGTTAGGGGAGGTAAAGACAGTAAGGAAGGGAACTGGCCACTGCAACTAACAGTTGCTGCGGCTTAGTACATGAAGAGTTATCTTCATCCCCGACGGCAGGTTGCTGCCATGGGACCTACCTTTACCTTATGTAAAGAACTCATGCATTTATCATACTGATCTTGTGTAGAGAATTTAAGCATTTATCATACTGCCAGCATTAATGGGTCACTTGGACCTACAAAATGAGAAGCCAATTCCCATGTCTAGTCGTCCTCCTTAGTTATTTCATGACAAGCATGGTAGATCAGAAAGTTACTATTCTTTACTTCTATCTCTGGCCCTGAAATACTTGAGAGGAACATGAACTAACAATATCTAAAGAATTGTATGCACATATTACACACTAATCTTGTATGGAGAATCAAAATATATAAGACACCAACCTTCTGTAGAGAATTCAAAATAGGGCCTATAACGTACTTACCTTGTGTAGAGAATTCAAACATGTAATAAGCTTTGTCGCCTGTGTGTTGCCAGGGCCCGAAAGGGGAGCAAAGAATAGCAACTCTGTTTACCTTCTACGCATGTCATAAAAGGCGACTAAAGAGGTTATGGAATGGAGTTGGCTGTCCCATCCCATATAGGGTCAGTGACCCAAAGCCATGCTAAGTCGGATGTGTCAGGCCGAAATGCGCAGATATCACAGCAATGCTGTAAACCATGACACAACGCATTCCGTTCTACAGACTACATCCTGCTAACCTGCAGGAGTTCGAGAATGAACGCAGAAGAAGAAGAAGATATGCTTTGTGTGTAGAGAGTTTAAACATATCACATTAACTATGCATAGAGAATTAAAATATAGGGCCTATAACATACTAACCTTGTGTGGAGAATTCAAACACATTTGAATACTGATACTGACTTTGTGTGGAGAATTCAAACACATTTGAATACTGATACTGACTTTGTGTGGAGAATTCAAACACATTTGAATACTGATACTGACTTTGTGTGGAGAATTCAAACACATTTGAATACTGATACTGACTTTGTGTAGAGAATTCAAACACATTTGAATACTGATACTGACTTTGTGTAGAGAATTCAAACACATTTGAATACTGATACTGACTTTGTGTAGAGAATTGAAGATGATTTACTCAAGAAAATTTCAAATGAATTTAAAGGAAGACAGGACATATCACACACTAGAGGAGTGCTTACACAGTTGCTTTCTTCCCATGGCAAAACCAGGCAAAAATATTAAAAGTAACATCATCACAGTGCAGAATGTGTATGAGTGTATAATAGCTTCTAGAAAGGATCTAAACTATTTGAGTGACCATCACTCCAGGTTACAGGGGCTTACTTTTCAACACTCTCAACACTTACAGGTGAGATGAAGACAAAAGTTTCCACATGCACAAAATCTGGCATATGATATCTGTGAAAGGTTTCAGGCAATAGAAGAAATGTTGGTAATCCTTAAGAGTTGTGCAGACTCAGTTTTAGCAAGTGATTTCATCAATTTGCGAATTGATCCAACATCAACAATTGGATCATTTGATGGACATTAATGTTACTTACTCTACATAGAACCACTTGTCATGTGGAAGTGAATAATGGACAATAAACAACAAAAACTAGAGGTCACAGAGATGTGGTTCTTCAGAAGACAGGAAGAAAAACCTGTGAAGATGTACATAGTGAGAGACTGACATCAGAAAGAAATAAACCTTTGTTCACCACATTATGAAATAAGAAGGTTTGGAGCACAATGCAACAACAGGCAAAACTGAGGGGAAAAAGAGAGAGAGGATGTCAAGAGAAAAGATACTGGATAGTTTGACATCATAGCATGGTAGAATGTCAGCATTAGGGCTGATACACAGTACTGCAGATAGAATGTCAGCATTAGGGCTGATACACAGTACTGAAGATAAAATGTTATAGAAATCAATTATCACCTCCCAGAATGGCACACAATGATGATGTCCAGACAAAGTGCTTTGAATTTGGGATCCTGGACTTCTGAAATAAAAACTACAGTGCAGGGATTGCCACAGGGATCCTCACTGTGCTTTTTTCAGACAGTTTTACAATTACAAACTGTCTTCATGTACGAACTTAAGGAAATGCAGGTAGTTGGACAGGTAGGTGAAAGAGAAAGTGAATGGGTGAAAGTAGGCAAAAAAAGAAATATTTTCTTGACAAATGTGATACAGCTAGGAAAAGAGTGTTGTGATTGGGATGTCATCAAAACAGAGGGAAAGATACAACAACTCATCCAGTACTCAAAATCACATGAGGAATTTAGTTGGAAATGTGGTGTTGCTAAAAAGAAGCGGTTTCGTGGGCAAGAAAGAATGATGGTCAATCAACTGCATACTGGAACAGTCAGTCAATGTGTAATGGCAGCTACAATCAATGAGAGATCTGAGCACCTATGGACTTGTCTGGAGTGCAGTGATGATGATCCAATGATTAACTAAGTAACTAACTAACTAGCTAGCTAACACAACAAAATCATCTACACAGATGATTCAGTAATAAGAAAACCAATCAAGTATGAATAAGGTTTCATCACGTACTAAAACTGCCTGAAAGTTGTGGAGAGATTTACTGCCTATTCCACAACACCATTGATTATGAGAATGAAACCAGAGATGGCTCTCATTGTCTGATGATGCAACCATCAACACACATACAATAATCTTATCAGTCTCCCAGAGCATACTGCATAAGGCAGATAAAATGCACATTAGGAAAAGGATCATTCTTCTCAACAACACCCGGAGTATCACATGGAGTAAGCATGTCATATGGATTTAATGTTAAAGTCATGCAGTAGCCGAACCAATAAAAGTTACTGCATGGCTGGTAATGCTATAGTTGATATACAGTGATGAGAAGAGACAGGTCTGAGTTAATTATGGTGGTCACCAATGCTCTACGGAATGATGAATAGGAAACTGAAAAAGACAATGTACATTTTCAGAAATATGGTTGACAATACACAACCAACATGTGACTGGGATCCTGAGAATATATACTCGTAGATAGCTGATTGGCTGGTGAGTTGAATATTTATGGGAAATTTTACCTGCAATGTGATGCTATTTCATAATCAAGAATAAATAAAATTTCATTTTGTAAGATGCCTTGTGTAAAAAATTCAAGCATATAACATATTGACTGATGCTGACTTAGATTTTTTGTAAAAGTTTTTACAGTATTTAATTGTAAGTTGAGAAACTGTACTGAAAATAGATATTTTCTCAAAAGATATTCAGAAAACACACATAACAGGATAGGTGGCAAGAGAGCTTATTGAAGTCTACATATTTGTGTGAAATAAACATCCTGTAAGTCTTGATAACCTATGGTAACATGTGAGTATTTGGTAATTTTTGTGAAGTTTTTCTAAAAACAAGTCAAAAATAACAATTGTGCAATACTATGGGTGACTTTTTTGTCACACCACATGGTACCATTGTGGCATGGTTAACAAATTCCATCTGTTGATGCTTCATTCAACAAGTCATTGAAGGATTATTTGAGAAAAGAAGATAGCATCTTGCTGTTTATTATAAGTTACGAACATTTGACATGGCCCTCCAAGAAAACCCATAGATTCTTGGTCTTTTTTTACACATGACAATTTGTAACCATTACTTCTATTTTCTTGTCTTGATATTTAGGAATTGGCTTTTCTCTTTATTTCTGTGACTACTACATAAATTAAATCTTGAAGGTCTTCCTCACTTTTTACAATCAGAAGTGTCATCCACATATCTCAAATTATTTATGTTATATCCTCCCAATGATATTCCTGGGATATCAACTATTGCACGCATTATGTTTTCACTGTTTAAAGAGAACAGGTCTGGTGAAAGTACACATCCCTGTCTAACTCCTTGTTTTATTTGTTGAAAAGGGCCAAATTGATTTCCTACTCTTAAAAGATGGATTAGAAGTATAAATACGAGGCGTGTTCAAATGAAAACGGGACTTGTGGATTTATTTAAAAAGTATCATACGCAATTTAATATTTTCAACGGAATTGAACAAAGCAACCACTTGTGAATAAGAATGCACCTGGGTTCATCAGAAAAAATCTCCGTATGCATTTAGGCAAGCATCCCACTGTTTAGGTAGACGTCGAATGCCGTCCGAGAAAAAGTTGCGTGGCTGTTCTCTGAACCATGTGGTCACCGCTGTCTTCACGTCTGCGTCGCTGTTGAATCGCTGTCCCTTTAGTGCTTTCTTCAACGGTCCGAACAAATGGAAATCACACGGGGATAAATCGGGACTATAGGCTGGGTGATGAAGAACTTCCCAATTCTTCTTTGCCAATGTTTCCTGCACAATTTTTGCGACGTGCGGACGAGCGTTGTCGTGGAGAAGAATCACACCTTGAGAAAGTCTGCCTGGTCGCTTAGCCTTGATGGCCTTATGCAGCTTGTCTAAAGTGTCTTTATAATGGGCGGCATTTATGTTGACACCAGGTTCCTTAAAATCAGTCAACAAAAGCCCTTCATGGTCAAAAAATGCAGTCACCATAACCTTCCCAGCAGAAACCTGTGTCTTGAATTTTTTGGGTTTTGGTGAACCTGGATGTTTCCATTGCATGCTGTCAATTTTGCTGCTCGGTTCATAGTGGTGGCACCACGATTCATCACCTGCCACAATGCTCAACAGAAATGCATCACCCTCTGCCCTGTAACGCATCAGGTGGTTCAAACTCCACCCCATCCGTTCTTCCTTATGGTGGTCAGTCAACATCCGTGGGACCCACTGTGAACACACCTTCCGATAGTTCAATTTCTTCCGAACAACCATGTGGGCTGTCCCAATTGACATATGGAATTCTTCTGCAAGCGAACGAATGCTCCGACGACGGTCAGTCAGTACTGCTTTATCAAGCACGGCTATGGCTTCTTCTGTTGCAACAATATGCGCCTGACCTGGCCGTGCAAGATCTGCCGTTAACTCACGTCCGTCTTTAAACATACGCACCCACTCCATCACTCTGGTCCTCGACAAACATTTGTCACCATATGCTGCCTTCATTCTCCGATGAATGTCTACTGCTTGACATCCTTCAAATGAAAGAAACTGGATCACAGCACGCTGATTCACTTTGGACGGGTTCGGAATCACACCCGCCATATTGTTAACAGTCTTCTGCAGCACATATGCATGCTGGGAAGATGAACACGTGACCGTATGTAAATTATTGGATACTCATTACTAGTGCAAAATGTCATCAATATCAGTGCGCTCTATCACGCGTGGTGTAACAAGTCCCGTTTTCATTTGAACACGCCTCGTATATTGTTAACACAAAAATATTTACAGTCAACAAAATGTAACAAAAATTAATTACTTGGTTGGGCCCTCACTGCCTCATCTATGATTTTGGCAACATTCTTTAATGTTAATCCTGGCATGCTTATGCGCCCACTGCTCAATAAGTAGATATTCTTGCTTATCAAGTGCTTCACTTGTTTTTCTGAAACAAGAACAATGACCTTCCATTTAATACAAAAGCAAATATAATACAAAAAAGCAAATTTAATACAAAATCAGAGGTATTAAGAAGTTATCAGATACCAAACTTTTTTTCAGTAATCTAATAATTTTTTCCCCATAAAGATAACACTTTGTGATTCACCTGGGTATTGATGGAGTACAGAAGGTAAGCACATAAAAACAATGTTGTAGCCCGCCATGCATGCATTTTAAAGAATCAAATAAGGAGGTTTTGGGATGGTGGTTTGATCCTCTAATAAAGTGTCAAAGAGATCCAGCATGTTTTATGAAGCAGAATGTATAGGGCTCAAGGGTGCAGATATTACAGCTAAGCAGCTATAAGCCATGACACAATGCATTCATTTCTCCAGAATACATTCTGGTTCTTTTTCTGCATTCATTGTCAAACTTGTGCAGAGTGTAGTCCAGAAAACAGAGTGTATTGTGTCATGGCTTACAGCTTAGCTGCGATATCTGTACCTTTCAGCCTGACACATCCGACTTCACTTTTAATTACTTTTATCCTATATGGGATGGGACAGCCAACTTCACTCCAAAACCTCCTTAGATACCTCTTACAACATGCTTGTACAAGTAAATTTAAGTAGGAAGTCAGAGGACAATTAAAAAAATTCTTGATACTAATGGGAATTGAACCAGTCCGTTCAACGGCGCCAAATCACCTAGCAACAATTGCACACGCGTTCTTCCGTACTTGACTAACTGCATCTCCAAGAAAAGATGCGATTTCGTCAAGCCATTCAAACCGTGCACACAAAGTCACCCGAACGGACCGATCGAGACAAGGACAATTTTGCTTCGAATAATTGTTTATACAAGTAAATTTAAGTAGGAAGCCAGAGGACAATTTTAAAAATTCTTGATACTAACGGGAATTGAACCATGTCTATATATGTTATCCATGTTTACAAAAAGACCTATCGACCCTTGTATAACTAATACAGATATTATGTTATATGTTTGCTGTTACTGAGGATATTTCAATACCTGTACGGGATGTTTGTTGTTGTAATAGTTCTTGTCTCGATCGGTCCGTTCGGGTGACTTTGTGTGCACGGTTTGAATGGCTTGACGAAATCGCATCTTTTCTTGGAGATGCGGTTAGTCAAGTACGGAAGATGTGTGTGCAATTGTTGCTAGGCGATTTGGTGCCATTGAACGGACTGGTTCATTTCCCATTAGTATCAAGAATTTTACAACATGCTTGGCAGGTAACAGAGTAGCTATTCTGTGCTCCCCTTGTGGTAACCGGCAACACACAGGTATACATTGTGCTAATGTTCAGAAGTTTGAGAACAAATGCCAAGAACTAGCAGTATACTTTGATAGTCATTATTTTTCAGATACAAGTCAATTTCTCAAAAATAAAAATTAATACAGATGGAAAAGTACCATAAAAAACATTTTAAAAAAACAACAAAAAAATAACTAAAATTTGTCTATAAAATATTCTTTCTATCAAAGCGGACTGTATTATTCCATGAAAGTGGACTGTACTTTTTCCATCAAAGTGAACTGTACTTTTTCCATCAAAGTGGACTGTATTAAGACACACATATAAACTAGGTATCTTCTTAACACTTACTATACATGACCAGTGTTTCTCAACGTATTGTGGTGTAGTCTATGCCTTCTTCTCAATGTCTTAAATACGTTGATATCTTCCTTACAGAATATTTATCCAAGTTCTGAGAAAAGTGTACAGCGAAATCCTGTAATAACTGCATGGTCTGGGCCGATAAAATATGTATGTAATAGCAGAAATTTTCTATTACAGTATAAACAATATAGAATAAATATAATTGGGGGTTTTGAAAAGTGTTATACAGGGAAATATGTTATAGAAGAATGTGTATATAAGGATTCCATTGTATTATAAATGAATGAAAGCTAGTGCATATCCTATTCCAGATGTAGCAATCAACACAGCATTTATTGGCTGTAGAGATTTCCTAAGCAATTTTTACATATAGTAGTTTGCCATTATTTTATAAATGGCCTGAACGTACAATTACTTTGCGCAGGAAGTTAAACCTTGTACTCTGGCCATTGAAAACTGGCCTTGCACTTTTCTGCTACTGAGCCAGACTATAAATAGATGCTTCAAATGAAAAGAAAAAGGAACATCTCAGTATTTTCCATATTAAGAGTGTGTGCCCCGCCACTGAGAAACACAGAGATTAAAACTATAATTTAATACAGTACAGTTTGATACCTCCAGTATGCTGAAGTACCAAGGACATAAATTAGTGCACTGACACAGTGGCTACAAAGGCACCCATAGGTGTCAACTAGTACATATTTTCTATATTGATATGGATTTCTGGCCCAAATTTAAAAAAAACACCCAAAAACATTTTTTAAAAATAATATCATTTGGTGTTATCTCTGCAGTAATTATACTAATGCATGTTTTTATCACACTTTTGGGGGGAGCTGTTCTTTTTTTGTGAGCTAAATACAGATGTTTTTATTGAAATATGGAAATAAATAGTTAAATTTACTGATTTATGGAAAAATAAGTTGACAGATATGGGCACCTGTGGTAGGCACTTCAAATATGAACAAAGGTGAGATCTTGAGATCTTAAAATCAATACCAGATTGCTTATAGAGAATTATACTGCACTGGATACATCAGTAGTACAAAGACTACAATAAACTTGGATCAAGTGTGGGACAAGCAGATAATGGCATCAGAGATGATGAATTGGGCATATGAAAATGCAGTTAGCAATGAGAACAATAAACATGCAAGCTTTCAACATCTACTTAAAGAGACTGAGCACTTATGGATCTGTGATGACATCAGTTCATAAATAATTGAATATTTTTGCACACTGATTCTGAGAAACTACTTACACAAGCCATTTAATGTGACTATACATACACTTTGGATATGATTCTGTATTTATTTTGCACTGTACCTTTTACTATTGAATGAAAAATATTTACAAAAAATATGTATGGCCATACAGATTTAGCAGAATATGGGTAAAAAATATCAGTTGCGATGTAGAGCCTGTGCTAATCTAGATGTCTGCAAATGTGCACAATAACTAAACAAATATTAATAAATGAAGAATTTAACAATAAAAATAGTGCATAATGTTATGATTAAAATGCATAGGGCCTAAATAAAATTAGTACATAGGCATATGCCTATAATATTACCTGTCAATCCTGTATAACTAAACATTCCAATCTGATTGGTAATGTGGTCCCAGTTTCCAGGTGTACCAAGCTTGATTAAATTGTCCCTAAGTTCTTGTCGTATTAGTTTAATGCGATCAGCCATTATTAAAATCTGCTCTTTCCTGTGATAGATCAAGAATAAAGAGTAATTACTGTATGACCAGATCTGTTGTGTAGAATAGATCATCAGACTCCATCAGTATCTGTCTCATGTATTGTCAATCATTTCTTATAGTCCATCCCATATATCATTGGTTATCAAGTCTATCCACACCCATATGTTTCATTCAGTGTCAATCATTTCCAATACCAATGTTCCCCCATGCCACAATCCCAAGCTGCCTGTCATCTTCTTTCTATTGTCTTCCTCTATAATTCATGCTTTTCAATGTACCTGTTGTCATGATGTACTCTGTGTGTTAATTTCTTATGATGTATCGGTTGGTTAGTTGGTTGCTGATCCAGCGGTCCATGGGCTCATGCCCTTCGACCCAATGCCATTGTGTGATATATGCATGTGTTTGTGAGTTGTTGTTTTGTTCCATATAATGTGTTCCATTTATCTGGCCCTGGAGGGAGGAGCATTTTCCTGATGTCATCCAGCGCTGGACATTCAAAAAGGTGGTGGCCAACAGTTTCATATGGATGAGTGCACAGCCGGCACCCTGGAGTGTGTTGTGGTTGTATTCTGTTCAGGTGATTGTTAAGCTGTATATGTTGTTATATTGCTGGGGAGTCTGTGGATTTTCATCCCACCCCGGGCCAGGGCCAGAGAAAAACTATCACACTACTAGGAAGGAAGGTTTCAACCTATGAACTGCTCCGAGCCTCTGCAGCCAAGATATGGTTCACTGTGCTCATTCCCTGCCACCAATTGACTACTGGTTATGCCGAACTTCTCTATTGCTCCAGGCATGCAACCAAATGTACAAGTCAAAAGGATCGTCACGTCCTGAGTCAGTGTGCCTTTATGATGGACCTCAGCCATTGGAAAAAACAGTGCTGTCAGTCCACTGCTGCGCAGCAAATCTCTAGCTCTCTCCCAACCACAGAGGGTGCATACATAAACAAATAAAGAAAAAGAATACAACATGGCATAAAATACATTGTAACAAAAAATTAAAAGTATGAGAGGCATAATTGTATAGATGACGTGCCATGAAGCTTCTATAATAGATAACCTCAATATAATGGCATGTCATCTACTTAGGTTTTTCTGTTGCATGGGTGGTTTGTCTAATGGGCCATTGGTGAGACCCACAGATGCAAACCATGCGTATTTTATGATGTATCGAAAGAATCCTACACCCTTATTTATTTACTTTGTCTCTCAACAGAGCAGCACTCCACTTGCTCAAGATACCATTCATAGTATATAACTCTGTAGCTTTAAGTGATAAGACTCAAGGAAATCAGATAAAACTACACTTGTAACTAAGTTATCTTGGTCAAAAGGCAAATTGTTTGACCACTATACCACACAGAGATAGATCCCTTAGGAGAAAACTAAAAATTAAAAGAGCTAACTGAAAGGGAAAATTAACAACAGAAAAATGTCTTATTTGAAGACGTGGTCTATAGTTGATAGTTAACAAGGATAACTATGGGGTAGCAAGATTAAACAGAAAGTTCAAGAAGAAATGTTTGTTATAAAGTACATGTTCATAAATCCCCCTTCCTAAAACAAATAAAGCACCAGTGATGTTCTGATGTTGGAAGGTACAGAAAGCCTTATACACGTTTCTTAACACTTTTCATAAGTAAATCCGCACCCAACAGTTTGCGACCTCATGAAATATGACAATGAGCCAGTCACAGTGGCTTGACAGCAATCCTGATAATGATGCATGTATAATATAACAAATCCCATTTTAAATAGGTTAAAATTTTAAATAATTACAGGTACCAGCTTTCTGACAAAATGTAGTGTCATAATAACATTGATAGATTAATGAAAAACATGTTTTGGGCATTTTCCAAGTTTGTTTTCAAATGTTAGAATGTTAACAGTCAACTAATAATTCCAGTGATGAGAAATTATTGAGAACAACAAGAACATCAGTTTTTATGACAATAAATATTGACAGTAGCGATATAATCAGTGATGATTGTAAAGTCTGACAACCAAGAACCGTGAGAAAAACACAAATATGCAAGAACATAGATTTATATTGATATAATACATGGTATTCATCAAGTGTATTCTAGTATAGAATAGATTCTTGATTAGAAACTAGCTTCACAGCATGTGGGGCATTCCCATAAGTGCTCCGCTGTCTGTTCCAGCAGCCATCTCAGTGTATGTAGACTCAGAGTCCCTGTCAAGTGTTGATTGCGTGGCCTTCCAAAACATTTACTTTTCCTACCCTCACCTCTAGATACTCCCATTTTTAACATTCTCTGTATGTGTACATTCTCAGCCTCATTGACATCATCTTCATCTTGAAATAAATCTATTACTGCCTTGATCAAGTCTGCTTTATCTCTTCTCAGCACTGTGCTGTCTATCACTGCATTGCCTGCTAATAAGCTGGCTCTCTCATTTCTTCTGACCCCAGCATGACCAGGGCAGTATATCCATGTAATGCTCTGGAAATTGAGTTGTTCAATAAGTTCCACCATTCTTTTCTCAGCATGTACTTTTCTCATGTAAATTATGATTCAGAAGGCTAACAGATGGATTATTGTTATCAAGGTTATGACAACCTTTAACATGCAGCAATGGGTACTGTTTCTGCTTCTACAAGTGATAATTCTATCTGTCATAGATTATGGCCTCGGCCTACTAACACTGTCACAGACACAAGTCAATAGATTGGGAAAAAGTCCAAAATGAGGCAATGAGAGCAGTGCTGGAGGTGTACTAGGGATACACCAATCCCTGCTATGAGATTTCTGCTCGATCTCCCCAGTATTAGAGTGTGACATCAAGTAGCACAAGTTAGGTCGTACCTTAAAGTGACAGAATACAACTACCACCTATTACACCAATGTCTAGATGAGTCAAAGGGAAAAAACGAATCAAGCATACCAGATCATGGATAGCAGAGGCTGAAGACACACTGCGAAGAGTATGTGAATTTGAAGAAATAGGAAAGGGCAGTGAATGGGTGCAAGCAGATACTGAGAAGAAATCACTGACTAATGTAATAACACAGCTAGCTAAAGTGTGTCGAAAATTGATGGGTCTCAGGGCCCAGGATACAGTGCATGAACTTGCCCAGCTACACCTCGAAACCACAAGACATAATTATATACACAGATGGCTCAGTTAACAGAAACACAAATAAAAGTGGTTGGGATTTTGTTGCCTACAGAAACTGTGTGAAGTTGGTTGAGAAATCTTCAGCACATCGAGCATGAGGATGGAGATAGAGGGAGTTACAGCGGCACTTAATTGGTTGATAACTGATACATAACACACACGGTAATACTCACAGACTCCCAAAGCATGCTGCGCAAGATAGTATAGATATAGATTTAGTATAAATGCACTTCACAAATTGGAAACTTTCAATTATGTATTTTTTCAAGCTTATAACAATTTTGTGTGAAATAATGTAGTTATTGCTGCATATGATATTGACATCATATACATTCGTAAACTGATATGTTCTTGTGCTTAATTTATTCATGATTGTATGTACTACCAGAAAATCATAAAATAGTTCATTCCAAAGGTGTATCATGCATTTAGAATTCTTATTTTGCATGTAAGGTTGACACTGTGGACATCTATTTATCATAATATTTTTGGAACATTTTATATTTTTTTTATAAAATTAAAATAATTGTTAAATATATTATTTTATTGGTTGACTAGAACAGTACATGCATTTATCTTCAATATTACACATCTATCTATTGATCTACCTATCTATCTATTGTCATTTCCACTTGTGCTGTTAAGTGTTGTGGTGGGAATTAAGAGTTTTTTGTCTTTAGCCATTTGAGTTGCATTGGCCATGGTAAGCCTGTGTCTATTTAATGTTTCTTTGATTGTCTCTGCCCATCTAGTTCTTGGTCTTCCTCACCTTGTAGCCCTTTCTTCTGTTGATGTATGCAGGGCTGATAGCGCAGGTTCCATTATCATGACGTGACCAAACCATCTGGTTTGTTGCCTCTCAATGTAGTCTTAACTTGAGATAATCTTTACTTTTTTCCTGATATCTTCATTTCTTCAGCAGTCTCTTCTTGTGACAAGTACTGCTTTCCTCAAATATCCCATTTTACAAACAGTAATCTTTTTCGATCGTGTCTTTGTCAAGGGACATGTTTGATATTAGTAACACAAAGTTGGTATAAGAATACTGTTTATCAGTTGTCATTTTGTAGCTATGTAGATTGATACATAGTGTTGATATAGTGTTTAAATGACACATTACTTGTCAAAATTCATTATAAATTAAGAAAACTACAGATTTTCTTCATTGACATCAGGAAAGAAAAAGAAAAACTAATAAACTATGCCATAAACTTTATTTCAATTCATAAATCAATGTGTTAATTTAACCACTGACAATTAAAGCATTTTATTGTAGCAGTGAAAAATTGCTTTTAAAGATATTTACCACTCACCAAAGTAAGCACTATTTTTAAGAATTGTTGCTACAATTCTGGCACCATGGTTTGGTGGATTTCACCACGTTACTCGGATCTGAATTTCCATTTGGCTTCGAATATCTGGAAGTTTCTTCTCATCCTTTGAGACAACAATGAGGCTGCCAACTCTTTCATCTGTTAAATAAACAACTGTATTTCAAATTCTAATTAAGAGAAAATGTTTAGTAAAAATAACTAAGAGAATTATCCTACAAGGGGGATAATAAAGATAACATTGAACAATCAATTCCAAATCTTCAACTTCTTACGTCTGAAGTTCTTATTCAGGTTGTTTGCAACAAACAATGAACATTATCATTTTCAATCTTTTAAATCCTTCAATATTTCTGTAGTTCACATATTTATCTTCTGCTCATATAACCTTTATAGATACTTTATCTATTCTTTCATCTTCATTTTTCTTGGAAGGTTTAGTTTTAGGTCTCATTTAAACTTCATTCCTTCCACATGTTTCCATCTCTAATCTATTCAAAACATAATTATTTATGAAGATTGTTTAAATTGGAAATATCTTCATTTGCTTTTTTATTTCCATTGATTTTTAGTAATATCAATTCTGTGAATGGGCCTTACCTTGGTTTCTACTCAAGTTCTCAAGTCATCAAACAGCTCTACTAAATATCTATCTATCTATAAACCCATAACCCTTCAGGGTCGTAGGGGTACCACATTGGAAGCTTCAGCACACAGAGTCCTCCAGCGAATTCTATCCTCAGAGATGCGGATGAGTGTGGAAATATCTAGCCCTGTCCATTCCTTGATGTTGTCTGTCCATGTCTTTATTTGTCCTCCTTTGCTTCTTCCACCCTCGACAGTTCCCTGCAGTATTGTTTTTGACAAGGAATCGTGCCTGCATAAATGTCCGAACCATGCTAGTTTTCGTCGTTTCACTATTGAAAGCAATGGCTCTTGGACACCTGCACACATCTCTACTTTATTTCTTACGTACACATTGGTCTTATGTTCCCTATAGGAAATTCGTAGAATTCTTCTGTAGCATTTATACTCGAAAGCCTGTAATCTTCTCTCCATGTCCGCAGTGAGTGTCCAACTCTCACAACCATACAACACAACGGAAAGCACCAGCGACCTATACAGTTTGATTTTCACTCCAACACTGATGTTGCTTTTCCAAATCACAGTTAGCCTTGACAAGGACTCTAAAGCCATCTCCAGCCTTATTTTTAGTTCTGCTTTGCATTTACCATCGCTGCATATACTGGATCCGAGGTATTTAAAGGTATTCACCTCTTCAAGCTTATGTCCATTCATCATGATATTAGTCTGGTTTTCTGTGTCTCTGCTGTTTACCAAGATTTTGCTCTTATCTGAATTGATTTCCATTCCGTACTTGCTGGTAACTTTTTATAACTTTGATGTTAATTCTTGCAATGATTGTTCTGACCCAGCTATAAGATCAATATCATCAGCGAAACGCAAGTTGCAAATAGGGCGACCTCCGATCGATATAGACGTGTTGTAGTCATGCAATGTCTCTTGTATGATGTGCTCTAAGTATATGTTAAAAAGTACTGGGGACATTATGCATCCCTGTCGAACTCCCACAGTTGTTTTGAAGAACTCTCCAATTGTATTGTGTGACAAGACAGCACTATTTGCATTTTCGTACAGAGCTTCAATAATGTCTATAATTGTGGTGTCAAAATTAAATTTCCTCAGTATGTGCCACAGACCATCATGCCAAACACGATCAAAGGCCTTAACTAAATATACAATATAATAGAGCCTTTCATGGTAAATTCAATATAAACTTTACTTATTGCTAAACCTGAAAGTAATATTTTATTACGGTAAAATAAAAATTACCTCAATTTAATGGAAAACAATGTTTCTTAGTATTTATACTTGATGGCGCCCATTCTCTATTCAAGTTATCACTGTAGTCATTAAATACACTTTGATGTTTCTCTGCTACTGACTTCAAAACATGTGCCATTGTGCTCCTATAATAGTAGTACTTTTTTCCAATAAGATAAGGTTTGTTTTCAAAGTCGCATCATAGGTAGTAGGCATAGTTGCATGCTAAATGTTCCACTTTGATCAGGGTCAACAAAAAGTAAACAATTGTTTAAGAACGTAGTAAATACTTGTTTACTTATACAAGGGTAGGAATTTTTCACTGTTCACAACTAGACCAGATAAAAGCACATTAATACAGTATTTATGAAAGAACAAAAAAAAATATTAAAGTCTTGGAAACACATCACACAAGTAGAATACTCTTTGGACAGCACTTTGCTGCGTACCTAAACATAATTTTGAGAGAGAAAGACAATTTTGCAACTGTTCACCATGATGAATCACGTGACTCCTACTGCTAACCACACATTTGTACATCACATGACAAATCTAGCTGAATTATTTTACATAGCTTACACTGTAGTGTCATTACAGAACATAAAGGACAGATATTTTCAGTATGGCGTTGAAAGTTGAGGCTATTAATGTCATTCTCCGGTGGGGTTGTCCATAAATTAATTTTACAAATCATTTTTTTTTTGGTAACAACTGCAATGAATTCAGCCATTCGCCATTCAAAATTTTTGTACTTTACATTCAAAATAAATTAAAAGAAAAGGTAAGAAATAACTAAATTATTTATTTCACATTCTTAAGAAAATGTGTCAGATTCATAAAAACTAAAATTATTACATTTGATGGTAAAATAAACAAATGAAATAATAAATTAAGTTTAATAAAAATAAATGGTATCATAAGAAAACAAGGAAGAGCAACGTAAATAACCCCCTCCAAAAATATATTGGAATTTGACTATAGAAGCCCTGTAGAGTAAGCAATATTTTTAGTGTTAATGAATTAAGAAAAATATATTTGTATGTGTTGTGAAGATATATTATCTAGTCATGTTGTATTATACCATGGTTGCTGGTGCGCCTCTTGGACTAGTATATCCGACCGGTACCGTTGCTTGCTTGGGCAGGACTGTGGTTTTGCTTGATGTCAGGGATGACCTGACCAATCTTAGTTTCCAGCCTCATCTTCACTTCCAGGAATTGTCCTCAATGGGATTGTATGTTTAATTCTACATATATTGTGGACAATTCACTGAAAATGTGATAATTTTTGTACAAAACCCATCAAATTTATGTGCGACACATTTACTTATATCTCAAAAACTAATATAGACAGCTTAAATGTACTTCTACCAGGTGTATTTTTAACAATGAACAATCAATCAAGGTTGGGCTTAAAACAATAATGAATTACCACATCAATACCTTTTTGATCAATAAAACTTGCATATAGTACATTATCCATAGAGGAATTAAGTATAGATTTGATTTACTTCTTGTTTTCATCCTTCAGGATAGTGTGAAACTCTTTCAATTCAAATAATCTTTCATAAATCAGCATATTAGTATAAGCATATGATGGAGAATGCTTGCAAGATGTCAGAATGTTCTGTGAATTTTTGCTACATTACTTATAATGCTTTCAAGGAATAGTTTCATAAACCATACCAAGAATCTAGTGAATATGGAATAACCTTCCATGGAAAAAGATAAAATAAGATCTGGTAATTAACTGTCATACTGTATTTTTCCCGTTAGGGAGTTTTCGAGTGAGTTGTGTGATAAAGGCTGCATTGAAATTCATAACCTATTGCCAGGGTGAAAAGGTTCTTGCATTGCTCTCATGTGGACCCAAGGTTAGATGATAACCAAGATCCTAAAGTACCTCTTTGTGGTGCACTCTAGAAATAGAAGTACAGCTGCTCTTGCTGTAATCCTGACAAACACTTTAAGGCTCTAAAATGAACGACAATCCTCTCTGCGAAGAGTTATTACACACCCACCGCCTGTCAACAGATAGGCTGGTTGTCATAAGCTAGGGAAGCCCACTACCCAAATTAAAGGCATGACAAAAACAGATGTGCTAGGTCTTAGATGTCCAGACCACTGAGTGAGCCAACCAATCTGCAAATAACAGTTCTACTGTGGAACTAACAGTGCAATGTACTTCACGCTCCCTGGTAGAAATCGCACAATTTATTCAAGATGATTATCAGAGAGCAAATGCAGAAGAAGAAGAAGATAACCTATTGCCAATTTAGAAGAAAGATAAATATATATCATGGTATATGTGTGATAATATTAGTTTTTAAAAATTATTCTACATTTAAATGTGTATAATATATTTTATAAATAATTTAGTTGTTGTATAAAATTAGTATTGACATCAATTTTTGTCAAACACTCCCTCCCCCATCCCTCATCAGGGACTGCCAGACATTTAAAGATACATCATAAATAACCGCCTGTCTCTGAAATGAAGGTTGGCTGCAACAGACTTACAACACCCCGTCTCTTGCCTTAGTGGTACACTCTGTCAGACTGTAACCTGTCCATCTTGTGATTTATCTCTCCTATTTGTATCTCTACTTACCTCTTACTGTAAATGATTAATTAGAACATATTTAATTGTTTAGGGCTTCTTGAATAAGGATGCAGCAATTGATGACAAACCTATACTATAATATAAAAAATATTGAACCCTTTAATCATCCTCTGTGATCTCTTATTCTCAATAATATTGGCATTGCCTTTCACTTTGAACTAAACAACAGAGCTGAGAGAGGATTAGTGCAAATGGGAAAGACATTTCTTCATAAAACCTGCTTGGGCAAGCAGTGAAGCACAGTTACTATATCTCAAAAATTTAACACTGGTCTGCTTCCTGACCATCTGTAAAGATGCAAAACTCATCATTGAGCCTAACATGACATAAGTAGGATTGGACTTCTGTGGTGGTGAATACGCAGTATGCTTAACCATTGAGCCATAGAAACTAATACTATCATCTGGAAAGATAGAAAGGTGCCTTCTAAATAGAAACTATCTGCAAGTAAACGAGATGACATCTAGTACGGAAGATTGAACACAAATGAAATGCTAAAAAAATCAGTTCACTATACATACAGAAACTTTACTTACTGTACAGACCAAAATTCTTTGAGAATGACTGAGCAATAAACATGTCTAATTCTTGGTCAGCAAAATAACGAGGTGCCCAGGCATCTTTTTCCAAGTTTCCACTAGCAAAACCCTGGTAAGCACAGTCCATCAACACAAACAGATATTTTCTCTCCTACAGGTTAAAATATAGCATTAAAAACTTGTGTTTAGAATGTAAAAAAATCAAATAAAGTGATGTTATGTCTTGACTTTCTGCTTATAATTTTTGCTATAATTATTTTTACACCGCAGCTCTGAGAATTTCTGCAATAGTTTTTCTTAGCTGTCCATGGTGTTTTCCTTCTTCTAAAATAAACCACATATCAGTCCCTCCAGCTCATTTTCAGCTTTTTATTTACAAGCCACACTTCAAATCTGTAAAAAATAGTGTATAATCGGAACGGTTCTCGGAGAAAGTAGATCTAAGACTTGGATCTGACATTTGTCAGATTTGTCTTACGAATTTGTGTAAATCTGCTTAGGTATGTTGATAGTTATTGCCAGGTTGGATTTCAATAATTAATGCGACCAAAGAAAATGAAATAATTATACTTTCACAAAACACTCAAAAATTATAAGGAAAAATGGCATAACTACACATATAAATAAACAAAGAAAATACCACATGTTCAAAACGTATCAAAAACACACACAATTGATATAATAATATGTCAGAAAATAATCAACAAAATCATGTCAGAAGTAATTTTGACATATTATACTTTCGATCAGAACCATCATTATGTTGATATAAATACCAAAAATAATTAAATAAAACAAAAATGTCTGCGTCACTTTATTTCAAGTACAAATGCTACATAAGAATTGTATGAATTTCCTATAGGGAACATAAGACCAATGTGTACGTAAGAAATAAAGTAAAGATGTGTGCAGGTGTTCAGGAACCATTGCTTTCAATAGTGAAACAACGAAAATTAGCATGGTTCAGACATGTATGCAGGCATGATTCCTTGTCAAAAACAATACTGCAGGGAACTGTTGAGGGTAGAAGAAGCAGAGGAGGACAAATAAAGGCATGGACAGACAACATCAAGGAATGGACAGGACAAGATATTGCCACACTCATCCACATCACTGAGAATAGAATCCACTGGAGGACTCCACTGTGTGCTGAAGCATCCAATGTAGTACCCCTACGACCTTGAAGGGTTACGGGTTGATTGATTGATTGACTGACTGTCCATAAAATATAATGGCTTCCTAGGATTGATTAAAAGATGTTCTGTAGATAAAGAGTGAATTAATTCTTGAAGGTCTTCTTCAAAATTCTTGAAGATTTTAGCAATCAGAATAGTGTAATCGGCATATCTTAAATTATTTTTTATTCACATTTATTCTCTGACTTTATCACTTATTAATAGTTAGCATGGATGACACCATGTTACTCTTCAAGAAAGGTGCCCAGGAGGCCAAAGAAGAAAGGTGGAATGAATTCTGTAAGCAGATCAGCTCAGGCAAGTCTCTTAAGACGTTCTGGCGTTTTCAGAGGAGCATGAATGGAAATGTTCAAAGAGTCGGCATACCTGACTTTCAATAAATTGATCTGACATGGAAGAAATCAGATGAAGATAAGGGAATGGCCTTCCTTGAGCGTTATGTTTAACAGATGGACCAAAACAATCAAGATATTAGGCGGAAGATTATCACTATGCTGTCTGGTCTATGTACGGAAGCTAAGTGGAATGGGGGCACACGCATCATTGCTAAGAATGTCCAGACCACTCTTAAATGGTCGCGGAACACTGCCCCAGGCTCTGGTGGTATACGATACGAGGACTTCACCATCTTTGAGGAGAGTGACATAACTGACCTGGTTGGCGAGTTTAACGGAAGCATCAAGAACGGTACCATCAAGGAAGAATGGCTGCACAGCTACCTATTGCTTCTAAAGAAGCCCAATAAAAACCATGCCCAGATCAATGGCTACAGAATCACAATGATGTAGAACACCATAGGCAAACTGATTGAGAAGATTGTAGCACAGCACCTCGCTCGAGAACTGGAAGATAGTCGCATCTTTCCGGGCACGCTCGGAGGATACAGACGTCAAAAAGAGACATGGCGCAATGCCGCTGTTTTTGCCTATGATGTAATCGAGGGCTTCCATGCAGGTCTGGAAATGTGTGCTGTCGCGATTGACTTGGAAGACGCGTATAACAGAGTGCCGTTTGAATGCCTCATCAACACGCTCTTGCTCTTTAATGTTGACCCTTTTGTCGTCAGATGGATATCAGCGGTGTTGCTTGAGAGGAAGGTGGCTCTGAGGTGTGGTGGTTGGACATCTAAACCCATAACAATATGCTCAGGCCTTCCACAGGGATCTCCCCTCTCACCCGTATTATTCAATGTTTACACTGTGGATATCACACAGCATCAGCTCGTCAGGAGAGGTAGAACAATGTCTTTTGCGGATGATATCCTGGTATACAGACAGGGAAGAGATAGAACAGAAACTGTTGGATCACTGCAGAAAGAGCTAGACCGTATCGTCTCCTGGTGTGATGGTTCAGGGGCACAGATCAACCAAGAGAAGGCTGCGGTGACATGGTTCTCTCTTAACAATCACATCGTAAAGTCTGTGACACCGACTGTGGAGATGAGAGGGTACGATATAATCAGGACCTCATCCTTACAATTCATGGGCGTGCGATTTGATCATAGTCTGTGTTTCCTTATATGAGGCTCTTGTCCTCCCTGTCATTGAATATGCAGGTGCTGCTATCACCGCCAGTCACACACAGTTGAGAAGCTGGAGAGAATCCAAAACGAAGTGAAGTGGATCATCTTTGGTTGCACAAGGAATACACCATGTGTGGCTACACAACATATATTTCAGTTTAAACATTTAAAACATTAAAATATTAATAATAGCAGGCAGAGATTTTTCCTTGATTTTCCAAGCATATTTCCAAGAATTGATCTGTGGTGTGCAAGTGCATACCTTATAGTGAGTTCTGACATAGACCACCTACTACACAGCGAGCTCCCTCTTGTGAAGGAAAGCAGGCTCAAGAGAGGTAAATCGTGGATGGGTTGGGCCAAGGATACCATTCATATCTGCGCCCCAGAAGACATAGCTCTTGGCAAAGAATGGATACCTATTCCTACGTTTTTTCAAGAGGCAGTCAAGACCATCGTTACACTCAACAGAGAGTGCAAGAAACACAGCCACGTAAGCGTGGATGCTGATGTCAAGGCACTAATATGCGAGAATGCCGATGATTCAGATGTTGTGATTTACATGGACGGGTCAGTCATCCATCACCAGCGATGTGCATGGACCTTTACTGTCAGATCAAATGGGAAAACAGTACACGAAGCTAGTGGTGCCTTTACCGCAACTAACTATCAGTCTAACTATAGAAGTATTTGCCGTAACACAGGCACTTTACTAGCTGGAGTTGCAAACCTATTCCCATGCTTGCATACTAAGTGATTCACTGAATATTATTCAGAAAGTAAAAACAGGTGATTTACGTAGGGAATGGGCGGAGTCATTGGAGAGAGCTAAAATGCGGGCATCACTACGAAACTCACGCTTATTTTCTTATTTTTGTCCCTGGACATGCAGCGTGGATGGAAACGAACGTGCCGACAAATTAGCTTGTCTCGCCACCACAACAGACGGTCAGCCTATGGACCGAGCAGACATACTCACTGCTCTTCTTGAGTCCTCACGATCAGAGGATTTTGAGATGAATAAGTATGAGTCAATATCAAGAATGCAAGAATTGGGAGTGAGGATGGGCATGGCCCGAAGAGAACCATTAACAAAGATTTCAAAAAGAGTAGTGAACATAGAACCGGAACCATCAGTCGTTATACCCTAAGAGATTTTTACTGAAACAGAGATTGGAGCAGCTATGGACGTGTCTGGTGTGCGAAGATGATAATCAACATACCTAATACCTAATAGTTAGCATATTTTATATTGATATTGTTTCTTTTTTATTATTAACACTGAATTGTAATGAAGCATTTATAATTATGCAATATGAAACAGTTGGAGTATGTGCTATGGGTTAGCCACCCTTGTGTTAGAACAATCAATAAATTATCTTCTTGACTTGCCTTGAAGATTGTACATACTGCCTTCCACTGCTCTATAGTTAGATCAACACCAGTTGGATTGTGGGCTACAGCATGTAGAATCACAACAGAGGGGGATTGAGCATTCTGAAACATCAATAGACAAGACATTCTCATTCAAAACATGAGACAAAATATCTTTGATTTATCTAAAAAAGACTATATTAGTACTAAAATGGATACCAACTCACTGGCAGGAAAAAAAAAGAAGACGAATTGGCAAAAAACAGGAGATACCCTCCCTCAGACTCTCTTATCTCAGAGCTTCAGGGAAGTAAAGTCTCAGCTAAAACAAGCTATATGACTTCACTCGAGTGAAATAAAAATAGTAACTATAGCCTCTAACCTTAAACAAAACAACATTACCAAATTTAACAGAAATTAACAAGTCTGGATAATTAGACTGAGAACAGGACAACAATGACATCTAAAAGCACACTAACTATCTATTGTCTGTCCCCAGGTGAACAATGGTTGATCCTATTCATACTTGCCATTAAGTGTGGGGTGGAGGTTTAAACTGTCGTTTCAAGGCCAGAAGTTTGCTGTGATGAAGCACACTAACACTGAATCAATATCAGCGACTCCACTGCCTGTTTCTGCAGAGCAGCAACACAGACTACAGGATTTCCCAGTTTCGCTGTTCACAGATTGATAATCTGGCCCACAGGAGCTTCTTTGCAAAACAAGTTGTGGGGAACCCAAGAAGACCTAAAACAAATCTCTCTATACATGACCAATATTGGATGTTTAATAATTTGTCACAGAAGAAGAATCAATGGACAACACCTAGATTCTGAAATGGCATAAAATATCTGAAATAGGTTCTGATATACAAATTACAAGGCAATGTCATCATAAAATAGTGATTAATGGAACTGAAATAACTACACTCAAACATACACATAGGTGCTCAGTCTCTTTTAGCAGAGGCATATGCACACTAATATTTACTATACCTTGCTTGCTGCTCACCATATTTCATAGAATTTCTGTGGAAAACTGGTTGAGGCACCTCCTGTGCTCAAGAGGTCGCTGATTTCAATCTGGCTCATGACATCTTGTTTACAAAGTGGATTTTTACAGAGATTCTTTAGTGATTATCACTTGAAATTACATAGTTATGTGATATGAGTGATACTTCTGACAGGGGTGTTCTATTTCATTGAGAGGGCCGAAATATAAATGTGGAACCTGAGTATAATGAAGTTAATTCTCGAAAAAACTCTTTAAATCATGATCCGGTCAGTAGATCAACATCAGCTGTTAAAAATGATAAAAAAACAATAATGGAAGTTGCCATTACCGGTAATCAAGTTAGGGCTAAATTTAGCTTGTCTATTGTCATGGAAACCATAAAGAACATCAATTTAAATGACAGTGTGTCAATCGGGCAGAATGGCTTATTCAGAATGAATATATAGTGGGTGACTTCAGGCTATGTGGGATTAAATAGGTTAATGAAGTTATTGAAAGAACGTTGTACGTGTAGACAAAAAAATGACAGTTTATGAACTTATGTAAATGTTGATGTTTTCCCCGTTAAATTGGGCAAAGAACTGCAGGCAGGAAAGTGATACAAACCATGATTAAATCAAGGGAGATCACCACTGCGAAATATCTAGCAAAGTGACAATGTGTATATATGTGCTAAGAATAGATATTTATAGTTTCATTAATTTAATGTGAAAAAAAAGTTTAAAAAAACAGTTGTTGGTAAGTTCTCTTTTAAAGCTAATTATGTCTTTGTAAGGTTGGACAATCATTATAATCATATATTTTGTTCTCTTCCAGCTTTAGATTGGCATCAGCAACTTCTTTATGCATCAAAATGTTCTTTATACATTTTGAATGCTGTCCTTGGCCCCAATAATCTACTGTTCTTTACCCCAACTCACAATGTTAGAAATTAATATAAATTCCAATGAAAAAATAAAGTAGCCTGACAAGATAGTCTGCTTAAGAATTTAAAAACACAACATATATTTCAGTTTAAACATTTAAAATATTAATAATAGCAGGCAGAGTGTGAGAAATGGGGAAAAAAATAGATCAAACATAGATCAAAAATAGACGTGTCCTTGTGCGACAAAACTTTAAACAACAAAATCATACTTTGTGGGGTCAAAGAGTGGAATGTTGTTGTCTGACATAGTCACTTGTGGTATTGGGAAAACTCATAGATTAGAAATAAACCAGCTGTGGCTTTTCCCCCCGTGCGGTTCTTTGCCTCCCCCCCCCACCTCTTCAACTATTCTATATACTTTAATTTTTTACAAACCTAAAATTTACAATTTAAAAGTCTACAAAATAAAAAATTTATAATGATACATTAATAATTGCACAAATAAAATTAGCTACTTGTTAAAGAATGACCTTTGTATCAAACTAGGTCTAACGTTTGTGATAATACTTTTAAATACAAAATAAACCTATTACTGCGTATTACAATATATAAGCCTATCTGCGTATAAGCCAAGTATGTTACTTTCCTATAATAAAATTGACCATAGTCTATAAACCAATTGACATTATGCCAAAATATGAACAATAACAATTAATGTAAATGTGCGACCTATCTAAGATGTGTTTATGCGGTCATTAACAGCAAAAAGTGTTCATCACATGCAAAAAGTAAACAAAATAATACTATGAAATGAAATCATTTGTGCCTAATTTCTGACTCTTATCTCACCATTGCAGCTGCTAACACTGTCTTAACAAACCATTTCAGGACAGACCAAGTGCAAAATAGCTTGAGGGGATGGTATTTTCTGATGCAGCAGTGATGGACAGAGACTATCATGACTACTGAGATGGTGAACGAAGTGTAACTGGATTATTCCATCAGAAATGATCATACAGTGTTTAAAAGTGCTCAATCAGTAGGTGATGGACAGCAATGAGACAATATAATCTTTGAGAAAAATGGTGAAGTTTTATGCTAGCAGTGAGGTGGAGTATGACCAAGATATGCACTCTGATATACCATTAGCAGATCATTAAACATTTCTTGCTAAATATTATTTATGACTATTTATTTATAACATAAACATAAAATCTAACAAACATATACAAACCATAAGATCTTCACACATGCCAGTGAAGTTAACACCTTTGCTATCATTATTCCAGTAACGATATTCTCTAATGTGATTAAAACCAGCACCTTTAAAGACCCTTCTGTGGTTTTCTGTAATAAAATAACAATTCTTTTACTTCTCAACATTACAATATTTGTAATTTAATAAATATTAATTTCATAATTTAAACAATTTTAATGAAACTAATTTAAAATATGAGTATCTTTATGAAATTGTCATGACTTTTTCATTTCACTCCTATTGCAGCACAATATCTTTGTATAATTCATCAAGAATGTTGAACAACAATATTTGCGCTGTTGACATCTCTTTTACATATTTTGATTTTCATATTACTTGGTCACTTTCTTATAAATAAACTTAAGGTAATACTGCGCGAAACATAACTTATGTAAAACACAGGTTTTTAGAAAGTTCCACTTAGACACGATGGACTATCACTAAAACTAGGGGATTATGATGTGGAAACAAGAAGACATACAAATTACAATACACAAAACACTTTCTATGTTTTGACCAAAAGGCCTTTATCAAGATATGCACAAGACATTAAAAAACAATGAATAGAAATGATCGAAACACACAAACGTGTCCAACTGAAATATGGAAGTGAGATATCGGTGATCAGTAAAAAGCAAGATATTAGTAACTACAAATACTTACTGTATGTGGAAATAGATAAATAAACTGTATCTAAACATTAAAACATTTAATCTACTTACCCTATGTGAGATTTGACAAATAAACTGTATCTAAACATTAAAACACTTAATTTACTTACCCTATGTGGGATTTGACAAATAAACTGTATCTAAACATTAAAACATTTAATTTACTTGCGCCTGTGTAGGATTTGACAAATAAACTGTATCTAAACATTAAAACATTTAATTTACTTGCGCCTGTGTAGGATTTGACAAATAAACTGTATCTAAACATTAAAACATTTAATTTACTTGCGCCTGTGTAGGATTTGACAAATAAACTGTACCTAAACATTAAAACATTTAATTTACTTGCGCCTGTGTAGGATTTGACAAATAAACTGTATCTAAACATTAAAACATTTAATTTACTTGCGCCTGTGTAGGATTTGACAAATAAACTGTATCTAAACATTAAAACATTTAATTTACTTGCGCCTGTGTAGGATTTGACAAATAAACTGTATCTAAACATTAAAACATTTAATTTACTTGCGCCTGTGTAGGATTTGACAAATAAACTGTACCTAAACATTAAAACATTTAATCTACTTACCCCATGTGGGATTTGACATATAAACTGTATCAAACTTCAAGACATTCTTCAAAAAAGCTGCTGCCAGTCTCAAGGCACCAGTACCACCTGGTGCCTGAAAACCGTCTGCCTGCATAGTTGTAAATATTATAATAGTTTATTATTAATCTAAAACAGATATACTTAAAATAAATATAGAAATGCACATAGTAAAAGTGTCCAAATGGTGTCCATGTGCTACTGTAGAATATCATCAAGTGCTGTGTTTAGATTATCATGGATATAAAAAAATGTCCACCCTGAGTTTTGACTATCAGCTTCAATAATTCAATTATTTCTATTTAATTATGTTACGCTGTTCCTCCATACACTTTATGAGTTTTAATTATAGGATATGTCCTAAGACTCTTCTTCTTCTGATAAATCTATCAATAGAGAGATGATTATTTCAGATGTTGGAAATGAGTTTCAATTGTTGTTTACCTCCTTCTGAACACCAATATTAGCGTTTTTGGCAGTTCATGGTACTTTCAATATTATTCTTTAAAAGTATCTATGTATTTCATAAATCCCACTTTTTATATAAGTAAAGTAAAGTTTTCTTCTTTTCACACCATTGAGGCATGGGCCTATTTGGGAATACAGTGTTATATTTTTCATTGACTTGGCCTACCTGGAGATAAAGTGATAAGTATCATGCTCACCACCTTCAAATTCTCAGAAGATCTGGTGCCTATTATTTTAGGTTGGGTCAACCTAAGCTGTTGGTGATTTTAAATATTTCCAGTTGAACTGGAAATTGAACCTTGGGTCACTCAAACAGGAAGCCAGTTCACTGCCAACAGAGCTACCATGACATTTTATATAGCCTATCTATTACTAGTGACTTGCTTGTATATGTCAGCACTGGCTCTATATGGCACTGTAGGACTCTGTTTATTACTTTGATACATGATTAGAGGTGATTCTTGCTGCATATAGTTTTCTCCTTCTTTTGGTAGACTCATCATCATCATCCATTGCTGTCTCCGCAATGAAGGTTGGTTGCAACAGACCTCCAGCATCTTATGTCTCTTGTGGTGCACTCTGCTAGACTGTAACCGGTTTATCTTGAGATTACTCTTCCACTTGTATCTTTGTCTACCTCTTGCTCACTTCCCTTTGAATTTACCCTCAAGTAACGTGTTCAACAAGGTGTCATATGTTTTTTAATGTGTCCAAAATATTTTATTTGCCTGGTCTTTATTTTCCTTAATAATTCTTTTTTCATATTAAGTGTTCTATAACTTCTTTGTTTTCTTTTCTTTCCACGATGTTCTCCCTATTCTTCTATATATCCACATCTCAAAATGTATCAATTCTGTCTTCTAATTGTTTGTTTAGTGTCCATGTTTCTGAGCCATACATTAATATAGAATATATGTAGCATTTTATAATTCTTATTTTTAACTTGTTTGTAATTTGTTTATATGTTAATATTTTCCTCATGATATTTAAAGTACTTTTAGCCATTCCTATTCTCCTTTTAACTTCTTCTTCACATCTACTGTCATTTGTGATTATGTGTGTAAGATATTGATAGTGTTATACTTGTAGTTTCTCCTTATGTATGTTTATGTTTAGCACTTGTTCTTCTGTGACTTTACTGATTATCATGGTTTTTGTTTTTTGGATATTTATTTCCAGTCCATATTCTTTACTTAATTTATCAACGTGATCTATTAGTCTTTGTAGTTCATTTTCAAATTCTGTTTAAAGAACAGTGTCATCTGCAAATCTCAAGTTGTTTATTATTTTCCAGTGATCTTGAGTCCTGGCATTCCTTCTATATGTTTAAATATATTATCACTGTAGATATTAAATTTACCCTACTATACGCTTGTGAAACGTGGACAGTGTATGCTAGGCATGCAAAAAAACTAAATTACTTCCATCTTAACTGCCTGTGTAAATTGCTAAACATCCATTGGTGGGACAAAGTACCAGACTACGAGGTATTGGAAAAATCAGCCTCAACAAGCATCTACACATTACTTATCAAAGCGCAGGCACACTGGGAAAGTCATCTTTTGCATATGGAAGACTAGCGTCTACCAAAACAAATATATTATGGAGTACTCAAGACAGGACTCTGAAAAGGTGGTGGACAGAAAAAGCGTTTCAAAGACATGCTCAAGTCCCCACTGATATATCTTAAAATTGATGTAGGCTCTTGGGAGAGCCTCACTCAGGATAGAACAGCATGGCATTACAGTCTCAGAACTGGAGCACTAGCAGCAGAAGAGACCAGGCAAGATACTGCAAGTAGAAAAGGCAAAACATCTCAATGTCCCATAGACACCCTCTACAGATGTCAATTGTGTGGAAGACCTTTTTGAGCTCGTATTGGACTTGTTAGTCATTTAAAAACGCACTATTAACTTTATTATCTTCCATTATTTATTATTATTATTTCTTTGGTTGAGTTTTGGTAATCGTTATTACGACAGACAAACACCATTTTCTAGGCTGGGTAATAAAATAAATCCTTGTCTTACCCCTCTTCTTATTTCTATGTATGGTGAGTAGCTGTTTTCACACCTTATGGAATGTTCACACCCCAGTCTGTTCCCAATATATATTTCTAATCAGTCTGATGTCTTTCCATTTTCTAGGCCTATTTCTTAAGAAATTTGATTAATTTTTCATGTTGTAGCCTATCAAGCAAATATAGATACTTTTTTTTAACTTCTATATATTTATCTATCAACAGTCAGAAACTAAATATGGCTTCTCAGGTTCCTTTGCTTTTCCTAAAACCGAATTGCTCTTGACCAACCTCATTGTCTATCTCTTTTTTAATTCTTTCATGTATTATCTGAGTAGCATTTTAGTTATATGATTCATTAAACTTATAGTTCTATATTCTGTACAGACCACAGCCCTGGGCATCTTAGGTAGTGGTATGAATATTGATGATGTCAGTTATTTAGGTATGTGGCCTGTTTCATATATGTCATTGTAAAGTTCTGTGATAGTTTCCAAACTAAATTCATTTAGAGTTTTTATGTCTGCTATTATGCTGTCGGAGCCTGCAGACTTTCCACATTTTATTAAATTTATTGCGTTTCATACTTCTGCTTTCAGTATTGCTGATCCATTGTTGTTGTGTATTGTAGGTTTTTTTGTTTCGTTGGTCATCAAACAGTTCTGTCACATAATTTCCCCATCTTGTAAGTACTTCTGTTTTATGGAATATAATTTTTCCGTTTTTATCTTTAATGCAGCCATCCCCATTTATAGGATTTGTCTTATTTGTGATCTGCTTTATCTCCTCATGCATTACCTTTGTCTTCTGTTGTATTGATGTTTCCTCTATTTCCCTGCATTTTGTTTCTAGCCATTGTTTTATTGCTGTTTTGTACATGTTACATACCCGATATCTCATTGTCTTTAATTGAATATTTTGGGGTATTTTTTTAGCTTTCTTTCTTTCTGACATTTCCTCTAATATTTCATCTGTTATCCATATTTATTTGTTCTTGGCTTTTCTTATTGGTAAATTTTCATTTGATGTTTGAATATTTTTCCTTAGGCTGTCCCATTTATTGCCTATTTTCTCTTTTGCATATTCCCTTCTGTATTGTTCCATGCATTCTATCATTAGATGTTCATATCTATTCCTTACATCTACAAGGTATTTTTGTTGTATGTCTGGTTGTTTTAGTGCTGATTGTTTTATCTGTGGATCTTGATTTCTTCTATATTCTATCTTTTTAAGTTTAACATGTATTTTGCACAGCACTGGATTATGGTCAGAGTTGATATCAGCTCCTGGACATGCTTTAGTGTTTTTGACACTATTTCTAAATCTGTTGTTGATCATAATATAATCTATTTGGTTCCTCTTTCTGTCTCCAGGACTTTTCCATGTATATAACTTCTATTTTCATGTTCAAAGAATGTATTACATATGGTCATGTTGTTCTCCTCACAGAACTGTATAAGTCTTTCTCCTCTGTCATTTCTTGTCCTTAGTCCAAATTACCCTACACATTTCTTGTGTCTTCCTTTCCCTATTTTTGCATTCATGTCTCCCATGACTATTATAATGTCTGTTGATTTTACTGACTTGAGTAGCTGTTGTAGGTGTTCATTGTAATTTTATAATTCTTCTTCAGTTTAGTCTGTAGTTGGTGTTTGTTTGTACAATGGCCAGATCAAAAGGTTTTGCTTTTATCTTTAGCATCATAATTATGTCATTATATGTCCATTACCTGCTGGTGTATTTTTCTATTTCTTTCTTGATCAGTGTTCCCACCCCATCCATTCCCATTCATGTTAATCTCCTCCTGAATGTATAGAACTAAAATTTTCCTTTCTTGTTTACCCAGTATCTTTCCATCTCATAGCTGCTACTCCTAGAATATCTACATTTAATGCTTCTGCCTCTAATATTAAATTTTCTAGCTTCCCTGACTGGCTATATGTGCCTATTCTAATATGTTGCTTCCTAATCTTCAGATGTTGTTATTCCATTGCTTGGCTTTGGAGTTTACGTGTTAAGGTCCCAGTCTTTTCCATGGTGGCCAACCATGATTCATTGTTATGTCCTGAATAGGCCTCATGTGCGCCACATACTTTGCAGTTTTGTCGTTTGAGCAGTTGATCCATTTGGATTCATCTGCCTTGTCAAGATTCATCAAGACAATTTGTCTAGAAATGGACATTCCTTGTTGTTGACTTTTGGATGTCTCTTTGTGACGATATTATACGCTGTGAAATTAGCTGTTAGCTGGAGTAATCGAGACGCCATTTTTTTTGTCTGTAGCAAAATAGACTTGAATGATTTATACTCCTCCTATAATTGGCTAAGAACAAAAATCCCAGATCCTGCAGGATAGAACAAAATTTGGCATCACACTGTCTCCAGTAATACACTAACCACACCATCAAAACTGTGTAATCAAGAAAACACAAATGTAAACATGGAAACACTTTGGAAGACTATAGGCCTACTATTTGCATAGTTTATTCTATTCTTTATTTTTAGCAACAGCTACCAATTGATGACAACAGATTTAAGTACAATTTAAGCTGTAGCATATTCAAAACATTTTAATATATAAATACCTTTACCTAGTATTAACAAATAAATACCTTATTCTCCATAACAATTCTGTGATTAGTTCCTAACATCAGTTGAATTGCTTCAGTTCTGAAATCTTGTAAACCAGATACAGGCAAGTATTTATGATTCAGTGTTTTATCATTTGCCATATGAAACTCTGCAGTTCTCACAACAGGAAGAACCCATGGCTTTCCATCCTGATCTCTGTATGCTGAATAAAGATTATATACATAATTTAGTAAACTTTACCCTGTTTCAATAATTCTAAATTTTGAAATCCTTCCTCAGTTTGTCTGACTCTGTAGTCCAGTGGTAGGCCTTACTGAGTGCAATTTGGACAATTAAGGCACTATTTTTAAACCCTACTACAGACAACTGTGTAACCGGGTCGTTCAGAAAGAATTGGCAACCTACTGGATTTATTTATATTGCCTAGAAAATCATTGGAGCCAAAAAATGCTGGTTTAAATGATGTGTCCTGAATCGGAAATACTACCAACATTTTCCATTATTAAAGCAGAATATGGGTACATTTTAGCAACTCTGGTATTGTAGTGGTTAAATTGTTTATCCATTGACCAGACAACTCAGGTTACAATTAATAGTACTGTACAAGTAGATAACACCACATAGTCAAGTTATTTCCCTTGTATATGTTTGTAAATTTCATTTGCATCATTTAATCATTCAAATATTTATTTATTTTAGGGTATGGGATAGGGTTAGGGTAGATGTGTTTTACATCATCATCAATTTCCTTTAGCGCTGAAGTTATCGCATAGGGCAGAGGTAAGATCTCTCCAATTCTGTTCAAAGCTAATCTGTGTAGTTCGTGAATAGTATGAATATTGTTTGTTTTACTTTCTCTAAGTATTGTTCTTCTGAGTGTTTCTTTTGGTTTACCCCTTGCTCTTTTGCCTGTAGGTATCCATTTAAGAGATTGGTGGTGTATTCTGTTGAAGTCTGAGCATAGGACATGCCCGATGTAGAACCAACGGCGTTTCAAATAGCATCTGTTATGAAGTTTTGATGTGAAATTGATTTGAATTCACTCCAATGGGTGTTAGTTATCCTACGAAGACATTTGTTGTTGAAACTCAGTAGTTTATTTTCTGAAGATAAAGAACTTTTTCAGCTCTCACATCCATATGACAGCACCAGAATAATGCAGAAATTAAATAAGCATATTTTCAAGAATGTGCTGATTGACTGACCTCCAGATATTAATTTCTGTTATGACATCAAAACTGAAAAAGAGTTGTTTTTAACTGTGTTTTACATAGCTAACCCTAACCCCAATCCTAAATTAAAAAATATTTCAATTATTAAATGATAAACATGAAATTTACAAACATAGACAAGGGAAATAATTAAACATGTGGTGGCGTCTACTTGTACTGTACTCAATTAATTTGTCACTTGCAAAACAAGACGGTAACTATGATCAACTCAAGCAGCCAGGGGATGAGTACTATGACTCATGGTCTCAGAAGTTCAAAGAATGATACTATTGCTATAGAATACAAGTTGGTGGTGACCTTCTTCTCATGCAGATTATCAGGATGCAATCTGGAGAATGTAATGTGTTGTGTCATGGTTTACAGCATGGCTGCTATATTTGAGACACATCCAATTTCATAATACCTTCTTGGTCACTGATCCTATCTGGAATGGGACAGTCAACTGTTATGTCCTTGACAATGAGATTGTGGATGCTAGTAAGCCTTATTCTGGCCACAGATGCTCTTGAACAGTGTGGGTTTGGGATGACCAATGGGCTGAAGTACAGTATAGTTCTCAACTGTGACCTTTGCTCTATTTTCGATGTGTTTTCTGACCTTTGTTGTGTGATTTGGCAAGCTAACGGGTAAGTACTTAGAGTAAGGTTAGGATTAGAAATAATATTTTGAATGTGTGTGCGTACTTCGCTCCGTGTGTAGCGGGCAGAAATACTGATCGCTCACCACAAATAATAGGAAATTGTAAAAAATGTGTAAATTGGAAAACAAACAGATTATGCATAAGTTCTTCTGTGTCTAGAGTTGAACTGTGTGATTGTCGGATGTGACGTCACGACAGCCATTATTTTGATTGGTGTTACACGGGAATCCATGACATTTGATAGTTAAAATTTTCAACAGTGTGCTATTTATAGCACAGTGGAGAAATAATTTGTACTTTTACCGACCAATGTAGTTGGTTTTGGTTTACCAATGACTTAGGCCCACTAGCTACACCTCACTGTTGAGTTGCTGCATTTCTACTCTTTTCACAAGATGCTGAGCACAAGATCGCCATACAGCTCTATTTTGTACAATTTTTCCCCATGAATCTTGGTTTATTTCAAAGGCTTTCAGTGACATCTTTAACGAGTCCTTGTGTAGCGCTTCTTTTGATTCCCTTCAAAACATTTGGCAACCCTACACACTTCAGAAGTATTAATATTACTATTATTGTTCCTTCAGAAAAAAGTGCGAATTTTTAATGAATTAATTTGGCATGAAAATAATTTAAATGGAATAGGCCTATAACAATATAAGTAAGTTCTATTCGTTATTTCAGCATTATTCGGTACTTTTATACATCTCAAATGTACTTTACTAGCATTATAGGAATATAATAGCCAAGTAGCATTGAAAATTACAATTTAAATAACTTTTCGTAAAGTGTTTTTTTACACAAAACATTAATTTGGCATCAAAACAATACAGTCAATAACTACTATAATAACAACGTGCTATTATTACAGGCGCTAAAAATATATTTACAACGTTAAATTGATATTTAAAAACACACGCTGCAAATATTATCTAAGTTCTAAGAAAATTCATACCCCCAACACTTAGGTTAAACTTTTAAGGTATTCTGGCATTCAGTGTAAAGTCTAGTGAGCTGAAATATTTCAATTGGTGGTACATTCTCAACGTTTTTAAACACCGAATTCGCCATGTTTACAACAAACGTAAACTGTAACACACAAGGGTCAAAGATGGGTTAAAGTTCAAGTTTGCATAATAAAGAAAATCCTGCAGCATTTTAACTAGATACGCTCAGATGGCACCCACTCGCCTCGCATCTTGAGCCAACATTTCCGTCTTCGATCACATAGTAGTTGCGAGGCGAGCGGGTGCCATCTGAGTGGATCTAGTTAAAATCCTGTTTGATGCATAATTTGTATTTATTAATAAATCCTCAATGCGTGTAGGCCTATAGGCCCTATTATTATTAATTGAAGTTTGAATAATAGGACCATGTGCATAATGATCTAGTTCCATGCCATTATCGCTTAGAATATGGCCTAATAGGCCTAGGATATCTCCAGAATACAGATTATTGACACCATAACCCTTGTCAACAACTTGTCAAGAGTTCTGGAAATCCTTAATTAATTATGTCAATACATCCTTCTCCCCCCCCCCCCCCCCGAGATTATGAAAAAAAATTGCTTTATATTGAAATATCAGCTTTTAGCTGTGATCACAGGGTTCCGATTTTCACAGAGTAAGCCCATAATCCCTCAGGATCGTAGGTGTACCACTCTGGAAACATCAACACAATTACTGCAATGCATATCTATTCTCGTCCATCTCTATGTCGGTGTGGTAGAGCACGTCTGTGACGGCCAAGGTACCTGATTCAAATCCCGGCGTAAGCAATCTTGCTTCGGACAGTACAAAAAGAAATGACACAATGCTGTTGTTGTTGTTACTGTTGAACCCCATGATTAACGAGCGATTAGCTCTTGCTTCCTATGTGCACTGGAGAGGTCCCTTCACGCTTTCCTTCATACACATGGGACTTCAGCTTTCAGCTTGGCGCAATGCCTATTGGAGGAGCCTTCTACTCAGAGGGGGTACATGTTACAAGACGAGCTGACAGTTTGCTTAGGTCACCCATTGTTTATCTTTCCCTCGACGAGGTGCTTCGCAACCAGCGAGCTGTTCCTCGTGTAGGAAGACATTCCATTACCACCCGTTGTGTCCATAGATATCAGACCTAATTTCTTCTGTATGAGTTGCGTTAGGTAACGGTGGCAGTCGAATTAGACTCAGTGTTGATACACCTTCCTGGCGTGGTGCTACTTTGCCAAACACGTCGGGGGTCTGGGATTTACCCCTGCATTTCTCACGCACTCCCCTCGTCCGCTTTTGATGGCCTTCCAATTCATCGTCAGGCGCAGCCAGTGTATTTTGATTCTTAGCCATTGCGTAAAGGGGCCTAATACTCAAAGAACTATGTTATCATCATCAAATGCCATGCCGGCTGGCGTAGGCTATAATGGCTCTCCGCAGCTGTCTGTCTTCAACTATTATGTATCAGAATCCTTCTTGTTTCCCTTCCGTACCAGGTTGTTCAACTGTATACTATTTTCTCACATTGTCGTCCTCTGTCTCTGTTGCCCTCAGTACAAAGAAGTAGGTAGATTCTACGCCTATCTCAGACGATGAGCATCGCATTTATCCCTTGGGTACTGAATCCAATTATCTCTGTATGAGCAGTGTTGGGCAGAGGCGACAGTTGAGTTGGGCTAGATTGCAATGTCTAAAGACAGGGACTTGCTTCCCGTTTACGTTGCCCACAGTCCGAGTCTCAACACTGCTTTGGACAGAAGTCATGAACAAAGTGCTCTCCGACATTTGTTCAGTGCGTCTTCTGTGTGAAAATTGTATTCAAAGCTTTCTTTCATACCCTGGGGCACATGTTCGAGTTGGCGTATCCAATACCCGAGTCATGCCTACTACTTTGAATAGGGTATATTGTGGTGGGAGGTGGCTTCTGTGTGTTCCCGAGCATGATCAGCACTTCAGCTACTATTACTTTGAATAGGGTATATTGTGGTGGGAGGTGGCTTCTGTGTGTTCCCGAGCATGATCAGCACTTCAGCTACTACTACTTTGAATAGGGTATATTGTGGTGGGAGGTGGCTTCTGTGTGTTCCCGAGCATGATCAGCACTTCAGCTACTACTTTGAATAGGGTATATTGTGGTGGGAGGTGGCTTCTGTGTGTTCCCGAGCATGATCAGCACTTCAGCTACTACTACTTTGAATAGGGTATATTGTGGTGGGAGGTGGCTTCTGTGTGTTCCCGAGCATGATCAGCACTTCAGCTACTACTTTGAATAGGGTATATTGTGGTGGGAGGTGGCTTATGTGTGTTCCCGAGCATGATCAGCACTTCAGCTACTACTACTTTGAATAGGGTATATTGTGGTGGGAGGTGGCTTCTGTGTGTTCCCGAGCATGATCAGCACTTTAGCTAGTCTATCTCGTGCTGGGCAATTGTAGCTTCGTTATCACTATATCTATTCACATACACAACGCTGCCCTTTAGCGCGTGTTGCCTTTTCTAGATTCAATGTGTACTCATATGATCACTACGTCTTAGCGGGATCTACCCAAATCGGACATTGGCCGCCCCTCCAATGTTTCTGCCTTTTCCGCTGTACGAGACGCAATGCCTGATGCCTTTCGTCACTGTGTGCCGACAGTGCTGCTGGGTGTGTTGACGTAGAGGTCTCGCTTGTCTCTTGCAGGCAATTCTCATTCCATCTACGGCCTCCACATCCGCGAGCCTAAAAGTGTTGGCCATAGCGACAGCTAAATCGGCTGTCTTTCTGTTTCCACGATGTACCACGGGAAAGTGCTCTTAGGATCTTGGTTATTTGCTAACCCTGAGTCCGCCTAAATCAAAACCTTTATGCCCCGTAAAATACCACACACACTGCCAAGTAAATACAGCCACAAAATGCTGAGTTGATGGCTACATCCTAAATAGGATAGGCATAGGCTTATGCTACCAATTAAATATATATATTAAATTAAAAAATAAAATATTTATTTCCAGAGCCGGCATGCCACAGTCGAAGCAACACCACGTAGAAATTCATTTTTAGGACTAGATCCCACCTCACATAATTTACATTATCATTCGGACTTTCAGACCAGATCTTAGATCAAATTAACCAGTTCTCCCACAGGACAAGCCAGTTCACACTATAGGGCCTATACCTGGATTTAACTAATAAGAATAACATCCAAGGTTGAAAAAGGCGTGTCTAGTACTACCAAGACGAATCCACAACCAACAAACAAATAATAGATACGGGGGGGGGGGGGGGTCTATAGCCAATCAATTGTTTGTCATCTCCACTTGTGCCATCAAGTGTCGTGGGAAAAAGTTGCAGTTGTTTGTCTGGCCATTTTGGTCGCATTGTCCGTGGTCAGCCAGTGCTCTTTAAGGTTTCTTTAATTGTCTCTACCCATCTAGTTCTTGGTATTTGTTGTGCCTTGTAGCTCGATCTTCTGTTGTTGTATGCACAAAGGGCTGATTGTGTTGGTTACATTCTCATGAGGTGGCCAACCACCTGGTTTGCTGTATCTCTATGGAGGCTCTAGTCTTTACATGAGGTGATTTTTATGTCTCCCCTGATATCTTCATTTCTCCGTCGCTATCCTGATGACATTTATATCTTTCCTCAAACATCTCATTCCACAGGATGTGATAATTTTATCTTTGTGAAGGTCCATGCTTGACATTGGTAACAGAGTTAGAATAAAAGTACTGTTTATCAATTGTTGTTTTGTCGTCATGCAGGTTGTTGCTTGTTTGAATATTGAGGATGGTAAGTCACAACATTGCATCTTGATTTTCTAACATCCTGTTTTGATCTTTCTATATAGGACCTATATATATGTATTTATGTAATCTGTGTATGTTTGTGTTTTTTTGTATTCTTTTTTAGGCAGTATCTTAATCAATTCTATCTGTGGCGTAGATGACTCAGTCTATTTGTTCATTCTTGTGTCTGCAGTTTATGTTGTATTGGTCTTTTGTGTTTGGTAGTAATTTCCTTGTAATGAAAATCAGCAAGTCACAAATCCAGTGAACATAACAATAAACACAACCAAAGTGATACAAGCCTCTGAATTTACGTACCTGGGGGAAGTATATTTACAGACAATGGAACATTAGACAGAGAGATTGAGATAAGATGCCAGAAAACAAATTTGGTGACATACCAGCTATCACCATTACTGATCAAACCAAAGATCAAGATGGAAGCCAAGAGACAGATGATAAACAGTATTTTTATGCTAACACTCTGTTATCAATTCCAGATATGGACGCTGATAGCAGCCCAGCAGAGAAAGCTTACAACATGCAAGATGAAATATCTGAGAAAAGCTGCCAAAGTGACCAAACCTAGGCAAAATGAGAAATGATGAAGAATCTGTATAACATCATGCACAAAAAACATTGAGAATTTTGAGAGTAGTAATATCACTTAGCAGGGAATGCAGAGAATGGTGTATTACAGCTGTGGAGAAAAAAGTGCAGGCTTTGGTCAGTGAGAATGCCAAAGAGGGGGATGTGATTATATATACCAATGGGTCTATGATTACGCATATTCACAGTGCTTGGGCCTTCACAGATCAGTGCGCAGGTAAAACGATTAGGGAGGAGAGTGGTGCCTTTGCAGTTGCTATGAGTAGCATGACCATGGAGACTATGGCAGTGACCAGTGCATTTGAGTGGGTATGCACACAGAAGGTAACGCAGGTCTGCATCTTGAGTGACTATGAGTATGATTAGGAAGGTACAAGTGGGTCTCATTCATGAACAGTGGACTGAGGCATTGAGAAAGGCAAGGCTGAAAGTGGTTACATTTTTTTCCATGCCAGGACGTGGGTGTTCGAGAAAATGAAAGAGCAGATCAACTGGCATCATACGCGATTGTGGCACAGAATGATGGGGCCATGGATTGAGCTGATGTTTTGAACTCCTTAAGAGATATAGCATGCGAGAGTAAGACTAGTGTGGATGATGATTCCTTTTAAATAGCCAGAATTAAAGATCAGGGTTTGATATGCGGTGTTGCTAGAAGTGAACATTTTGGAGGACGCAGAAGAATGATGGTGAACCAGCATATGACCGGTACTGTCAGCAGAATTGTTATGGCGGATACACTCAGGGAGAGATTGGAGCAACTATGGATGTATCCAGTTTGCAGTGATGATCCGACAACTAACTAACTAACATCGAGAAACAACAAATAAAATGGTTTGGACACATTATGAGAATTAATCATAACCAACTATCGACAAGACCATATAACATAAGATCCGGATACAAGGCCAGAGAAAGACAAGAAAAATATGGATAGACAACATTAAGACAACCCTGAACAAATACGTTTTCAATGCAGCCAAGGTGACACATCTGGCCTTGGATAGACAACTAAAGCTCCAAGTCACCACCCCTATGCTTAACGACAAGCATGGATATTCTGACCATCATCCATCCACCTGGGGATAGACAATAATTTCCTTTGACTTATGTTTATGGTATAATATAAAAGTCTCAGATTTGTGTTTTTGATATGGATTTTGTTTTGATCTATCGTTACACTGTTGTATCTGTTGTGTTGACTGTTTCCAAGTCTGATAACTCAAATATTGCATCTATGGCAGACATAGTGCTCTATTCTATGGTATCTCTCTCTTCTGTATGTGATTAAATATTAAACTCTCCCTCACTTTAATCCAATTTTCATAGCGCAAGACATGACTTTCATCATCATCATCTCATTAATCATCAACAAAGTCCTGCGGTGATGGGCGAGTGGCAAGTGTGGATACACTGGCAGGCATAGTCACAAACCTGCATGTAGGCGGCTCAGGTCATGTGGTCATTTTGGGAGACTACAGCACTTGATCGCTCAGTCTGGCACACCCAGATCACTGCTGGCATCACGAAATTTGAAAAAGAAAGAACACTGCAGACAATCCACAAGTGCAAGGACAAATCTGAAATTCTCCTACCCCGAACCTTCAGCACTCCTGCATGCACTGCAATAGAACTTTCCGTGCAGAAATCGGACATCTACAAACTCACAAACCAAATTAGATAATTACCAATTTTAATTTAAAAAATTTTTCATCACATTTAATGTTTTTCATGCCATGCTCATCTTCGCTTGTGAAGGAGGAACATGATGATCATCATACATCATCTTGATTTCTTGTCTTAATTAATCTTCTACATCTCTTCTAGTGCGCAATTTCTTTATCATACGCATTCTTGAATGTATTGCACAAATTGTGTACAAGACATCATGATCCTTCCATCCACATGCTGGTACTGTTTATTGATTAATTTGTTTAAACAGAAGTTTTAAAATTTTTTTGGTATTATTTGTTATTTTATTATTATATGTTCATTCAGACAAAGATCATGGATAGAAACGTCAAAAATTTCAGAATTATAATTATTCTTATAAATAATTATTCATTACTGGTATATTAATTGTTTGTATCATATTTTATATGTAGTGGTAGGTATTTGCAGTACATATTTATTTATTTAAGATGGCAAAAGGCAAATGCAGTAACATACCGTCACCACTACTTCTTCATCCCAAGATTGAGATGGAAGTTAAAAGACAACTGATCTACAGTATATTCCTACCAACACTGTGCTACCAGTGCCAAACCTGGTCTCTCTCATCTTCACATTACAGAAAAATAGTGATTTGAGATGAAATGCTTTAGGAACCGCAGAGGTCACCAGGCTCGATAAATTACAAAAATGAAGATATCAGGGAAAGAATAGGTATAATACGTTGCACAGAATACATAGAAAGGCAGCAGATTAAGTGGTTTGACCACATTATGAGAATGCATCACGACAATTTGCCCACACAGGCATATAACCAAATGAGAACAGGGTACATAGTCAGAGGAAGACCATGGAAAAGATGGATAGAAAACATCAGGGACATCCTGAACAGAATGCAAGCTCTAGCTCCAATCGCCACTATGCTTAACGGCAAGAGTGGATAACAAACCACCTGGGGAAAGACAATAGACAATTTATCTATTCACTATTATTACTTTACAGTGATATTTTAACACTATGTAATACTAGATACAAATACTTTAATGTTTCATAGCCAGACTCAATGAAACAACTTTCGGGATATCTTGACACAATGACACTGTAAATCTTGGAATGAACCCGACACATTAACACTTAGGTAACCCGACACCTCAGCACTTTAGGTAATGGACAAGTTCTCACATTCACACTCAACAAAGCACAATCTTGTTAATATATCTTCACAATACAAGGAAGACATCCATTACTTATATATAAAAGTAATGATTTATTTATATTTATGCTGCAAAAATATATGCTTTCTGGAAAAGGTAGCATTCCAAGCAGGTCAAATTACTTGCATTTGGATGATACAGTAGGTAAGAAATATGACTATGACATCTTGCTAAAGTGACAGAATCAAATAAATTGGATGAAAACTGAAAAAGGTATAAAATACTACAGCACTTGATTATCAATCATACAAAACAAACCCTTGAAAACATTGTGTTTTCTTCATCATACAAGTCTATGTTAATCAAAATAATGTTTTGGCAGAAGAAAATTTCAAGACATCAACCTTCAAAACATGGGTAACTTTGTAGAAATATAGGATGGCAATTGCTTGGACACATCATGAAAATGAGCCCTATAATGTTACTGCAAATAATGTCATCAACACCAAAGGGGAATGGAATGACAGAAACAACATATCTGATTCACGATGTCAAATTTCTGACATTAAACACTGTTTTGAAGGAAGAATATAATAGAAAAGAATGGGAAAACTCTGATAATTGTTTTGTACCATGTGGCAGGGTGGTACAGTTCGTGTCTCTGATGGCCAAGGTGTAGGGTTCGAATCCTGCCACAGGCAGTTTTGCGTCCTGACTGCTCAGAAAGTAATGGCAAACTACAGCCAAAAATACTAGGTTGATAGCTATTTGCTGAATACTACCAATATTTTTTTTACCATGTGTTATAATGCGAAAGTAACTAAGAAACAGTAATTTTAACACATATTTTTTTACAGCTGATATCAATGAGTACTCGAGTAATAAGTGTGCATGTTAAGAAAGGAATGGGTCACACTACTGAACAACTCTCTGTTGTACAAAGTGTTACATGGATATACTGCCCTTGTCATGCATGGGTCAGAGCAACGAAAGAGCAGTCTCATTGATGAGCAATGCTGTGCTTGATGGCACAGTATTGAAAAGAGATAGGGCTGACTTAATAAGGGCCCGATATGGAGGTGATAATGCACGCATAAAAAGAATGACAGAAATGGTGACCAGGGTAGGGGAGAAAGTGTGTTCACTCTGGAAAAACTGATGATCATATAATCAACATCTGAGTGAGACTGAGTCTTCATACTCTTGGATTGCTGCTGGAAAGGAGAGCTGAGCATTTATGGGAATGTCACGTGTGACATGATTCTGGTATGGTATCTAATCAAGAATCCTTAGCAGATATGATTTGAACCATGTCTTTTCAGCCGACACCAACAGATCTTGAAACTTGAGTCGAACCATATATCAAATTCAACCAATCTTCATCCTCAAATAAAAATGCAATTTTAGTTCCATTTCTGCTGAACAAGATCTGGTTAAAATCTCAGTGTTACCTTCAATTCCCCCCCCCCCAATAATTTCTTGATGATTCTTTATAATTTTAGTGAAATGCTTAGAATAACAGCTTTGCAATTGAAAGGGATTTGGATTGTTTCAGATAACCTATCTGTAAATGGGTTATTGGCATACTGAACTTAAGTAGGTGAAGTTAACTGACAGATACTTGGGTTTAGCGGCATTGTGAAATATTGAACACTTCATATACAGATATTTAGTCTTACAGCTACTGTGTACCATAACTCATTGATTATACACTGTCTTAAATTTTCCTCACAAACTTATCCTCTTGATTCTAGTGCAAGATTTTCTTAATTCTCAAAATCTCAGAACAAAAGCTTGTTACTTGGATGAGGAAACAAGTAAAAGTGGATGACACATATGAAAGTGGATGTTACAAGTGGATGACAATAAAAATGCAAGTGAATGATACATGCAAAAATGGATGAGGGTAAAAGTGAAAGCTGATGAGGATAAAGTGAAAGTGGATAAGGATAGAAATGCAAGCGGATGAGGATACAAGTGCAAGTGAATGAGGACAAAAGTGCAAGTGGATGAGGACACAAGTGCAAGTGGATGAGGACACAAGTGCAAGTTGATGAGGACACAAGTGCAAGTTGATGGGGATACAAATGCAAGTGGATGAGGACAAAAGTGAAAGTGGATGAGGACAAAAGTGAAAGTGGATGAGGACACAAGTGCAAGTTGATGAGGACAAAAGTGCAAGTGGATGAGGATACAAGTGCAAGTTGATGAGGACAAAAGTGCAAGTTGATGGGGATACAAGTGCAAGTTGATGGGGATACAAGTGCAAGTTGATGAGGATACAAGTGCAAGTTGATGAGGATACAAGTGCAAGTGGATGGGGACAAAATGCAAGTTGATGGGGATACAAGTGCAAGTTGATGAGGATACAAGTGCAAGTGGATGGGGATACAAGTGCAAGTGGATACAAGTTCAAGTTGATGGGGATACAAGTGCAAGTGGATACAAGTGCAAGTTGATGAGGATACAAGTGCAAGTTGATGGGGATACAAGTGCAAGAGGATATAAGTAGATAAGAATACAAGTGAAAGTGGGTGAGGATATAAGTAATAAGGCTTTTGATCTAAGATTTAGGGATATAGGAGTGCACAGATAGAGTAAGCATGGAAGATTTAGAGGATGATTAAGAAGAGTGTACAATTAATGAGTAATAGGAACAATTAGTATGGATTTATTTCACTATCTACTGTAGGTGTGCCCAGAGTACTGTGATGTTATTTCACTATCTGCTGTAGGTGTGCCCAGAGTACTGTGATGTTATTTCACTATCTGCTGTAGGTGTGCCCAGAGTACTGTGATGTTATTTCACTATCTACTGTAGGTGTGCCCAGAGTACTGTGATGTTATAACACTATCTACTGTAGGTGTGCCCAGAGTACTGTGATGTTATTTCACTATCTACTGTAGGTGTGCCCAGAGTACTGTGATGTTATTTAAGATAATTTTCACAGGTTTAGAAGAAATGTGAGTCAAGCACATTATATGCAACGTAATTATGCTATATTTATTGTAAATCTGTTTATATGGTGTTCTTCTTTTGCATTTATTCTTAAACTCCTGCAGATTAGCAGGATGAAGTACAAAGCATGTAGTATATTTATGCCATGGTTTAAAGCATAGGTGGGCAATCTTTTCAGATCAGCGGGTTCGTTTAAACATTTCTCGTGGTCAAAAATGTGTTTAGTCCTATGGAGTGCGAAGTAGTTTATTTGAGCTTGGGAACAGGTGTATATAGCACTTTTAGATTAACCAAGCATATAGTATTTTTCTCACCTCTGGTTTACAGGTTGGCTGCACCTCTTGACTTTACATATCCGATTCTAGTATGGTTTTTGGGTTACTTTTGACCATCTATGGTATAAGACAGCTAATTCCACCCTCAAAACTACCTTAGTTGTCTCTAAAGACATGCATGTCAAGTAATAGTGTGCATCCCTTTCTGGCTCATGGAACACACAAACGATATGTAAATTAAGTAAGTTACAAATATAGTTATTATATATATATATGGGTACTTGTTGCCTCACTTATTTTGGTGGCCCAACGCTTTCGTGGTCTACCCCTAGGTCTATGGCAGTTGTATCCATGTAGATCACTGGTTGGGGAACACTGCCTGCTAGAAGTCTGCTGACAAGTGAAAACCATTTGCTCTGCTGTCTCTTAATGTATCCGGGCTGCACCAGCGTTTTTCCTAATGTCATCGTTCTTTATTCTACCTCTTAGCGATATTCGTAGAATTCTGCGCAAACATGCCATTACGGTTGTAATAAGTTTACTTTTGTCTTGCGCTGTCAATGTCCATGTTTGGTATTGGTAGCATAATGTTGGTACAATAATCATCTTGAACAGTGTCATTTTGGTGTTTAAATCTACATATTTGTTTTTGATGATTGATGTCATCTGTCCTAGTGCTTGATATGGTTTACTGCATCAGATTTGTATTTCTTTACTACTCTTCCCTTCTGCTGTTATATTGCTTCCTAGATAAGTACATTTTGTCACCTTGTTAAGCTGTTGGATTTAAATATAAATATTGGCATTTTTTCCTCTTCTTCCTGTTCATTTCATATATATATATATATATATAATATGTATATATATAATTTATATATCCATCCAAGTGCAGTCTCTGCATCAAAGGTTGGCAACAAGACACCCCCCCACTCCTAACATCATCTATCTCTTGTCTTGGTAGTCACTCTTCTTGTCTACTACTATATGTGTGTGTGTGTGTGTATATATATATATATATATATATATATATATATATATATATATATATATATATATATATATATATATATATATATATATGTGCGTGTGTGTGTATATATCATCATCCAGTGCCATAACGAATGGTGTTGGCGATCATATTTCTCCATGTACATCAACCTCTCATATATGTCATCATCTCTGTTAGTGTCATCAATCGAAGCCATTTAGTCAAACTGTCCAATATCTTTTTTCTGGGTCTTTTCCCTTGATCTTTTCCCTTCTATATTTCCTGTTGTCACTATATTCTCAATGCCTTCTTTTCTCATTATGTACCCAGTAAATGTTGACTGTCTTCTTATATTATCAATAATGCATCTTTTCACATCCATCCTTCTAAGACATTCTTCATTAGTAATCTTTGCTGTCCAAGGAATGTGTAACATTCTTCGAATAAACCACATTTCCGCTGCCTCCAATGATTTTTGTGATGTCTTATTTATTGTCCATGCTCCATTCTCATAGAGTAGCGCTGGTTCAATGTAGCATTTGAGGACACTGTGTGTGTGTGTGTGTGTGTGTATATATATATGAATTTCCACTAATGAATGTTTTTCCTTGTGGTGTCAAATTAATGGGTTTTCCTCCTGAAAGAAACAGCAACCTATGGGAGTAAAGTACTAGAAATTCAGATGATGACATCAAAAGACTTATTCTGGAAGGCAGAGTGCCAAGAAAGAGAAGAAGAGAAAGATCAGGAAGATGATAGACAAGCGACATCGAAGAATGTATTAACATGTCTAGCCAATGCAGGCCTGCTTGCCTGGGACAAAGAGGCGTTCAGAGTATCCACAAAGAATACAATATTCTAGAAAAAATGTCTTGTGATATAATATATATTTATATATCCATCCAAGTGCAGTCTCTGCATCAAAGGTTGGCAACAAGACACTCCCCCCCTCCTAACATTATCTATCTCTTATCTTGGTAGTCACTCTTCTTGTCTACTACTGTTCTCACTTGTGTAGTAGCAATACTAATGGTGCATGCTAAAAATTTAGCTTTATTACCATATCCTGATGTATAGAAGTGAAACATGAACAGCAAAATCAGCATGGGATTACAGAAAGTTGTAGTTTTACAGAATAATATGACTACCAGCTGGTGGTAAAATTAGGTAGGAGTAAGGTCATTACAAATTTTAAATGTATTCAAGATTTCTAATGATATATCAGTGAGCAAGAGGTAGGCAGAGATAAAAGTTGGATAGTAACATCATGAGATCACCAGGTTGCAGTCTAGCAGAGTGCACCACCAAGACTAAAGACAAGGGGTGTTAGAGGACTGTTGCAGACAACCTTCGTTGCGGAGACGGCACTTAATGGTGATGGACGACAGACCAAATGCAGTATAGTTGATGGAGGTAAACCCTTGAATCTAATAACTATGTAGCCAATGAATATCAGAAAAATATGAGGCCACAGTAACACAAATAGAAAATGATAAGGATAAGTAATTATATGTTAACAAACATTAAATCTAAAAGAGTTAGTATAAATTGTAGTAAACACAAATGATATTTAAAGAAGGAAAATTATGTTGTGGCATAAGGAATTTGATCAAGAATAAAAAAACACAATGAAATGTATAAGCAAGTAAAATGGAACAGGTTTATCAAGAGTCTAATATTAATGGAACATATATCATCATCAGGTGCCTTCTCTGCAACAAAGGTTGGCTACAACAGACCAACATCTTCTGTCACTTGCTTTCTTGGTGCACTCTGCTATACTGTACTCCTGTCCATCTCATGATTTTTCTCTCCAACTTGTATCTCTGCCAACCTCTTTTTATCTGTGCCCCTCAACTTTACCTTCAAATAAGCACTTCAACAAGGTGTCATGCCTTTTTAATATGTCCAAAATATTTTTATTCCTTTTAATCGTTCTTTTTTTCATATACAGTGTTTTCAAAACATCTTTGCTTGTTTTTTTTTTCTTCCATGCAGTTCTTTCTATTCTTGTATACATCTACATCTCAAAGGTATGAATTCTGTCTTGTAGTTGTTTGTTCATGATCATGTTTCTGAGCCATTCATTAATGTAGAACAGATGAACAAACATATATAATGTAAAATTTACATTCTTTCATTAACACTAGGCCAGAGGTGCCAAAAACCAGCCCACAAATGCATTTTTTCTGGTCTGCCAGGCACTTCTAAAAGTGAACCTGGAACTCAGAAAACATTACTTGGAGATACAAGGGACTAAAAACCTTGTTTGACTCCATACCATGCGGAGGAAAATATATCCAGACTTCCGACCGAAAAAAGATTGCACACATCTGCACTACGCCCTTGGTGAGTCTGTTCAATTTTACTTATTTATGTTTTTAAAAAATAAAGGCCCTTTTAGTCACAATCTATAAATTGTCCTTGTTTATATTATTTGTTATTATTTAAATTTATATCAATTAAAAAATTAGATTAACTTTTGTATAAACCCTAGAACCTATAGCAACATAACAAAGCCAGACAGAGGAATCATGCATGTACTACACCACACAATGATCCACAAAATTACTGTCTAGATACTGCAGATGATAAATATACTTCATTGAACAATATGATGTACACAAAATGACCTTTAAACAGCTCTATACAAACTAATAATATTACTCTACAAACAATACCAGTATTGGAACACAAAAGACAACAGATCAAGTGGTTTTCACATGCTTCAAGGCTACCAACAGATAGCATGCCACAAATGGCCATGACATATAGACATCATGGCTATAAAGCCAGTGGCAGACCATGTAAAAGACGGATCACAAAATCAAAGACGCCACAGGAACAAACTTAGTTAGTTAGTTAGTTAGTCGTCGGATCATCATCATTGCAAACTGGACACATCCATAGTTGCTCCGATCTCTCCTTGAGTGTATCCGCCATCACACTTCTGCTGACAGTACCGGTCCTATGCTGGTTGACCATCATTCTTCTGCGCCCTCCAAAATGTTCACCTCTAGCAACACCGCATCTCAATCCCTGATCTTTAATCCTAGCCATTGAAAAGGAATCATCATCCACATTCGTCTCACTCTCGCGTGTTATATATCTTAAGGAGTTCAAAACGTCAGCGCGATCCATTGCCCCATCGCCCTTTGCCACAATCGCACACGATGCTAGTTGATCCGCTCTTTCATTGCCTCGAACGCCCACATGCCCCGGCACGAAAATAAATGTAACCGCCTTCAAGCTCGCATTTCTCAAGGCCTCAATCCACTGTTCGCGAACGAGACCCACTTGTACCTTCTTAATCATACTCATAGAGTCACTCAAGATGCAGACCTGCGTTACTTTCTGTGTGCGTAGCCACTCAAATACCTTGGTCACCGCCATAGTCTCCATGGTCATACTACTCGTAGTGAGCGCAAAGGCACCACTTTCCTCCTTGATCGTTTTACCTGCGCACTGAGCTGTAAAGGCCCAAGCACTGCGAACATGCCTAATTACAGATCCATCAGTGTATATAATCACATCCCCCTCTTTGGTATTCTCACTGATTAAAGCCTGCACTTCTTTCTCCACAGCTGTGGGACACCATTCTCTGCATTCCCTGCTAAGTGATATTACTACTCTCAAACAAGTTTCAAAATCTGTGGGTAGACCTATCCATTCCGCACCAACTGCCACATCCTGTAATCGGCACACGCTTTGTATTACATCTTCAGCACGTCCCATCCACGACCTTCCTCTCTTGAGTCTGCTGCCTTTAACTTTCTGTATTTCGGAATGCAACGGGTGTTCCTTATCTGCATGTATTTGAAGGTACGCCCGTGCACGGCAATACTGTAATCTATGCTCAGCTGTTGGGCAGTCAAGTAGGTATCGCATAGCTCTTGTCGATGTGTCTCTTGTGCATCCCAGAATGATACGCATTGCTGCATTCTGAACTCTATCCAGTCTTTCGATCTGAGCTTGGCTAAGAGTCAGAATTGCCAGTGCATATTCCACCACAGCCACTACCAAACCCTGGTACAAAAGAAATAACAATCTTTGCTCACATTGCGCAGCAGCCATAACCTTCATTGCTGCTAAGCCTTTGCCTGCCCTTATGATAATGTGGTCAACATGTTCCCTGAAACTCAGGCTTCTGTCAAAAAACACACCCAGATATCTCATTGTGCTAGTTCTTTCTAAACTTTTCCCGGACAACGAAACTTGTGGCATGGGTGTCTTTACCATGAGGAACAAACTTATAAACAACAAACAAGAAGGCCATAACAGAGAACTCTTCCACCCCTGACGCCGCAAGAAAACGAGGGCCACAGCGTATAGATTGATAGATAGACAAACTAATATGATAAAAGCAAAACAAGAATATAAATACATATTTGCCAGTGTAAACAGTAACAATAAACAAGGTGAAATGATCATCACACATTATTTGTTATTATTGAAATTTATATCAATTAAAAAAAATTAAATTAATTTTTGTATAAACCCTAGAACCTATAGCAACATAACAAAGCCAGTCAGAGGAATCATGTATGTACTACACCACACAATGATCATTCACAAAATTACTGTCTAGATACTGCAGATGATAAATATACTTCATTGAACTATGATGTACACAAAATGACCTTTAAACAGCTCTACAAACTAATATGAAAAAAGCAACAAAAAAAATAGGTGTGCATATTTTCCAGTGTAAAACAGTAACAATAAACTAGGTGAAATCAACATCTCATACTGTCAAAGCCAATTTACTTGAAAAAAACAACTCTCACTACACAGTATGGAACATTGCAACTTTCCTGTATATATATATAACATAACACAAATTATGCTGTTTAATGTTTAAAAAGAAAGGCTACAAAAACATTAGCATACAATGTTGCCCAGACTATTACACCCAAAATATAAAATTTTCCATCAAATGTTTGTATAATTAATCAGATATTATAACAAACACTGATTTGTAAATAATAACAAATACAGCAAATTAAAGAAATAATTATAATAATTATAATAGCTATCCATCGCAGGTGATGATGACAACAGTTTCAGACTTTTGTTGTTGCATCAACTCTGGCATAGAATCGCCTACTAACGTTAGAATATTTATAGTCAGTTGGACATCTGCGTGTTCGTTTTTCTGTTCTTTAAGGGAGAACATTTACCTTATGCCTCTGAAATTGTATGGCTTTCAGTGATTGGAGCACCACTATGATGCTACTTTGCCACATTGTGAAATTCTGAACAACAGATTCCCAGGAGTCGATGATGTTGAAGTTCTATACAGACACTTTGATAGAATAATTTCTTCTGTACAATAAGGTGTAGATAGATTAAACATGTGATTTATGAAATTTGTGACCAATGTAAGAAGATATGTATTCTTCAGTGAACCCACAGAGAATGAGAAGAGTAGGGATGGTCAAATAAGCCATAATTCAAGCAATCTGAGACTTGGGGGATGAAAATAAAGATTGCATGTTTTAGTGATAAGAAACATTTGTGGCTCGGGAAGGGAACAAGAGAGATGGCCGTAATGAGGAATAACTGTAATAAATAACAATTCTGAAATATGGAACATAGAATAAAATATAAAATACAACTGATATGGCAATAAATGTCAATCCTAAGTGTTGGTTACAGCTACCAAGTAGCGTTGCTGCTTTAAAACACCTTTATTTGTAGACCATAAGAAGAAAGCTGGGAAATTTGATATGGCAACATATTTTTAACCTAATAGTTTTGGTCATTTTTAAAGACATGCAATCACATGGACTGTGTGGTCAAAAGTGGCCAATATTGATACCATTAAGTGGATCTGGGTTTGTGATTGGATGTCTGTATGAAAAAATAGCGAAACATGTTTTCTACATACACTCATAGATACTCTCTGTTTAGGAGGTTTATTCTCAAAGCATTGCACACCTCAAGTTGGAGCCTTCTGGGTATGGAAAAAAACTCTAGAGAAAGCCCCCTGCTCCCATTGCACTTATGAAAATAAGCTTCATTGTTCATAATTTATGGATTTCTAAAAAAAACAAAAACAATTGTAATATTAAATTGGTCATGATCAGGCAAGAATGAATAATAAATGATGCATGAATGAAAATAAAATTAACTGAGCAAACTCAATCATAATAATGAACTTGATAAAGAGGCAATGAATCAAACATGAACTGAAATGCATCATTAAGCCTTTTAATTCTGTATTAAGTGTATAAAATAATAGAACTGTACACCTGTAGAGCAGAATGAAGAGAATGTCTATTTAGTGACCCACATGAACCATCATCATGAGAGATGGTTCATAACCTAAGAAATTAGTACAGATAACTATCTATTCATATTATATCGAACATGGAAACAGCTGACAGTAAGATACAGCCCTCGCAGCACCGTACTATCTTAGAAGATACAATCTCACAGCTCTGTCTTAGAAGATACAATCTTCTCACAGCTCTATCTTAGAAGATACAATCTTCTCACAGCTCTGTCTTAGAAGATACAATCTTCTCACAGCTCTATCTTAGAAGATACAATCTTCTCACAGCTCTATCTTAGAAGATACAATCTTCTCACAGCTCTGTCTTAGAAGATACAATCTCACAGCTCTGTCTTAGAAGATACAATCTTCGCACAGCTCTGTCTTAGAAGATACAATCTCACAGCTGTCTTAGAAGATACAATCTTCTCACAGCTCTGTCTTAGAAGATACAATCTTCTCACAGCTCTGTCTTAGAAGATACAATCTCACAGCTCTGTCTTAGAAGATACAATCTTCTCACAGCTCTATCTTAGAAGATACAATCTTCTCACAGCTCTGTTTTAGAGGATGCATATCTCACAGCTCTAATTTAGTAGGTTACTTGTTAGGAGATCACATCATTGTACTCTGTGCAAACTCTAAGTCTTTAGTCTCCCTCAGTATATGTTGAAGGGTAGTTACCAATAGTTTTCGTGGCTCACTAGTAAACAAAGTCCTCACTATTTCCACCAGATACCCAGTGTTGCTCATGCGTCACTTAAAACAGAATTCTTCCAATAAGTCTCAATTTGTCTTCGATGGTAAGCACACATTCAACAGGTGCTTGCTAAACAACATCAGCATGCCCCTGCCCCCTTTATTCATTGTCAGCTTATTGATTATAAATGAAGTGAATGTAAGCCTTTCTGCTCTCTCATTACAGTTAACACCTGTATTTCCTTTGTCATCATCAGGTGCCATGCAGGCTGGCTTAGGCGGTCATGGCTCTCCACAGTATTATGCATCAAGGTCGTTGTTGTTTCCTTGCTGTGCCAGGTTGTCAAACTGTCTAATATTTTCTCACATTGTCACCCTCTGTCTTTGTTGCCTTCAATTTTGCCTGTTGCGACTATGTTCTCCAAACCTGCCTGTCTCATGAAGTGCCAAAAAAAAGAAGATTGCCTTTTTCTTACATTATTGATTAAGGTCCATTTCGCATTTGACTCATTCAACACCTCTACATTAGTTTTTCTGGCAGTCCATGGTATTCTCAGCATTCTTCTGTAGAACCACATCTCTGTTGCCTCTAATTTCCCACTTTCCAGTTTGTTTATTGTCCAAGACTTGCACCCATATGTTAGCATAGGGGTTATATAGCACTGTAGAACCCTTAACTTACCTCTAATGACAAGGTCATATTACACAATATATTTTTCATTTTCCTAAATGTTTTCTTTTGCCTGCCCTGCTTCTTATTTTGTTGAACTTCTTCCTGTAATCATTGTACCTAAATATTTGAATTGGTGGACCTGTTTTAATACTATATCATTCACTTTGATTTTGCAAGGTGTGTTATTTTGTTTCTTTGAAATAACCATTACTTCTGTTTTCTTGATATTTAGGAAGAGGCCTTTCTCTTTACTTTCTGTGACTACTACATTAATTAAATCTGGAAGGTCTTCCTCACTTTTTGCAATCAGAACAGTGTCATCCGCATATCTCAAATTATTTATATTATGTCCTCCCACTGATATTCCTGGGATGTCTGACTCAATTGATTTCAAATTATTTCCTACTCTTATTGCTGCTGTTTGTTACCAGTACATGTTCTTGATTCTTAAATCCTTACTGTCAATGTTCAAATTCTCTAGCATGTGTATAACTTCGCTATGTTTAACTTTATCAAATGCTTTTGTGTAGTCTATAAAACAGAGGTACAGATATGTTTTTACCTCTATAGACCTCTCTATTAGTGTTCTCAATATATATATAGCATTCTTGGTGCCTTTGCCTTCTACAAAGCCACATTGTTCTGGACTTATTTCTGTTTTATTTTGTTTCTTACTCTCTTCATGATGATTCTGAGAAGTATTTTGATTATTTGGCTCATGAGGCTGATTGTACGGTGTTCTTCGCATTCGGTGGTCCCTTGTTTCTTAGGTAAGACTATAAATATGGACCTCATTAAGTCATCGGGTATGTTTCCATTATTATATATGTCATTCAGCAATTTTGTGATTATTTCAACTCTAAAGTCATCTAAAGCTGCTAATTCTTCTGTAATTTTGTCTGGACCTGGGGTGTTGCCATATTTCATGTGTCTTAGTGCCTCTCTTTGTCATAGTCATTACTATAAAGTCTGAAAATGAATAAAGATATTATACAATGAATTCTTCATTCTCCTTGCTACACAAATATCGCACTTCTTTTTGTTTTGACAGGTTAATATGGATGTTTGACTACATGGATACAATAATGAAAATAACATTCACCTCAGTTTCTGTCATTCATTATGACATAGCACATGAGGTGAAACTATGAACAATATAGAATACTAAACAAATGAGCCTGTTGCAGATCTAATGACATCAAGATGACATTTGACTAACTTGTTCTTGAGCAAATTCAGTTGATAAGCAATACCTAGTTTGATGTAACTGTTAAATTAATGAAATGTGAAAAGTACTTAGAACATAAATTACACATTTATTTACAAGAACTAATTGCCAATCAAGAGAAGTGGACTCATAACTACAGTAACTATTGACAAGAATAAAAAATGTCAGTAACCAACACTCTGGAATCTTCAATGTGTTTATAATATCTGAATTTCTGATTTTTTCCTTCCATGATATTCTAAGTATCTTTCTGTAGCATTTCAGCTCGAAGGCGTTGATCTTCTTTGCCATTGTTTTACTTAGGGTCCATGTTCCACAGCTGTATGTTGCAACCGGAAAAATAAAAGTTCGTAACATTAGCACTTTTGTTTCTATTCTGTTGTTTTTCCATAAGAGAAAAAGTTAGATTAATCCATTGGAAATTTCTAGGCACAATATTCCCGTAGGTAACTGTATTGCCAAAGTTAAAAACAAAGTTACAACTATTAATTAATTATATTTTACCAGTGGTAACATAGGTAGGTTTCAGTAATCATATCTGCAATGGAAATTAAAGCATCCATGTTTAAACTGACATGCTATAGAAAGGTGCTAAGTATATCTATCACGGGAAGAAGCAAGACCCAATGTAAACGTATGCAATGACCTGGTCATAGAAGATTGACTCGTTAAAATCATTAAATAATGCATGTTAAGATGTTTTGGGAATAGAAAAAAATCCAGTGAACTAGAAAGATTAATCATAAAAGGAAATGTTTCAGGAAAGAGAGATACTCCACAAGACGACAATGGACACAAAATATTGAGGAACTTTGGAATGTGACACTGGAGCAATCAAGACAGCTTGTGCAGAACTGAATGAGCAGGAGACTGCAGTAAAACTGTGCATTATGCATAGTAAGTAAATATTGAAAAAAAGAAGGTTAAAAGCAGTTTTATATTGATCAATACAAAGCATCAATGTTTCAATCAATAGATCTTATCAGTTAGTGCTGAGAGTGACAAAATAGTGCTATGAATGTACAGGACTGAGAGTCTTAAAGAGTAGCAATGAGGTGACCATATTAAATAGAAATGCCTAGGTTGACATAACTATTTCATAAAAAAATGTGAAAGGTAGTTCTTCGGAGCAAGGGTTACTTTTGTTTACATGAACTACCTGGATGCAACTTGGCTTTGGTAGTTACTTTCAAAATAGAGAAAATAATAAAATATTAAGATAATCAAGCAAGTAAAACTAAATAAAAAGTATTCATAATATAAGTAACGGATAATATAAGTAAATGTATCTCATTCTCATTTAACATTAAAATAAAGGATTAACAATTAACACAAAAATAAGATAACTGGTTAAAATAAATAGTTCTTGCATCAACCTTTTGTGTGAGTTTAACACAATAACAATGGTATTATAACATTATTATAATTATCTTCAACTGATGATGTCACAAAATCTAAGTCAACATTTACCTCATCATAAAAAAGTTATGAATAAAAAAAATTCAACATTTATAAAACAGATCAGGTCTAAGGTGTACTTTGCTCATTAAGCACGATTTTTTGTTGTTGTTTTATACATTAATACGTATGGCACAGATTCAATGACAACTGATATTTCTTGATTCGGAACAAGTGTCACAGCACTGGGGGCATTCCCATATATACTCTGCTTGCCGTTCCGTCATCAATCTAAAAGTGTATAAGCTCAGTGTCCCAATGAGTTGCTGATTTCATGATCTTTCTGGAGAGGAGCACTTACTCCGATCATCTCTAGTCCCTTCCATTTCTACCATTCTCTGAATATGTACAATGTCTCATTTGACTTCCTCCTCGTCTTCTTGTAGGGTATACATGACTGCTCTAATCAATTCAATCCTGTCTCTTCTTATCTCGGTGCTGTTCACTAAGGCTTAACCAGCCAACATATCAGCTCTTTCGTTTTCTCTGACCTCAGCATGGCCTGGACAGTAGATCCATGTAATGCTCTGCGTGTTGTTGAGAAGAGTGACCCCTTCAGTTATGATCATACAATTTTCTATCTTACGCAGAATACTTTGAGAGTCTGATAGAATCACTGTTGGTGGTAGAAGCAGTGACAGCAGCTCTTACTCGTCACCAGCCAAGTGAGAGCTGCAGTCACTGCTTCTATTTCCATTCCATACTCGATGTTGTAATGGCGTACGCAACTGATTTCTCAGCTAATTTCCGGCCATTTTAGTAGGCCATAAAACCCCAACCACACCAGTTTGTTTCTTGTGTTACTGAGCCATCTGTGTAAACTATTGTATCATATGGCTTCGAGTGCTGCAGTATGAGTTCTTGGATCATTCCCTCTGTTTTGTTGGCAGTCCCAGTCATGGCACTCTCTTCCCATCTGTATCACAACTGTTGTCAATAACTTTCTATATTTGCCAAATGTCACGCATTCACAGCCTCTTCCCACTTCCTCCAGCTCACAAACTCTGAGTAGGGTATCTTCTGCTTCAACCATCCAAAACCTTCCTCTCTTGATACACCTTCCTTTTGTGTCCAGAGATTGGTGTAATAGGTAATGATCATTACTGATGACCTTTAACCTGAGCTAGGAGAAACCTCATGGCCATGACCTGGATGCAACTTGGCTTTGGTAGTTACTTTCAAAATAGAGAAAATAATAAAATATTAAGATAATCAAGCAAGTAAAACTAAATAAAAAGTATTCATAATATAAGTAACAGATAATATAAGTAACGGATAATATAAGTAACGGATAATATAAGTAACGGATAATATAATATCTCTTGTGCATCCTAGGACAACTCTCATGGCCTCGTTTTGAACTCTGTCCAGTCTATTCACCTGTGTTTGCAACAGTGTCAATACACCTAAACCATAGTCCAACACAGATAATACCAATGCCTGCATCATCTGAAAAAGGATTCATTGCGGTATCTCTGCAGATGCCATCATTTTGACTTCACTGACACCCTTCATAGCTTTTTGAATGATATTACCCACATGTTTCACGAAAGATAGACTTCTATCAAAAGGGGGGGGAGGGAGGGAGGAAAGAAAAGAAGTATCCAGAACATACATTACTTAGACAACATAGTTGTCCTATCCACTAACGAAGAGGTCTGAAACAAATGATTCTAACCACAAAAAACGTAGTGAGATACAGAACTTATATTTAAATACTGAGAATACTAAATCATGACAACGGACAAAATAAATATCAACCTAAAGATAATAATTGACAGTCAAGAACTAGAAGTAACAAATTTCAAATATCTGGGAGCGAAAAACAATAGTGCAGGTGACTGCAGTAGAAATCAAGAGAAGAATCACAATAGCGACCTTTGGCAAGGAAGAAACTGCAAAACAAAACTACAATTTATTAGATAAGTATATTATCAGTACCAATCTATAATTGTGAATCAAGGACACTGAAAAAGTCAACAGCAAAGAGAATAGATGCCTTTGAAATGAGATGCTATAGATAAATTTTGAGAATATCATGGAGAAAATAATCAAACCACGAAGTGAGAAGTAGGGTAAACATCGAAGAGGATTGGATTCTTAACCCATATTACACCCCCGGTGAGCAGACTTGCAGATAATTTACTAGATTCATGGCACCCCTGGCGAGTCCACCCTGGTGAGTGTATGCATGAGTGTATGTCATTGCTATGCATTGATTAAGCGATGGGAACATGTTTAATGTCCACGTGACCAGAATCAGTGAATCCTAGCTAGCTATTTGATCAGACTTTTCTTTTCCACCATTATGCTAGCATGAGAGAAGACTAGGGAATGTAATTTTAAATCTGGGCAATCTGTCCACATCAGCACATCGTGATCAGCGTGAATCAGGTTTTATAGACTTTGGTTTTATCGGGTTTTCAGTAAAATAATTATGGATTTGCCTTCTTATACTGAATTATATACTGTGATAGATATATGATTCTAACATGATGGTTTTATTATGTAAAGGCCATAGACTTAATGTATTGAAACGGTTACCAAGAAGACTAGGTCTATCCCCAGAGAACAATTTTACTAATTAAATATAAAAATCAACCATCAGTGCATTACCATAGATAGGCTTTGCTATTTGCAGAAATGCATTGTATGGAAATTTTCAGTGACTACAAATTTCTGCCAAATCTGAACATTAGGCATCCATTTTTTATTAGGTGGATCAATCATTTCAGTAGTTTTAACACTACCACAATTTAACCAAAGTGCAATTTTAACTCCCCATAGTTACAAATGGAATTAAGAAATACAAGTTATATTGCATATGGCAATAATTCAGGCTACCAAAGTAAATCTTACTATTTCTATTCGCTGAAACCCTGTGTTGCCTTTTGGTATCAGGGGTAGAAGAGTTTTCTGGAGACTGCCCTCTTGTATGCGGAGTATATTGTGGAATTTGTCACATCTTTTATTTCAGTAGTCTATCGTTTTCATGGTCTGCCTTCATTATATCTGTGTAGCATAGCTTGCTGTGGTATGCTGCCTGATGGTAGTCTGCTGATGTATGCAAACCATATGATTTGTTGTCTCTTGATGTATTTTCAGATTGGGATGGTGCCGGTTTTTTTGTATGGATGTCCTCATTCCTCACCCTGTCTCTTAGCTATATTCCTAGGTTCTGCGTAAGCATGCCATTTCAGCTATCACAAGTTTACGTTTGTCTTGTGCTGTCGTTGTCCATGTTTGGCATACGTAGCACAACGTTAGCATAATAATTGTTTTGAATAGTGTTATTTTGGTGTCTAATTCTATGTTTTTGTTTCAGAAGATTGGTGTCATTTGCCCTTGTATGCTTTACTACATCTATTGTGTATTTCTTGTTGCTCCAATATATATATTGGTGTTTCTTTCTGTTCTTCCTATCTTCATTACTTTGGCCTTTTCTATATTTATCTTTATGTAAAAGGTATGGCTTGTTTGATGTAATCTATCTATTTGTCTTTGTAGTTCCTCTTCTGATGATGCCATTCGTCATCTGCAAATAGTAGTTCGTTTAAGTTATCCTTCAGATTGTTTCTTCTGTTGTCTTCGCTATTTTGCAGATGTGGTTTATGTATGTTATGAACAATAGGGGGGATAGTACACATTCCTGTTTCACACCCGAGTGAATTTGAAATTTATCAGATGTACCTGTGCTTGTTGTTACTGAGCATTGGCTATTGGCGTATATGCTCTGACATAGGCTTATCAGATGTTGGGGAACTCCATGTCTGTAGTGTTACCCATAGTTGTGCTCTATCCACTCTATCAAAAGCTTTCTTTTGGTCTACGAAAGCCAAATATAAGTCTTGTTTATGTTCTATCGCTCTTTCTGAAACTCTTACTGAATAATGTAAATTCTCAACTAGTGTTGTGTTCCAGGAAACATAACCAATTACAGTAACAGCGCATTATTTACTGTACAGTATAGTTGAACTTCAATCAAGTTAACAATCGACACAGAAACCAGAAAAAGTTCAATAAAAATAACAAAAAACAATAGCTAAAAACAAACCAACAATGTTTTACACATGAAGCATGTCCTGTTTACAGTACATAAAAATAAGTAAAAGCAATGAGAACTTTTTTTAAAAGGAATTCATCCTCATCATCACATGTTCTATTTCCCCAGACATAGATTTCTTAGGCCACTTCACTAGCTTTCACAACAACAAAAGATTAACAGTGTTCTCATGACTGACATTTGCATCAGACATTATTGTGCGTCAACATACTTTCACTTAGGGGCATCTATCAAGGCAGTTATTCTTACATTTTTTTAAAATATGGCTCCTGCTAGGGACAAATTTTTCCCTGCGGCCTCTCTGGGTCCTAAAAATAAAAGTTATTGACTTTGTTTAAGGTGATCCGTACTTTATGTAGTTTTGTGATGTCTTTTACTCCCTGTTTAATCCTAGATACAAAATGGCTATATAATCGTAAGCTTGTTAGAGATAAACAATTCGGTTACAGGTGCAAGGAATGCTGCTGGATTTGACAATTTTCGTGCGATACACTGAGAGCTCCCCTCTGCGCACTATCCACTGAGAGATCAACATATACAACCCTCCTATAATAAATATTTAAACCCCGAACCACTGATTGGCAATTATAGACTGATTAGACAAGGGAAATAATTTGTGGGAAAAATATAGCCTAAATTTTGGGAGATAAAATATCTTATTTTAGCAATAATGGGAGAACCTTATTTTGGGATCGGACTAAATTCTATTTTAATATAATTACAATCTTCTGGACCCCCTCCCCTCCTATTTCAATTGCCTTTTTGATGCCCGTGGTCCTCCTGGTGGGAAGTGTATGACCCCCCCCCCAACTAAGAACCACTGCACTAAGGGGGGCACACCAACCTTATGTGACCATATTTATTATTTTCTTTGAACAAGAAATTGGTTAATTTAGGTCTAAAATAGAGTTGAATTCCTTGGACACACTTGCATTGTAGATGTAGCTAAAACATCAAATTCTTGTTTAACCTTTAGCACACAAAGATTGTGTACATGCTGTGTTTAGAAGTGTCTATAATTATCACCAAGTGCCATCTCATCAATGGGTAGGATGCACAGGTCCTCCAACAGCCTGTATTTTGCCTTGGTTTTCTGCCTTTTTTACAATCTTTGCTAGATCGTATCCTGTCCATCTCATGATATTTCCCTTTCATTTATATCTCTACCTCTTGTTCGCCAACTCCAACTATACTATAATTCTATAGTCTTTATAATAAATTGTTAACTGTAAAGAAAAACATGTATGCTAAGATCAAATAGCTAAATTTTGTATCTCTGAAGTCAAATCTGCATAGAATTTTCAGTAAATTCTGTATGCAGAAATAGTTGCAAGCCTTTCTAGTCTCACATGAAATGTTTTAATGGTGAAATATAATAAAAAGTTGTGTTATTTCTGAGGCGTATACAAACATCGTATACAGCATTAATTTCTATGACATACAGGTACGTCTTATAGATGTCGAAGAGTTTAATTTTTTATAAAAATGAAACACAAACAAATATAACATCCATGCTACAACATTTCAATGAGAATCTTAAGGTACTTGATGTACCATGTATGGACTGGAGTTATTTAAACAATTGTACTGCATGAAAAAATAAATAAACGTGGTTTGTTTGACCAGTTTGTAAGCAGAACTGAAAGGATGCACAAAGATTAACATGAACAAAATTTATAAAGAAAAAAATATAGAATAAAACCAATCCAAAAAAGCTATTAAAAAATCAAATGAACTCTGCATAATTATATGCCCTGCATTACCAACTAAAAATAACAGAAACAAAATGTGTGTGTATTTGGCTAAAATCTTCATGCCTACAACTCTGCTTGGTACAAATATTTTTTTGCTTATTAAAATAGATCAATTACTATGAGCCCTGTAGATGGTTAAAAAATACTGCAACACATTAACATACAATTAAGTATACATTAACTTCAATGTCATCACTGAGAAGTTGGTCGTACTGTGAATGGTGTCACTTGAAACATGAAACATCGGTTGCAAACTCTCACAGCTTTATCTTGTCCAAAGTGCGGTAAAGGCACAAAGTTGGATGAGCAGCGGCTGCAAAATATCTGTAGATAAAGCAGATACATAAATCATTTGTGCATGATTTTGATATTTAAGCACCCAAGTGTTTAAGGGGTGTGATAGGAGAGCAAAAAATTGTAACACTGTAAAGTTCCATGCATGTCATCAGTGGGACTAAGGAGATTTTGAGGGTGGAATTTCCCATTCATAGATCAAAGTGACCCATAAGCAATACTGAAGTCGGATGCGTCAGACCAAAATATGCAGATATCGCAACCATGATGTTAACTATGGCAGAAGGCATTCAGTTCTCTGCTAATCAGTAGGAGTTTAAGAATGAAAACAGAAAAAGATTCCTTAAAAAAAGTCAACTTACATACACCTATATACAGAGTTCAATTCTTAATAGCTATAATTTAAAAAAAAATGTTTTTCCTAGACCAGTCATCATCACCGTGTGCATCCGACATAGTTGTAGATCTATCATACTGCCCATCACTTCTAAAACTTTCACTTGATCTCTCTTGTATTGTTGTTTATCCATCAGAGTTGATGATGACCATTTGAACTCAAATGGGATGATGATGATTACAGTGTGTTTGACTGCGACTAGTAAGCCCTATATATGCCTTAAATTTTCTTTCACACTTTGAATATGAGTGAGAGGCAGCTCTTGCCATTCCTCTTGCAAGCTTTTGGTGAGGATCATCATGTCTGAGCATCATGTCTAAGGTTCTGTGCACCAGTCTTGATTGATGCCAGTCACTTCTATCTTGTGCAAGACTCTTCTATAAATTTATGTCTACATTGAAATATGAGTCAACGATGTCTTCGAAATGCTGCTTCTGTTCTCTGACCATATAGATGCTAGTCTGGAGTTCTCCATAGTAAGTTATTTTGGCAAACAAAGATTTTTTATGCGGATCAGTTAGCCAGCCCTGAGTGTCTTATGACTTCATCAGCATTGTATGCTTGCTTACAGATTTATCTTTCCTTAGTACCTCACTATCTGGTATTTTATCTAATCAATGAATGTTGAGAAATTTTTCTTTTTTGCAGTAGGTTGTGGCCATACTGGACTCTCAGCAGTATGAAAAGTGCCCAATCTTCCATGTAACAGATTGCAGCAGTGAAATACGTTTTCTTAGTGCAATCGTTTAAAAAAATTATTTTCACACTTTTTCATTCCACTCTGCGATTTGAAGGCAAATATAAAAGTCAAGATAAAAGTTTACCTATTTCGTTCATTGACTAGGCTTGAAATTACTGTAATGTCTGATGCTATCGCTAGCGTTGTAGCCAACCTTTGTTGCCCAGACAGCAATAAATAGATGAATGAATCCGATATTGAGGAACACTACGTGGCTGGTAACACCTCCAGGCAAAGGTCTCATTGTAATCTCGTTGTATTTTATGATCATGTGTATTACCATTGCTAAAGTTTGTGGGTCTCATTGTAATCTCATTGTATTTTATGACCATGTGTATTACCATTGCTAAAGTTTGTGCTAAATTTCCTTTTAGCATTACCCAGTACTTTGCTAGTCTCTTTATTCTTATAATAATGGGATTCCACATTATTATTACTGGTATCCTTTTTTTTCCTGCCTCAGCCTATAATTGAATTTTCTACTTTTGTCCCATTTTGAACCTTAAAATGCCCTTTATAAAAAGGCTTATATGCAGATGTGCTTATACCAGGAAATATACGCACTAATCTGACAATATCTTGACGATGTCAGTAATCTGATCCAATGACAGACAGAAGAATGAATATGCAAAAAAAGACAGCACTGAATTTATTGATTACATGCAGCATAGAAAATGTAGTTTTATACTCACTTTTCCACAGTTGCGGCAGTGATGACGTCGGCGTACAAAGGTGAAAGGCACTTGGCAGGACATGCATTCATTTGACTGTTCATCAGGAAGCCATGATGGTGGTTCTATTTATAGGCAGTAATAAAGAAGCATAAAGCTAATTGTTGTTATACAAAGAACAAATGTAAATACCAGTGTTTCTTACACATCCATATAAATAACATTTCTTTAATGAACAAATATATGCATGCGGTTGTATCTGTGGGTCTCACCAATGGCCCACTAGACAAACCACCTGTGCAACAGAAAACCTTAGTAGATGACATGCCGTTATATTGAGGCTCTCTTATGGTAGCTTTGTAGCATGTCATCTATACAATTATAGACCCCTATGACTAGAAAGCTCTTTCAATAGGCAACTAAGCCGAAAGTGGAAGTCTCCTGGGTATGAAAGAAAGTTCAGAAAAACCACCCCACTGCACATAGGAAGTAAGAGCTAATTGCTCGAAATTCCTGGGGTTCTCAAACAAACATGAGCAAATCTTGCATAGTTCTAGTTAGCTAATTTAGTGTTGATATCTTCTAGTCAGTCATGCAGATATCACCACATGGTATCAGGATGAAGGGCAAGAGCTGAAATGCTTCCCGATCATTGAAGAAGAATGACAATAAGTTGAGATTAGGTGAACTGACATCACAATGTGCGCACTCCCACAGGAGTCCAGTCTCTTTCAAAGGAATGGCAAAGGAAATTTATACTGATGGTTTCTCCTAACTCATTGGTTGAACACTCTCCACAATTTTCTCTCCTTTCTCCTCTCACAATTGTTCCCTACTGAAACGTCAGACCCATATCCTCCAAATGTTGCTCACAGAAGGAATGCAGTTTGTCTCCTAGCTATAATAAACGATCCAATCACAGGTGCATTTGAAACAAGTCTATCAGCTCTTTCAATATATCCTAGCAGAAAATCCACATAATTTCCTGCAGAAGTGAAATCACAATAGACTTCATCCTTTCTCAGTCATCCTGTCTGTATCTTACAATTCAAAGATTGCGAAAATTGCATTTGCGAGATTGTGTGACAATTACAACAACATAAAAATGATTATTTCTGCCACCGATTTAAAAACAACTGTAATCATCTAAACAGAGAGTCTCAATTCTCATAATAGAAGTTATCACATTGTAACACCCATGTGGTAATCAGGGCCTGGAAATTTAGTTCAGGGTGCAAAGAGTAGGACCAATGTGGGGGATGGGCTGACAAATTGTCACCTGTGAAAAACCATTGTTACTGCTTGCCGTCTCAAATTTCTTAAATTTATCTTCTGTCAAATGGATCCCATGAATGATGAAGGGATGCAGGTCAGTGAACATTGCACCTTTGTTCTTTTGTGGCAGTGAATTCTAGATGTACCATCACTCAGATGGGTCAACAGATCTGACAGAAGAATGATGAACTGGTCGGCCAAGATGTATATGCTACATTTCTGGCAGCTCATGATGATCCAAGGATACTGCTGCAATGGAATGTCTTACTTTGGAAACCATACAAGAATCCATATCCCCCTTCCCCCATGCCTTAGAGATGGCAAACCGTATAAGAGTTTGGGTGTTACCTCGACTACGCAACCGAGGAGGACCCATGTAATCAGAAAGGCTATGGGCTGTCAATAACTACCTGCTCACAGCTTCATCCTCATCATCATATTGCAAGTTCTTCACTCTCAATGATTAATTCTCCTCTCAAAATGTCAGAAAAACTATGATGCATGCTATATTGGAGAACATCTATTTGTCTGACTTTGATTAATGTACACTTACTAATGCTGAAAGGTGATCTAAAGCAAGCTTGCTTCAACTAAAGTTGAGCTCTCAAACACTTCACATCATTAACCTTTACGACTCTGCGGGCGAGGTCACGCACCCGTAGGACACGCCTCCTTGTGCCTGCGGGCGAGGTCACTCACCATACGATATCGCCCGATTCCCGAGTACGGAACTTCACGAAGCAATGAACAAATGCCGTATAAAGCACGCCAAACGAAGCTAGGATTACGTCACAGTTTAAAGGTCAAATTCCTTTACTCATTACGATTGTAAGAGAGAGAAAGCCGGTTGAATTTGTCAACGCATTTCTAGAGCGACTTTAGCCATTTTCGGCCGTATTTTACTATCAAATTGAGTACCGCGTGGCACGGGTAAGTGATCGTGACTACATGTTCTAATTGTTGTTCTTTGTGTTTAATATGTTGTTATTTGATAAGAATGTTTGTGTATTCATTCAAAAACACAAAAATAATATGTATCAGGGGTGCCACATGTGTGCATGGACAATAATTACGTTGCGTGTCGGCATAGACCTAGTGTTGACCGGACGGACATTATATGCGATTTCTTCACGTTTTATTAGTTTTTTTAGTTCATATTATATTAGTTTGGATATAAAACAATACATATACAATAAGTATAGGTATTTATGAGGATTTTACCAATGTTGCCACACATTGCTCATGTATTAGGGGCGTCAAGAAGATATATTTGCGATTTTGAAAATGACGTTTTCCGTTTCCCCCCCGAATTTTCAACTTCACAACTTGCTCACAACTGTCATATCACACATACAACAACAACAAAAACACGATAATATTCACTATTCATTCCTTTATTTACATGTGCAAAAATTATTTAAATATCTTCTAAAACAAAAAAGTTATTGCGTTTTCAAAACACTCACCATCAACAACGAAAATTTTCCAAAAAGAATCCAGGCCTTGGGGAGAAATTTCTCAATTTAATTCAGGGCCCTAAAGGTTAAGGTATAAATATGCTACATAATTAAAAGTTGACAGCATATCCTATGCAGAATGTAGTGATAAACACAGCAGGTTTTGGATGTAGTTATTTTCTAGGCAAAATAAATATGTTCAGTAGGTTGCCATTACATTCTGAATGGTCCAGGTGCACAATTGCCTGTCGTGGAGATATACTATCCAAGATATGATCTGTACCTCTCTGCTACAGAGCAGGACTACATAACAACTGATTAATATATTTAAAAATAATACAAACGTATGTGCATTGTAATTATTTAGTACATATATAATTGCAAAATTTGCATAAATATACTATTATAAATATATCTTATTTTATGATTTCTGCTTCTTTCACTCACTTGAAACATGTCTATATCTGTATCTTATTTCTTATAATTGACAGGGTTATGCATAGATGTAAATAAACAAAATGTTAGAAGATCTAGACTTTGCAAATGACCTGACTCTCCATAGCTCAATACATTTAGAAGTTAAGTAAAGATAGACCAGCTTCAGAATTTCTCAGAACAAATCGGTCTAACCACCAACTCATCTAATATAAAAATAATGGATTCCATAAAACAGCTGAAGCCACACTTAACAATCATGTGCTAGAGAAAGTTAAGACCTTTAACTATTTTTGGAGCAAGTCATCACAAGATGGTGATACAAACAAAGAAATATCAACTTAGATAGATTTGGCAGCAGGTGCATTTAGCAATCTTTCAAATATATGACACCCACAGGAATTTAATTAAGAGTGTTTAATGTGTGTATATTACCTGTATTAACATATGGATATGAAAGTTGGAAGTCCACAAAAACAATAGACACTAAATTAATCACTCTTTTGAAAACAATTGCCTTCAAAGAACATTTAACATAAAACTTACATTTTAAAACAAGCAATACACTAAAGGCATTTGAATAGCATTGGCCATGTACTTAGAATGAATATAACAGAGTTCCTAAACAAACCTTCATTTGGAAGGTAGACGGTAAAAGAAAAATAGAGTAGGCATAATAACTTTATACAGAACAATTCAGAGATAAAACTCAATATTGGGTTTAAGTAATACAGAACAACTACTGCAATTTACACTGAAGAGCTTAACATAGAAAGAAAAGACTACTGTCGCATGTACCATCTTTAGCCAAAAGAATCAACTAACTAACCTTGTTTCTGATTAGAAAAATTCCGTGCTCGTCTCGCAGTTCTTGAGGCCTGTGACATTGCACGATAAGCAGCTTCCAGTGGAGTGGACTCCTTGCACTTATCTGTGCTGATATCTACTGGTTCTGAGCAATTCATGTCAAAAACAGCTCGAAGAATGTTTCTTAGGTCACCAGCAAAGTTTGTTTGCAGTTGATCAGCTACACCTGTAAGGTCAACAATGTAAGTAATAACATATTATGATCATTTATGTGTGTTATAAATATTGAGCTCATTATTATAAATATTGTCTTTGACAAAAATATGGATAGCACTGTTCCCAATAGAGCTGGTATCTACAGCACTGACACTATTCTGATGTAGGCACATTATTTATTGAGCAGATCGTATGGTATGTACTGTGTATACTTGTTTTAAAGCCAACTTTTTGTTGGAAAAATTTCAAGGGGAAAAGCGTGGGGGAATGAGACGCTTATAAACATGTGAGCTTATTATCCGATAGTCAAAAAATTTATTTCTGCTAATTTTGACAGCGTACAACAGCTGACTTTGTTATTCTCACGTTACATAGGGAGCGCTAAGTTACCGGTATATTCCTGCTTCTGCGCAGATATAATGCGTACTCGTTCGCCAAATTTTTACCACCACTGTTTATGAAAGAACAAATGTAAGAAATAAAATTATCCTGTAATCTTGAAAATGAAAAGAGAAATAGTTCAACGTAAAAGAAAGAAATCATGCTGAAGTCGGATGTGTCAGGCCGAAAGGCAAAGATATCGCAGCAATGCTGTAAACCATGACACAACGCATTCCGTTCTCTGGACTACATCCTACTAATTTGCAGGAGTTTGAGAACGAACGCAAAAGAAGAAGAAGAAAAAGAAATCTGCTTATGATTCATTATTTAAACTGAAAGTAGTCAGTTATGTTGAAGGAAGCAATAATTGTGCTTCAGCTCATCATTTTTGTAATTGATGAGAAACAAGTACGCGAGTGGAGGAAAAATAAAATGTTGATAGAAGAAATACCAAAGACAAGAAACGATGTTCAACAAAGTGTGTGTTATTTCCCAAATTGGAAAAAGATCTTAAAGGTCTTTGTTGAATGCCATCAAAATGGTTACATTATGACAAAATCTAGAATTCGTTTATGTACTATGCTAATGACGAAAGAAGCAAAATACAAGTTGGTTGTACTTTTGTTGCATAAACTGGTTGGCGTATGAGATTTATGAATCGTTAAGATCTATGCTTATGTTAGTGCTGCACTAAAATAGCACAAAAGCTGCATTAAGACTTGAAGACAAAATCGAATCGATTCAGATATTTATAATTCAACATAGAAAAAAGTTATCATTTAAACTATCTCAGATTGGGAATATGGATGAAACTCTGATGACGTTCGATCTACCAAGCAATAAAACAGTGACCGGAGTTGGAAAGAAAACTTGGGGGGGGGGGGGGGGTCCAGTCTATGATTAATATCAGGTGAGCACTTTATAGTTTTTCTCTCTCCAAAATCTAATCAAAGCAGGGCAGGGGATGGAGAGGAAGAGAAGAGAGGATACTTATGAGTGAGCATATACGGTATGTAATAAATGTGCAGCTCAAATGATGATGAATTGTATCTCTTGACATTCCACAATCTTTCTGTCAAAAGCAGACAGGCCCCCCTCAGTGTATAACCAATGTGACATCTGAACTTCTACAGGTTTGATATCTCAAAGGCATGGTTGTGTTGGGGGGACGGGTTTAATGGATGCATATTCAATGGAGGCAGTCTATTGCGGCAGTATCTCAGTAGGTTCTATAATCACAAAGCATAACCCCTATATTTAGTTATTATAGTGGGATGTGAATGAAACAAGGGTCAATGCACAAGTTCATAGGTAGTGTATGATGGTTTGCTCATTCTTATTATTTTATGGCACGGTCTAAAAAATTAGTAATTTGCATAACGCTAGTACAACTGCAGGGTACTGCTAGATTTTAGGGGGGGGGGGGAAGGAGAAATGGGTTAAGTATAGTGTTTACAATTTCTTCTTCTTCTTCTTTCGTTCACTTGAAACATGTCTATATCTGTAATTCTGTCTCCTTAATAAAACTCACTGTCTTTTGTAGTTCATACAGTGTCCCATAGAGTTTTGATTCCAGTGTTGTTTCCTCTCGCCAATATGTCTGCCTCCGCATTTCATGCTCAGAACACTCTTGAAGTATATGTTTGGCACTCTGTGCTGCCTGTCCACATGTACACATGGCAGTGTTGCCAATCTTGAACTTTGTATACATGTGACTGCGGAGTCGGTTGTGTCCTGTTCTGAGACGTAGAATTATAACTTGTTCTGGTCTGTTCATAATATGATAGTCATCTTGTGTTGGTGTTTGTGGCTTTCTTATTGACTTGATCATCTGTTTTTTCTGATGGTAGGTGATTGGTATATCTGGTTGGTCTTCGGCAGCACCTTCCTTAGCCAGTTGGTCTGCTTTTTCATTTCCTGGTATTCCACAGTGAGAGGGTATCCACTGCATGGTTACCCTATACTGGTAAGACAATTCGCTAAGTAGTTTTTTCAAGTCTGTTAGTTTTCCAGACTGGAGAGCTTGAAGCACTGACCTTGCATCTGTCAGGAATACCACAGGCTGTAGGTCAGAGTTGGAGTTCAGCAGTATTTTAGCTGCCACTCTAATTGCCTGGATTTCTGCATCATAATTATTGCAGAATTTTCCTGTCGGTGTTCTGATTGTATCTCTAGTCTTGTGTGGATATTCTATATATACACCTGCACCTCCATTCCTCACAGCATTCTGTGCTGACCCATCTGTGTATACTCTGACCCATATATCTTGTAGTGTTTACAATAAATGTAATGCTAGTACATTACCCACCCCTTCTTTTTGCATCTCTAGCAACATTCCAAAATAATAAAAACTTTTACGGTGCAAAATTCTTAAAAAGTGTAAACAGGAAGTAGTAGGGGGTATGCTCTACAATTACTGTTCCTCCTAGTATCATCATGTCCTGCCAGGTACATAGCATTACACCTCTGGGCCAACCAGTTCAACACTCTTCTATCAGATCTGTTCACACATCTGCAGTGATCACACACCTAGCATTCCTGACCCACCTAGGAGTTAGCTACAATAAGAGAAAAGTGTAATGTCTGAAGACCAGTGTCTCTTTGTTATCCATGGGGACCATTTTACAGAAGACAAAAGTAAGAAATAAAACAAGACATGCAGTGATGATTTTTGCACAGGTTGTCAGCCTATTCTCCAACTTTCCTTATTCATCCCCTGGAAAGAAGACAGCAGTCCTATTCTTTGCAAACTGAAGTCCAGGGCCAGGTTGCCACCACAGGCTGTGTTGCTCATATAAAGATAATATTATTTTCAGTCTGGTTTTTACATTTTGTATATACGTTCAGATGAATCTAACAATTGTGCAAGCCCTGATGTATAAGAATTAGATAACATTAACTAGTTAAAGACGTCAGACCAAATCATGAGACTCATCTCTATAACACTATCAAGAAGGAAACCTAAATACTGTAACCTAAACATGTAATTGCTAAAAATAATATTTAGGATATCCTGAGCTCTCCCAACTTGGACCAATTAGTTATAAAGGATTACAATTTATTTTGTATTGCAATTATTTACACAATAGTTAGAGAGAGAAAGAATTAGACAATGTCAGAAAAATAAAATATGAACAGCAGAAGAAAGACACAAAAGTTGTGAAGGTAAGATAAAACTCAAGTTCAGAGACTGATGGATTATTGCACATGTTCTACCTAACACTCAGACCTGAATATTTGATGAAATGCAAAGAAAACTGAAAAAAAAAACAGAATCTCTTACCTGAGATGCAAACAAAAAGACGATGAATCATATCACTGCTGCTTTGGAAGCGGGCGCGAACCTGCTGTCGTGTTGCATTCTCTGCAGCTTTGATTGCTAGGTCAATCTCCTCTTGGTCTCCACAATCTGAGTTATATGAGCTGGTTTCACTGCTGTGGTTGCTGAGAAATAGATATGTAAAGTGAGGAACATGTTGTTGAAATGAACAATGGTGTGAAACAATGCAAATAATAATAATGTAAACAAACATGTAAGATAATGTACAGAATGGAAGTTCAGTACTGAAAGGAGATCTCCTACTATACAGCACATACCAAGTCAAGAAAATGAAAAAAAGAGAGGATATCTTATAAGCAGTTCAAGATAATAAGCATAAAGAATTTAGAATACAGAGTTCAATAGGCATAGAGGACTGACTTCATTGTATTCTGACCATCCCAATTTGTACTCCGTCCCTCTTAATGAAGTCACACCTTCACCTGTTTCAGAGTACAACATAGAGCATGTAACTCCATAGCTTCAAGCAATAATCCCCTGGGATCTTTGAAAAATACACTTTATAAACAAGATGTCATGAGGGGGATCTGAACCTATTACCTCTTGAGCATGCACAATGCGAATAACTTAAACACTACACTAGGGAGATCCGCTAAGAATTTAAGATATTATTAATGCCTTTGAGATGTGGATATACAGAAGAATATCTAGAACTGAAATGGAATGAGGAAAACAAAAAGTTTTTAGCATAGTTAAAAATGAATAAACTGAACAAACATGATTTCTGTAAATTACATGTATGTCGTGAAATTGTATAAGTCATTACGATGTGAGTGCTTTTCCGCTCCTGCTGCTGATGCCAACAACTGTGATAAATATGAAGTACTATATCTACAAGACCATATTCAAAGTTATACGTCATGTGTAAAATTTCTAAAGGAATACTGTATACTGCACTCTGTTCAAAAAGCCATGTCAATCAAACTAAATCTTACAGATAGATGGAACAAATACCAAGGATGAAATAGATGAAAGTGTTTTTACAAAGAGAAATATTTTCTTAGTTGTGACTTTTCACTACAGTGAGTCTTGGTGTCATATGCAAATGGACAGATAAATGTTTTATGATTCATGGACCAGACATTTCAGCAGACACTTTTCTACCTATTATTAAAAAAAAATAAATTTATCTGAGAACTGTGATTTCAGATAAATTGCATGCATATGTTACTGTCGGAATGACATAAACAAAACTGGATGACATAATAAAGAAAACTGTGAATCAATTACTGCACTTTGTGGATCTGGAGTACATGTACAACCCATTGAAAGATATTAGTGATCTGTGCCAGTAACTATTGAGAGTCTAGTATACACAGACACATATTACTATCATATATGTATGCATTTATGAGCATCACATGTTAAATGTGCAGAATTAGACATATTTAATACAATACTTGGAGATATAAACACTTTAGGAACTCAATAACATTGGACATAACACTCTATATAATAGTATTGCTTGTGTTGAAAGAAAGACAAATATTCCATAAGTGTATGCATTTGATTTATCAATCTATATCTTCTATGGAGAGCATGCTGAAACACGCTAATTCATTTTCAAGTACACTAGCATAAAAAAACAAATAAGGAGGTACTAGAAAAAGTATAATTGCATATGTAAAAATAATGACACGTTGAAGACCTTACTGCAAGGAAAAGTTGAAGAGCATCAGGTAAATATACAAATTAGAGGGAACCATCAACAGATTGATAAATTACTGTTTGCCAGATTGTACCCAAGTCCCTCTCAAGAATATGTGGCATGCGTAATGATCTCAGGCAGCACCACATATTTTGGCTGAATTTTGTCATTGCTTTTCATTGGCAGGTGACACAAAGTATATGTAAAGTGACAACTAATTAGTCGCATCAGCCAAGATGAGAAATGCTGAGTTATGCCAGAACCTACGTTCTGGAGAAGGACTTGATGCACTATATGAGACAGAAAGCATTGAAGATTTATTGTAGCCAGTATTTGCTGCAGAGATGGAGCAATGTTGATGCAGATGGATACATCTGTTGATGTACAAAAAAATCATGTGAAATCTGAGAAATATTGTAATGTATATGAATGTTTTTCTGTTAAATCAATCTGTCATCCTCACAATAGTAAACTGTATGATAGATCTGTCAAGTAGGCAGAAAGCAAACAAGTCTGAGTGGTTGAATCATGCGTGCAACAACATCTGATGGAACAGAGACTTCTCAGATTGTTTCAACATGCCCTTGACTGACAGGTCAATGTGCACAGAATCACAAGGAATATCTATAAGTAGATTACGTTAAATTTGGCAAGAATATGCCACCTGAAAAGAAAGCAAAATCTGGGCCAGGAAAGAGAGTTGATTCAACTTGATATTTTTTAAATCTCCACAATTACAGACCTCACCTAATTGAAGAGATATAGATTTGGGCGCTCTTGTCGCATCTGTGCATCTTCTTATCAGAAGCATTCTGAGCTTTCTTTTTCTTATTTACTATTTTCAGGTTCAGAAAAATATAAAATATCTGCTGTAACAAATATCACCATGATTTCCTATCTGGTATAGATGTAATATGACTTTCAGTAGTGACGTCCGTTGATGGAGGGTGTTTCTCTAATCAAGTCAGGGTCATTCCGTCGATCGTTGGATTAATCAACTAACATCATAAAGTCCATACCGATTTGTGTAACAGAAGTCAGTTCATTCCAATTCTTTTTCATTCAAACAAATTATTGTGTGACAATCTCTTGAATGGATACCTACAGACAAAAGAGCAAGGGGTAGACCAAAAGAAACACTCAGAAGAACAATACTTAAAAGAAAGTAAAACAACCAATATTCATACTATTCAAGAACTGCACAGAATAGCTTTGAACAGACAGAATTGGAGAGATCTGACCTCTGCCCTATCTGCTAATTTTAGCGCAAAAGGAAAATGAATGAATGAAATGAATAGATGTAATATGGAAAAATCACATTTCTGACTTTAGCAACCAACAGAACTGTGTACACATGAATTGATAGTAGATGTTGGAAGAAGACACATTCATTTTCATGTCTGGTATTTCAAGTGCTCAAGACTTGTAAGCTGACAAGTTCTGCCACTTTATTGAGCACTACAGTAATGATTCAGGCTAACATATTGAAATGCTTAGGGAAACTGAAAACAAATTAAATGAATGAGGGTGATGATTGCTTTACCATATCTAGAATAAAGGAGCTGAGATGAAATGTGGTGTAACCAGAAATAATCGTCATTACGGATTGAAAAGAGTGTTTTTCATCTAACAGAGAACTGAAACCTTCAGTTATTGGGTAATTGCAATGTATTCAGGAAAATACGACAACACGTATGGACATATCTTAAGTACAATGATGACCTGACGACTAATTAACTATAGCAACATGAACAAAGCAGATGTGATGCAGCCTATAATGCAATCTATTGCAGTGGTGATGAATGAAGCTGATGCTTTGCATGACAGAGTTAGAAATCATACTGACTAAGAACATGCTTTCCCACCTCATGGAACATTCCTTTGGAAATAATTTAAATTATGTATAATTTTAAAAACATAGTCCATATGCACGTCTGAGATTAACCGTATAAACAAACTTAGCTCTTAATTTTAAAAAAAATAATACCATTCACTATCAAGCAACTGCGTTTCCATTAAAACCTTTGCATGTCCTGGCAACCCAGATCTCTGAGCTAGGTGAGATGATGTTACTTGTGGTTGCCGCCGTATCTTTGAACTTTTCTTCCCACTCCTTGTCTTGGAAGACCCCTTAACACCTTTGTGGCCTGTGTTGGTAGATTTTTCTGGTCTAGTCGATGCTAAGTTTGATGTATTCGTTGTATGATCTGGTATTCCATTATGTGATGATGAATTTAAAGTAAGTTTCCCATGGTCAACATCAGTTGTTGAGTTTGATATAAATGATGAGGGTGATGAAGTATTTACACCGAGAGAAGCAGTTGCCTCTATATTGTCTGCTGAAATGGTTGATGAATGAAATATCACAGGGTGTTCAGAACTAGGTTCTGTCTGGATTTCTTCTGCTTTTATCTGTGGGGTATCTTCAGAATCACCTTTCTGCACAACAACATACTGATCATCTCCTGTAGTATTATCATAACTTGCTGCATCTATAGTTTGACTTAATATAACACTTGTTTTTATTTCATTATTATTTTCTAGGTCCTCATTAGAAGTTGCAGCAGGCACAGGAGGGTGTGGAGGGAAAGAGTCAGAAGTGAAAATATCTGAATTTGTACATAACCTCACAGTGTCTTCATGTGATGTATCTCTTGTTTCAGACATACCACAAGTGTGTTGATTATTACAAACAGTACCTTGTTCAAGTAAGGTATTATCACATAGATTTCCCTTTACACACTGGCTACATTTGGAATGATCAAAACCTGATTCCTTAACCATTACATCAGAATAGTTCATATCACTTGACTGGTTAACCATAATATTGGAATAGTTTAAGCCAATCAACTCTTCAGGTGTAGCAATACTGTTATCATTCAATGTACTAGAGAATCCAGCTACTGCTTCCTGAACTACAGTAGATGCAACACTTTCTAAACTTTTAACTTGATAATGTTTAGAAGAATCAGACAGGTGCTTATTGTGATCTAGATCATGGGTTATTCTATGTTTTGGTCCTGCTGCATGGATGGTTTCACTCAAATTTTCAGATGTTTCAGTTGATGTCTGTGATGTAGATTCAGTCATATTATGAGGTATCAAATTTTTCCGACACAAGTCTGAGATAGCATTATTAATGGACACGTTATTGTCTGTCCCACCACACTGTATGTCAGCAAAGTCAACAGGTTTTGTAGTATCATCCACATTCATAACTTTATGTTGTTCAATGACTGACAACACAGCAATGCCCTCGCCTGTGCCAGCTTCTTCAATGTCATCTCTTAAACCTGACAAATACACACAAAAATGAAAGTTAAAAACCACACACAGAAGCAAAAACATGTTATTAATAAAAAGAATATTCCTCTTATTCTGCATTTACTTTTTGATTTTTGAATTTTCATGAAATTTTGAATATGACCGAGGAGCATGAAGTATGTTGTGCTACCGATGCACATCCGTTTTTGGCAAAAGGTATGAGCAGGGTCAAACATATTTACCATATAAGAATGTATATTTCATTGTAACTGTATTCCATATACTATTTCTTCTAAACTAGGAAAAGGTTGTTTCTGTGATAGAGTATGCATTAACAAGGATTCTTGGAGAGGAGGGGCACCACCAAGCAAGCCTCTTCGACCACAGAGCTGTCATAATGAATATTCAACACAAAAATATCTCATGGCTGTGGTGAAGCATTGTAAACTTGTGTGGTTTGGCCATGTGATGAGGTACGATTCTCTTTCTAAAAATATCTTGCAGGGAATAGGAGAGGGTTGAAAAAGAGGTCAGAAGAAAGTATGGATGGATAATATTAAAGTGGACAGGATTAAGATCCTCCACATTCAAACAAAGAACTGATAACAGAGAGGCATGGCAAGATTTTTGTGTTGAAGTTTTCAGAGTGACTCCCCTACGACTCTTGAAGGGTTATGGGTTTCATGATTCATCAATAACTGACTGACTCTCAGCCAGATAAGACTTAAAATAAGATCCAGACTGAGGTTATGTATATCATTCTTATGACACATCTGTATGAGTAATGCAATTCTTATTTGACTGTCCAATGATGTAACATGAAATACAAAAGTGTCAAGCAAGAGTCTACCTCCAAATTAGAACTAATAAAGAGCACTCACTGTATACTGAAATACAGAGTGTGAAAGGTCATCATCATCATCAGGTGACATATTCTTTCCAGAACATAGTTTTCCCTATTGATCTTTTGAATTCTCCGTGGTATTGAGCAAGTTATCCAGCCTCTTTTAGTGACATTCACAGGAATTCTTTAATGTCTTTTGTTCAACGGCTTCTTGGGCAGCCTTTGCCACTGTTGCCTTCTATCAATCTCTCCAGTAACACTCTCTCCATGTTGTCATGTCTCTTAATGTGACTGAAAAAACTAGCTTTTTCTTTAATATGGTACTCAGCAGGCAGCCTTCCTGGGCGTTAATTGTTCGTAACACCTCCTGGTTTGTTTTCCTAGCTGTCTATGGTATTCTCAAAACTCGTCTATAGCACTTTAATTCAAATGACGTTATTCTCTTGGCCATTGTTTTATGTAGTGTCCATGCTTCACACCTGACATATGTCATCAGGAAACACACATGTTCGTAGTAAATACAACTTGGTTCTTACGTTAGTACCCTGCCATAGTTTCTTTAGCTGTTTTAATTCTGACAATGCCACTGCTGCTCTTCTCTTAATCTCAACTGCGCAGTCACTCACATTGAAGGTGTAAAAGGTAGTAGACTAAATTAAGAAAATTTGTGGATGGGATAGAGAACTGAAACTGTCAGTTGTGTAATTGTGGATATACTCTGGAAGAGATTTAAACGCTTATGGAAGTGTCCTGAAGATGATCTGATGACTAACTATATTCCAAAGAAATAAAATAAAATAAATTAAAATGCAAAAAGTTAAGTAGTTTTAAAAAGCACAACAGTAAGAAAAAGTCTGAAAGTTTCACAAGTGGCCCACCACATCATCCATCATGTAACAGCAAACCTCTAGTAGATGACAAACCTATACAGTAAGACCCTTTCTTGTGCAACAGCAAACCTCTACTAGATGACAACCCTATACAGTAAAACTTTTCTCTTTTGTTTAACAGTCAGCCTCTAGTAGATGACAAGTCTATACAGTAAAACTTTTTCTCTTGTGTAACAGCAAATCTCTAGTAGATGACATGCCTATACAGTAAAACTTTTCTCTTACTGTATTTTCTCTATACTGTAAGACTTATCAAGCAAGGAATATAGGGTAAAAATATAAATACCAGCTATATACCGATATCGCGTTATACTGACTACAATGTGATGATATAGAAAGGTTGATGAAAGTGGCCATGAGGAAAACAAAGCTGAAAGTTAGAAGAAAAAAAAGCATAAGGACAACTAACAGCTACTGCAGAATGTATACAATGATATTGCCATATAATAGAGATTAATAACAGTCAATATTCAATGTGAATTTGGCATTAACTCCTAGTATACCACAAGCTATTAGATAAGCTCTATCTAATTCTGCCCCTCAGACTCTCAGTTCAACTCATGCTTCACATACAAAATTTGTCCGATCATATTCTAGATGCACCATCTATTATAGTGTACACATCTAACAGGCATTCATTTACTAAGCAAATTCAGTGTCTCTTTTATCTATTCACAGACTATCTGTTCTCTCATTTCTGTGACCACTATCATGTCCCGGGCAGTAAATTTATTTGACACTCAGAGTTTGGAAGAAGTTATAGACTTCATCCATTCATACCAATATTGAACATTTTATATCTTTCAAAGCATGCACTATTACCAATAAGACACAAGTAAACAAAATATTTACCAGATGAAGATTGAAGGCACAAATTGATATGTGAGTTATTTACTTCAGAATTTGATACCAAGACATCTGAACTATCCTTGTTTTCAATATGAACATCTTCACCAATCAAAACTCTTGTTTCATGTTCTATATGATTGGTAGGAGGGTGATCTTTGGTACTTTGGCCATCAGCAAAATGTGAAGGATTTTGGCAGTCATTATGGCAGTCTGATGTACAAGGGGCTTCAGAAATGGGCATATGTTGATTGGAATCACTGGATGAGATTGTGAATGTGCTACCTGAGTTACTGAGAACTTCACTGTGAAGTCCCGAATCATTACTGTCACACTTGTTCATGGCAAAATGAGCCCTGCCCACTACAGCAGCTTCCAGACCAGTTTCAATATTATTGTGGGCATTATGAGTAGACACATCTGAAGAATTTGAATATTTCATATTTAAAGAATCAGTCCCAGCTGTACTTTCACTTGCAGAATTATGCACAAGAACATCTGTAAATTCTTGGGAGAAGGCACTATGGTGTTCTGCAGCTGAGACATGATCTTGTGTCATGATATGGTTGTCCAGATTTGCTTCATAGTACAGTTGGTTTGTGAAATGTTCCACACTATCAGCGTGGGAGGCTCCATTAACTCTCTCTACATTCACAGAATGTTCATCTTCTGCATCTACTTCACTAAGGCATGAAGATGATGATGAGGACATAGACTCACTACTTTTATTCTGTGTTTCAGGGTCTGAATTCTCATTAGAAGTTAACTTTGCATTTCTAGAAGTCTCAAAATTGAGAGCCAATGCTTCTAATCTCTCAGCAATTTCAAGTGCAGACATCTCATTCTCTATGCTCCCATCATCAGACTCATCCCTGTCTTTTCTCTTTTTACTCATAACACTTCTATATTTTCTTTCTTCTCTACTCTTTCGTCGTTCTTCTCTTGCATTTTGTTTTTTCTTTTCTTCCAAACTGATTAGGAAAGATGGTTCTTCTTGGCTGCAGAGTGCTCTCTCTAGAGTGTTCAACTCCTCATCCGTTAAAATACCCAGCAGTTCTCTGGAAAAAAAAAGACAACATTAATTATATTTTATAGACAATTAGCTTTGGCAGCCTACAGTTTACATACACCGGAACTTGGACACCAAAACATTATAGGATCCTTCAGATAAAGCTACAATAATAGTACATATAACATATAAATAGCTGTGACTTTTTAGTTTTCCTCGATATCCTGTCAGAATCATAAGCTGATATGAATTCTCCAATAAACCGTATTGTGGTCACCATCCCTAAGGCAGGTCAGTTGAACTTGTCTGGCAGAGCTGCTTCAGATGGCTATAGTTTTGTTTTTGTGGCACAGTAGATAGCATTGTAGAATACAATCAATGTTTTATGCAAATTATTCACTGGGTTACATATCAATGTCATCAACCCCAAATTTCCTATACATATGTTGTGGCATATTCTCAATCTAATAATGATTGCTTGTTCCTTTCTTCAAAGTTTGTGAAATCATCTGACTGTAAAGGTAAGATGAGTTCCATTTCATGCCCATAGATCTTTTCTTATGGTCTCATTAATTTTACATTTGATCAATAGCCATTTGTGATCAGTTCTCTTTTTATTTTTCCCACAGGAAATCTCACACCAGGGTACAAGGATTGGAGAATTCATGAGAGTCCTAATGTGGACGGTCTCCAGAGGACACAGAAAATATTTTTCAGAGCTGGCCACTGTGCTATGCTTTAGGAGGGAGATTATGGCCATATAAAACAGTTCTGGAGGACAAGCTCTACTGCACTATCTTGGGGCTAGTGACTAAAGTTCAGTTTATTGATGAAATACATCATCATGTGCCATCTCCGCACCGAAGGTTGCTGCAACGGATCTCCAACATCTCCTGTCTTGGTGGTGCACTCTGCTAGACTGTAACCTGTTCATCGTGTGATGTTGCTCTCTCACTTGTATCTCTGCCCACCTCCCTTTGATGTTACCTTCAAGTAAGGTCTTCAATAAGGTGTGATGTCTTTTAATGTGTCCAAATATTTTATTTGCTTATCTTTATTTCTCTTAGTAGTTCTTTCTTCATATTAAGTGTTTTTAACACTTCTTTGTTTTATTCTCTTTCCATGATGTTCTCCCTATTCTTCTACATACCCACATCTCAAAGGCATCAATTCTGTCTTCTAATTGTTTATTTATTGTCCATGTTTCTGAGCCATACAATAGATACTGAGCCATAGAATAGATGTAACATGTTATAATTCTCATTTTTAACCTGTTTGTAATTTGTTTAGATATTAATATTTTCCTCATGTCATTGAATGTACTTTTAGCCATTCCTATTCTCCTTTTAACTTCTGTTTCACATCTGCCATCATTTGTGACTATGCATCCAAGATAGTGAAATCCATACCAGCATCTGACTTTGGCTGGAGAATGAGGAAGAAGAAGCACGATCATAAATTGTTTAATGAGGAATATTTCAGTGTGAGATCCTAAAATACAATCCAACTGAAAATATGTCTATACTTGTTTCCATAGAATAAGTTGTTGGTGAAGTGCAGGGGAAATAGTATTGTTTTGTGGAGAACACAAATTGTACAATGTAAAATATTTAAGAAACACCAGGTAAATAGAAAGAATATAAAAAATGCATTTAATAAATTGAGGCACTAAACAAAACTAATATTATAGCACTGTGAATAGAAAGCCACAAACAATTGAATTGTTTACAACTAGTAGCAGAACTGACACAGAAAGCAATAACATATGCATTTTAGGATTACCTATGCCTTTGTATTCATGCCACTAAGCATGGCACAACACTTTGCACTAAGGAAACCCATGTTTACACATTTTCGAAGCCAGTTTTATTTTAGCATCTCATACCAAAATTTCTGTTCTAAAAGGCTAACAGTGAAACAAGCTATTGAACTTGTGCTATGATTCAGAGTATGTTCAATTAAATTTTGATTTTTAATATTAAAAAAATGACATGGAAATTGAAATAGAATCCAAAACTGAATCTCGTGAGTCAATTGATTTTTTTCTGAAATCAGTGAATTAAATTACTGTATAATAGACGTGGCCACATTCATGATTGATCATGATACACTCAGAGGGACTGAAATGGGGTATGTTCAACATAGTACATCAAGCATAATTAGGTTTATTTATTTCCCCAGCAATATTATGTTAGTTTGGTTATGAAACAACATAAAGACAATAGACTTGGGTGTTTAAACGTATGTCATCAGGGTTGCCTTATTGGAAATAAAGGTTAAGTAATGTTTTAATAATTATTTTCAGATTTTTTTAAATTTGTCACTTTTTTTTCCAACCTTCTTGCACCTCTAGTATAACACATACACAACTTACACCAATATATGTAGTATTGAATACTTTATTCCTGCTGAAGACAGATGTGTCAGGACATTGGCGCAATTTAAAACGGCAACACAACACATCTCATTCTCTGGACTACATCCTGCTGGAGGTCTAGTAGTCCTGCTACAAGAGATCCAGCGGGAGTTTGAGAATGAATGCTTAACCTTTAGGCCCCTATGGTCGCAACAATGCACCTTGCGTGTGCATCCCGTATTGCCTGTGGTCGCAATCACTCGCCATACGATATCGCTCCATTCCCGAGTACGGAACTTCACGAAGTTAAAGCTTATATGACGTAGAATTCCCGCAACACGAAGCTAGGAATACGTCACAGTTTAAAGGTCAAATTCCTTTACTCATTACGATTGTAAGAGAGAGAAAGCCGGTTGAATTTGTCAACGCATTTCTAGAGCGACTTTAGCCATTTTCGGCCGTATTTTACTATCAAATTGAGTACCGCGTGGCATGGGTAAGTGATCGTGACTACATGTTCTAATTGTTGTTTTTTGTGTTTAATATGTTGTTATTTGATAAGAATCTGTGTGTATTCATTAAAAAACACAAAAATAATATGTATCGGGGGTGCCACGTGTGTGCATGGACAATAATTACGCTGCGTGTCGGCATAGACCTAGTGTTGACCGGACGGACGTTATATGCAATTTCTTCACGTTTTATTAGTTTTTTAGTTCATATTATATTAGTTTTGATATAAATAGGTATTTATGAGGATTTTATCAATGTTGTCACACATTTCTCATGTATTAGGGTAGTCACGAAGATATATTTGCGATTTTGAAAATGACGTTTTGTGTTTTTCGCCAGAATTTTCAACTTCAAAACTTGCTCACAACTGTCATATCACACATACAACAACAACAAAAACATGATAATATTCACTATTCACTCCTTTATTTAGATGTGCAAAAATTATTTTGATATCTTTTAAAACAAAAAAGTTATGACGTTTTCAAAACACCCACCATCAATAACGCAAATTTTCCAAAAAATAAGTCAGGCCCTGGGGGAAGTTTTGTAATTTTAAGCCAGGGCTCTAAAGGTTAAGAAGAAGAATACTTTATTTACATGTACACAAATTATTTTAAAATCTCTCCGAACAAAAATGTTATTACGTTTTCAAGTGGTAACTTCACAAATTCCTCAAACCTCTCATACGACACATTAAAAAAACAACAACAAATTTCACACATATTTGCAGTATGCAATTCTTTATTTAAATGTGCACAAATTATTTTAAAATATATAAAAACAAACAAGTTATTGCATTTTCCAAAATCCAAACAAAAATAACACACATTTTCGAAAAGAATCCAGTGGCAGGGGAAATATTGTGTAATTTTGATGCTAAAGGTTAAACTGACAAACATCTGTACAATGTCTCTTATCATAGCTGAGTTTGTTAGTTATACTAACCTTATCTTCAGCAGCAGTGTTTGAAAAGGTCTAAACATTTCAGAAAGATTCCATGGATCATTGTCTGGATTTAGAGGTCCATCCTTGAATACATGAACACCACTGCAGATAAACCAGACAAAATTAACTGAGTGATATCATTAAATTAATTATAAATGTCTGTATGCAGTACAACTTGAAGTAAGAAAAGTTGAAAAGATGAGAATTGACTTTATTGTGTTTGGATTTTCAAGTACTCCATACTTCTCAATGAATTGGCACAACGGCTGCTGAGAGTACCATTCTTATCATATAACATTGTAATTTTAAGTTGTAATCTCTAGGAATCTGAAAAATATACCACGCAAACAAGAAGTTATGAGCTGTATATGAACCTTCGGCTTCATAAGCATAAATCGAATGGCATAACCAGTTCACAGTATTAGCCTATAGCTAGTTCCTGGTGGGTCGATTCGCAGACGATTTACCAGTTTCGCTACGCTTCCGGTGAGTGGACTCACCTGTTACTATGCACTAATTTTGCGACGTGAACGACATGATGTTTAATGTTCATGTGACCAGAATCTGCAAATCATAGCTAGCTGTTCAATTTGACTTCCTTTTCCACCATTGTGTTAGCATGAAAGAAGACTAGGGAAGATATAATTTTAAATCTGAGTGATCTGTATACATCAGCAAATCAGCGTGAATCAGGTTTTATAGACTTTGTTAAAACCAATTGTGATTCTGATGATGAATTCTTGGGAATTAGTTTGTTTTCAAAGTAGATGTGTGGTTGTAAACACAATGCTTTAGTTATGTAATGTTTTTAGACATAATGTTTTGATGCGATTTCCGAAAAGACTGGTTCTATCTCTAGGTAATGATTTTACTGCAAATCTAAATGTGTTACTTATTCCTCCCAGAGATATTATGTTAGTTTTGTTATGAAACAACATAAATACTACAGATTTTGATGTGTTATCAGGGTTGTCACTTTAGAAAATAAAGGAAAGTAATTTTAAAAACATCTTCAAGGTTGTGTTCAAAAAATTGTTGTATTTTGCGAAAATATGTATTTACCACTTTCTCACATCTCTCATATAAACAAAGAAAGCTTACATTAATATATGCAATATACAATTCTTGATGTACAAAAATTATTTTTAGATTTAAAAAATATACAATTCTAGATGTACACAAATTATTTTTAGATTTCAAAAACACCCACAAAAATTGTCAAAAAACAATTCCATCGCAGGGGAAATATTGTGTAATTATAAGCTGGCTGTCTAAAGATTAATGGTTTAATAAAAATTAGAGAAGAACAATTGAATAGGAAGGCAGAGAAATCAACCGTGAAGAGTCGCCTAAATAGAAACAAGCATTTGACAACAGACTATTTTACTTTTCATGGGTCTTATGTGTGAAATACACTATTTCATTATTTGATTTTTAAAGTACACTGTTTCATTTTATGCACAGTTTTAGACCAGATAAATTAATGATATTAATCACAAACTATTCCTTTCCCTTTTTAATATAAACATTAGCCATTCAACTTACAGACACAATTGGAACTGCAAGCAATAACTCTTGGACTCTGATTTGAAATGTTCAAAATTTGATTCATTTTGGTATGGATGGCATATACAACTACTTCAACCACCAGGCTCTTACAAAAATTCATTATTCTGGGCATGAAGATGTTTGCAACAATGGAAAAGGGGCTTTTAAAAATGCAGAAGATTGATCTGTACTCCACCGCTCTCAACGAAACAACATGCTGCATGTCAATACGGAACTACAAGAAGTTAAGTTCTTGTGACGTATAATTTGCACCACACAAAGTTAGGAATACACAACTTCCGTCCAGCATACACACTTACGGGCTAAATTATATAAAATGGAGTATATAATAGGACAGTGTCTGATAAAATTTCATGTGAACCACACGGCACCATAAGAGATCAATGTGGTAAGTGACATCTGCATGTTTTATTGTGTTGTCCTAGTGTTTTATGTGTTAAAATATTAAGTGAGTGATTGTTTATTAATGAAATAACAAATAAACAGGTCTAGATAATTTATCCATTGCCAGAGATTGACAATAAATACAATTACTTTGTATGTCAGCTTAGACCTAATTATAATATGTCTGACATCGTATGTGATATATACATGTTTTATTTGATTGTTCAGTCCATATTATGGTAGTTTGGCTATTGAACAACATATATACAATAGGCATGGGTATTTAGAAGGATTTTAACAATGTTGCCACACATTACTCAAGTATTAGATGCGTCACAAAATTATTGTTGCGATTTTTAAATTGACCACCCCCCCCCCCCCCCACACAAATTTTCAACTTCGCTAATTGCTCAAACCTTTCATATCACACATACAACAAAAGCACAATTATATGCATTATTCACTTCTTTATTTACATATACAAAAATTAATTAAAACCTTTAAAAACAAACAAGTTATTACGTTTTCAAAACACTAAAAATAATGCAAATGAAAAAAAATAGCCTGGCTCAGGGGAAAGATTGCATAATTTTAATTCAGGGTCCTAAAGGTTAAATACATTTTACATTAAAGAAGTAAACTGTTATCTATACCTTACTATGGCAAGCCTGGGTATTGTAAACATTAACGCTGGGTCATACTCATCAATCATGTCTCTTGTTAACAATCCTATTGCCAGAGCTCTGAAATAAAGAAATAGCATAATACTTCATGTTAATAACATAGAAACCACAGAGCAAACTTAGATGTCACTTTGATTGACAGAGACATTTCATTGGACATAGCAACTAAAAAGGTGTCTGTTGTGTTTTTGTGGATATACTTTAGAGAGATAGGAGAACCTGTGGATGTTTTCTTTGTGTAATAATGATGATTTGATAACTAATTAACATACAAGTTTCTTGCAAAAATAACAAGGCAATCAGGTTTGATATGCTTATTTTTTAAACTTACTTTTAACGGAATTAATTACAAAGACATTTTAATATTTGTGCCAAACCTCTGCTATTAATGTTAAATGTTGTTCACATTTAAAGCTCATCAAGCACAAGAAGAAAATTACAAGTAGTAAGATGAGGTGCTTTGAGAAATACACCTGTAGTCGTAACCTTCGATAACAGTTACCAGTTGTTCCGACAGGCCGACGTTGTGCTTGAACTAGTTACGGGCACGGCGTGGATGGGTGGAACAACAAAGAAACCTGTCGCATGGGCCAGAGTTGTGCCCTCATGTCGACATCTGTTTGGGCGGCATTGGACTTGAAACACCATCGAGTCGAATGGCTGCTGGAACAGAGGGCGGAGCACTTATGGGAATGCCCCACGTGCTGTGAGGCCAGTTTCTAATCAAGATTCAAGATAATGCATTCAAATTACTAGACACAGAATGAAAAGCAGACAATAGAAAAATAAATTATAGGAATCACATTAGTTATAAAATATCTGGGAAAGACAGTGTCATTAAGGTTTGCCTCAGGTCTCCCACCTTGAAGATACTGAATTCATTCTATCTGATGCAACACAAGTAAAAAATTTGAAGTAATTTGAAGAAAAACAGACTGTAAATCAGTCATGTGTGTAGTACTACCAAAGATGGAACATTAAATTGGTATGTCTTCATTAATTTTGTGCAGATTTATAGAACTCTTGGTGGTTGGAAACCAATTCATAATGGATTTCCTGTGTTAGAAAGAAATCAGGGCACAAATGTATATTGACCAAATACACATTGTTGGTGATCCTAACATACAAATACTGATAATAAAACAAGAAGAGTAGAAACAGATATGAGAATATGAGGAAAGTAAACATACAGATTGATAGATAGTATTACAAAATATTACAACATCAATGGCACAAAACACTCACTATAAAACATTTTGTCAGATCAGTGTTTTTCAATCTTTTTTGTTGCCATTGAATCCCTTTAACATTTTGTGTGATGGTTAAAAATATATATAACAATAATCCTCAAAGAAAGTCAAGTTATTTTTAAGGTGGGATGGGAGAGGCAAAACCATAAAAACATAATTTTTGACTTTCTTTGAGGGTTATTATAATGTATGTATTCATATACATATATTCTTAACCATCATCCAAGGAGCAAAGTCACCTTTCTGTGGCCTCCTTAAAAGGTCTGTAACTCCACCCACATCAATTTTGTTGTTTCCTATGTGAGCCTCCAGGAAAAAGATATGGCTCCCAGAGAAAGCAATACAACCCCTATTTGAGAACACTGGACTGGAGAATAAGATAATAGAATACATCTCTGCATAAAAATTCCACACCAGATATTTTTGGCACAAACTGAGTTGGACAACAAAATAATTTTGGAATATCCTGAATAATAGAGGTAAATGCTTAAGATCTGTACTTAAGAAGTTATATGGCAATTAGCCTACATTTGTAGAAATTATATGGCAATTGCATGCCAAAATGTGATGTGTTAGGCCTACATGAAGCAAAGCAGATGATTAGCACTATATATTTCATGCTTTCCGGTGGAAATCACACAAAAAATCTGTGTCGGTTATCAGAGTGAATGCAGAAGAAAAATGGCAATTGTCTTACCTTTGCACAGTCTCAGAAAATAAAACTGTAATCTCCTGTACTAAATCGTACTCATGGGCTGTTTTTACAGGAACCATTGCACTGACATAGCTGAAACAAAACCAGTCATCACAAAGTTGGTATGTGTAGCGCTTAAAGGGGAACCACATGAATGCAGAATAGTAAAAGTAATCATCATCGTTAGAGGCTGTCTCCACAATGAAGGTTGGCTGCAACGGACCTCCAACATCTTGTTTCTTGCCTTGGTAGTGTTCTTTACTAAATTGTATCCTGTCCATCTCATGATGTTTCCCTCCCACTTGTAACTCTGCATACCTCTTGCTTTTCATCTCTTAACTCTACCTTCAGCTAATATCTTCAACAATGTCATATCTTTTAATATGTCCAAAGTATTTAATTTATTTGATTTTTATTTCCTTTACTAGTTTCTTTTTCATATGCAGTGTTATCAGAACCTGTTTTCTTATTTTTCCATGAAGTTCTTCCTAATCTTCTATGTATCCACATCTCAAAGGCATCAATTCTGTCATCTGTTTTTCCATTATCCATTTTTCTGAGGCATACATTAATGTAGAATAGATGTGAAAGTAATACTATGATAAATATGATTTAATACTTGTTTCTCTATGTAATGTTAAAGATCAAGTTGTTGTTTCAATCCCCAGGAATTACAACAGATTAACTCTTACTTAATATGTTTTTTTAAAAGTAAAAAACAGCATCAAGACACATAGCATATTCCTATAAGTGCTGCATACTCCATTCGTGCAGTAGAGTACGCAGATTCAGAGTCCTAGTCAGATGTTGATTATTTCATATCCAGTGGAATCCAACTCTCAGTGACATGCAATACCTTGAGAGAAGTCTCATATTCAGAGGGGATATATTCTACATGTTTTGTGGCTTTTCTTTCTTTCTGCAACATGAGTTTGCAGGGTTGGAGCCATGATCTTCAACTATCTGCCAAGCATTATTTTCTGTATCAGAGATCTTTTCACTGCAACCCAGCTCTGTGCTGTTGTCACTTGCATGGGTAGGGTAGCCAGCTCTGGGCTGTTGTCACTTGCATGGATAAGGTAGCCAGCTATGCATGTCCTTCTATCCAAGGGGGATATGCAATTTTGCAGAGTTAATTTGTTTGATTCTGGGCTTATAATTCTGGAATTATCACATCCTGAACTAAATTGCTTTTCACCACATCCCATGTGGCTCTTGTTGATAGCTGAGGCATCATGTACGTGTTAGCATTTAGAGCGATGGTCAGGTCTGGAGCTCACCTAGTTCACCAAGCATAGTGTGCACTGCTGGGTTTTCTAAGTATTGCACCACAAAGGAAAATTTAATTGTACAGATAAAATGATGTGGAGCTTCCACAAGAGGAAAACCTCAATGTACTGGCATGTCACCCACCTACTGAGTAGTTCCTGTTGCATCATGGTTGATCTGATAAGTCATTCGTTAGACCTTCGAACCTTCAGCATGCGGGTACTAGGTCAAGACTACAGCCCTTAAATTAAATCAGTTATAAACCAGTTAAATTATCTACTATGATCCATGTGGGCTTATTGACGTGATTAACTGTAACTGGTACTTGAAATACTGTCAAACAAGTGTCATAAGCACACCAAAGCGATGTTGCTATAAGGAAAGACAAGAAATGAAACCTTACAGTCATGGAATGGTACTGGTCCCTTTAAACAAGGGGTCAGGAACCCATGGCTCGTGAGCTAGATGTGGCTCTATTGATGGCTGCATCTGGCTCGCAGACAAATGTTCGATTATAAAATTTTTTTTTATTTAGACTCCTTTGATCTACATATTAATTGCATATCAATATTTCATTCTACAAATGAGCTTAAGTCTACTGCAGCTCAGCATCAGAAGTCGCATTAATGATAAGAAATACAACAACAAAAACATGATTATATTCATTATTCACTCCTTTATTTACATGTGTAAAATTTATTTTGATATCTTTATAAACAAAAAAAGTTATCCTGTTTAGCACTCACATAAATAATACAAATTTTCCAAAAAATATTCCAGGCACAGGGGAAAAATTGCATATTTTAATCCAGAGCCCCAACGGTTAAATTCACTATTTGTCTGTTACATCAAATGTGCTCTTGTGATGTCTTATACATTATTTATTTCTCTGTTACATTTAATGTGTTAGTGTGATGTCTCTTAAATTCTGTATTTCTTATGTTATATCTATTGTGTAAATGTGGTTTATTTCTTAAATTATAATACATCTACTACATCTAATACTACCTCAGTTCAAATTCAGCAAATAACTTGTCAAATATGATTAGTGACTCTCTGATCTGAAAAATATAACAAGAAAGAGTTAGTGAACTTTTCAATTCTTAAATCATCACAGAAGATTGCATAACTAGAGATCAAACAACCTTCTCCAAACAACTATTTGCGATTTTCTCCTCAAATTCTTAGTTGCATTTCTTTCTACTTACCTCTATATAATTTATCTACATGTTTTTTCTTCACAATGCTTCCTGGAAATTCCTTAATGATAATTGCCTTATGGTACAGGTTCAAGAACTTTTGCAGTGTATGACTGGTCTATTTTCACTTCCTTCTTAAGATTTTCCTGTTCTACCTGGGTATTCTATTCTTTCGAATAAACACATGGATGTAAATCCATCATCACAATGGATTGTAGATTATATTCCTTATAGCACCATACTATCATCTGAAAAGATGGAAAGGTGCTTAAGCCGTTGGCACAACTCATGAAGTATATTATTAGAAAGATGGGCCTGAATAGTGAAGTGGTGTTATGCAAACTACAGGGAACATGAGAAATGCCAAAATGGTATTATCTTGAAGAAAAGTTAAATCCCAACTACATTGCCCCATGGTAGAGGATGGGAAATGTACTAGTATGATGTGTATGCGTGGGGGGAAGCATCCAATGTTCTGACAAACAGAGATGGTTGTCAAAGGCAAATAACTATTATATTATTTGTCTGAATAAAACATAGATAATAATTATCCTAGGAAAACTCATGACTTCAATTCCAGGACAGATGGAACTTATTAACCTCAAATGGAAAGTATTTTAGTAGGTATAGAAGCTTCAAATTGAAACATCTACTGCTTTGCAGATAATACTTGGATCAGTAAGACAAACACTGTAAAAGTAAGAATATAGAAACACTCAAAAAATGATATTAAACAAACAAGACAAATTTTCCAAGGAGGTAGGGAAATGATGACTTTGAAAACAAACCAAAATGCTCAATAATTATTAAAACATAACTGGCCAGTCACTATCAAGAAAAATGAAATAAACTGTAGTATAAGAAATCCAACATTATACTTAAGTGAGATTAGGGATTTTCTGAACAGACAGTGGAACACTCTAACCATTCCCATAGAATTCCATCTCTTGTAGCAAATGGTAGGTATACGAAAAGTTTTTATAACATGCAGATTGTATATCTTCCTCATCTTACCCCTCAATCATCATCCTCTACTATCTCCCAGAGTTATTCAAACTATTTTCATATCTTAACATGTAGCAGTCTAGATAAACATAATGCATTCTTCCTCTGGCACCCGTCCATTTTTTATGGTTTCTGGATTTTCTGCACGTGTTTGCTTTTTTGGTGTAACATTTTTATTTATTGAGCTATTGATTTCAAATTTGAAGACAATAGAGATAAATGGACGTTGGATATAATGTGGAAGTGTTATTTGCTTGTGTGTGTGTCAGTGTTATGTTGTGTACAACTAAATTTGAGAACGTGGACAAACACACACACAAAACTTACAACGTCAAGGCCATCCATAGGCCTAACTGCAGAAAACACCGCTACTCAAACTCCTCATCATAAATGTCAGCATTTATATCACTTTTAAATATGATCAATACCACCCTCAATCTCCATACGTTTATCTACATTACATACAACACTAAAGTTTTAAAATTCACGTTGGTCTGAGTCATAATCCGTGAAGAATTATTGAAAAATAGCAGCACTTAAGTTAGGTCTATGCAGTTCGGTGTACAAACATAAAAAGTTTGAATGAATTACAATTGCGTAGTTACATCGCTGTGGAAAATTCTGGGACAATCACTCTAGCACATATGTACAATAAGAGCATGATGGAAAATAATCACGAACGATTGTTGTCATAACTACAAATGGCTACCTTGATGTAGATATTTGCAGACAGTGGGTTTCTATCGCTATATTACATTTGTCGACTTCAGATTCTACAGGTTAATAACTGTCATCTACTAGTGTGTCCTCCATTTATACAGTACTACCAAATCATTGCCTGTCTCAAACTGTATAGAAACAGAAATAAAACTTTCCGTGCATGAATCAGACATCTACGAACTCACAAATCAAATGAGTTAATTACCAATTTTAATAAAAAAATTTGTAAGTATTTTTTTTCCCCATCGCATTTAATGTTTTTCATGCTATGCTCATCTTTGCTTGTGAAGGAGGAACATCATCATCATCATAGAAACAGTAGAAAAGATGTAAGAAGAAAATATATAGACTTAACTTGGCAGTGGACCAAATGAAAACCTATTTGTCGCTTTTCCCTATTTGCTGTTTTTACTCTGATCCACTAAGAGTTAAAGAAGATTTGAGTGAGGGCAAACAACAGGATTTAAAGATTATAACAAATAAAATAACTAAGTGTATCCTGCAAGGACATTAGCTTTCAACTGCTTTAATTTTTAAACAACAATAAGAAGTTATGTAGCTTTGCTAATGTTATGCGAATTTCACTGCTATAAAAACCCTGAAGCTAGTTTGTGTTAGTTGGGATTGTGAACATTTCTTATTAACGATTTCATTGTTTCTTGCATTAGCCCTTTGTGTGCACCAGTCAATAACATGTTCCCAAGCAGCTATTTATTTTGCAAATTCTTATTCCAAAAAAACTGACAAATTAAGTAATATGTTATTTGCCATTTATGCATGTGTTACTATGGCCATGGCAACCTACTGAACGTATTTATATTGCCTAGAAAATCACCACAGCCAACAAATGCTGGGTTTATAGCTACGTCCGGGATAGGATATGCTACCAATTTACTATGGCCTGAAGGGAAAACAATGAATAATAACACTTCCACTTGCCATGTATGTGGTAGTAGGTAACTAAGGAGGTTGGGAGTGGGTTTTACTACACACCATATGATCTCCACTGTGATGAAGCATGCTGAAGACCCATCCCTGGACTGCAAGGAGGGAATCAACCCATATATCTGCAGCATGTCTTAAAACTTCAAGAAAGTCATGGCAACATTTCTGTAGGAGAAGACAGTCCAGCATATATCATTGCCCCATACAACCAAATTGAATCAAACAGAAATATGGGTCTTGCAAAAGCTTTGAAAAATCTTCCTATTATAAAAGGGAATGCCAGAGAAACATAAATCTGGAGCTGAGAGTAATTCCACTGTCTGGTATAGTGAGCAAGAGTAACATACTTGTCTTCCTCTTCTCATTTGCAGTTTAACATGACTACACAGCAAGTCTGGTGTACTTGATGAATGTTGCTGTATTTGAAATCTCCTCAGTGCTCCCATATAGCTTTCTGTGGGCCGGTGCTCCTCTCTCAACTGGTTTAGTGTAATGTTGTCATGAAGGATATGTTCTGATGTTTATACTTTCTACCTACATGGAAACAGAGATGATGGAACCAGTCTTGGTCTATTTAAGTGGATGTTTAGTCTATTATTTCCTGTTCTGATGTGGAAGATGGTAACTTGCTCAATTCTGTCAAGATAGTGATAGTTGTATATTTGGTGGTCAACTTTCCTAATAGCTGTGATGAGGATCCTCTTTTCCTGGTAGGTGATTTCTTGCTCTTTTTGTTCCTGTGTTGCTCCATCTTATGCTAGCATATCTGCCTTTTTATTTCCTGGTATGCCAGAATGGGAATGGTAGCCACTGTAGTACGTTAATTCTTTGGATATTTATATATACATACATACATGCCCTTGCCTGCATACACCCACATTCAGCAATTAATATTCTTTCTACTTATTGGATTTCTATACAATGTGGGTCACATTTAGAACATAATGAGATAAAACACATCCTACTCAACACATATGTGCAAAACATACTACCTTGCATACAATATCCATTTTTTAAATTTCAATAAAGTTTAATAAATTTTAATGAACACAAAATAATTATAAAAATAATACAGAGATCACCATAGCTCTTTTATCAATCATAATTTCTCTCCGACCCCCTCTCCGCTCCCTGAGAAATAACAATGTTCAAATAAAGTTTATGAACATGAAATATCAGGAATCAATAATTTCTCATCTTTGTTTCTCTGTATATCAAGTTATGATTGAATCATCTGTGAGACATGCACAGTAAAGCAATCTTATTTAAAAATTATTAGTAGAGTAAACTATTTTTTCAAACCAAACACAGCCACTTGTTTATGTCTTTCTTTTGGTTATATTTAGCAACACCCATTTTATTGCTTATAAATTCATATGCTGTGAAAAAAAACATTCAGGATGTTAACTTATATTTTTTTTAAATTAAAGGTTGATTATATTAAAAAAATTGTATAAAAATGGATTAGATCTAAGTGCTTCATGGAAGAGAAAGGCATATTAGAACTTCATGGCAGGCAATTTGAATGGCGGGTGACTGTGCTGTTAAAGGGTGAAGACTTTTACACAATTACTAACATTGTCCAGCTCTGTGGTACCATACGTGCCTGTGACAGCCAAAGTACCGGATTCGAATCCCGCTGCAGGCAATTGTGCATCCGGACTTTCAGACAGCAATGGCAAACTACTGAACATATTTATATTGCCTAAAACATCATTACAGATAAAATATGCTGGGTTTATGGCTACGTCCTGAATAGGATATGCTAGCAATTACTAACATCAATTGTTATTACTTACTGTTTCTGTATACTCGTGCACATTACGCAGGCACTGGTCCCGTAGAATATTCCTTAAACTGTCAAGATTTTTGGTCAGTGCTCTGGCCAATGGTCGCATACAAGCACTTTCAACTTCCCTATTCATAATACTAGATCCAGCTGCCAAACACTGAAGAAGACAAATATTTGGAAGCAAGAAATGTGAAAAATCATACATCACCAAACAAAGGTTTGAATAGTAAATCACTTCATGCTCATTAATACATAGTGGTGTTTACTTACACAATCTCATCATGTCCAATTGCACAAGAGGCTCCAAAAAAGTATTTCATTTTATTGCCGTCAGTCCTGTTTTTTGTTGTTGTTGCGTTCACCCCATTGTAATCAGCACGGTTATCCGTGCGATTTCTGCCGGGAGTGTGACTACATTGTGCCACCGTTATGCGCCTTGTAGACCTAGCACATCCGATTTCGGCATGCCGTGACAGTTCGGGTGTGCTACCCTAGCATGTGACAGCCTCCCTATCTATCGCCAGGCACACGGGTGTTTAATGACTCTTTGCCAAGATGATTGTCGTTCACATCTACCTCGCACAAGGTGTTCCACTGTCTATGAACTTGCCTCGTGTAATTGGACGTACTGTTCCTATGCCCATCGGGTACTGAACCGTTTCTCATCTGCAAGCCTGGTTCCATAAGAGGAAGAACTCAACAGAAGAGCTGGACCCTGGCGCTTTCGTCTTCTTAGCCGAAGTGTCGTTCACTGACATCATGAACCTCTCGCGCATGTTCGAGTCTCACACCAAACGTTTGGGAGCAAGGCGTTCTCGAGCTGAGCGACCTTGTCCCAATAGCGCCTGAGCCCATCAGGTACTGAACCCTTTCTCTCTGTAAGTGTATTTCCAGTATAGGAAAGCTTGACAGTAGAGTTGGGTCAGGGCTAGAATCGTTGTCCCTTTTGTGTCTGAGCCCATCGGGTACGGAACCCTTTCTCTCTGCAAGTGTACTTCCGGTATACTTGTTGGTAAGCAATACATCGGTGAGACTGGCCTTAGACTGAGCGACCGCTTCTGTAACCACCTGCATGCTATCAAACACAGAACACCCACTCCTGTGCTAATCACTTCAACAGCGATGGCCATTGTGGTGTCCTTGACATTCAGGTCACTGCCATCAGATCCTGCACCACCGATGATAGATCTAGGTACGCCCTAGAAAATAGTCTCATTTTCGAGTTGGGTACCATCAAGCCATTTGGACTCAATTCCGACCACTCTTTCGCTTAGTTCTCGGTCGTATTGGTCTTTGTTACGTCATCGTTTTGTTCCTCTCCTTCCACCTGTATTATCGTCTTTGTGTACTTCCTGCTCGTATGCTTCCGGTATCTATCTAACTACCACATTGCACTCGGATACGCATTCATTTCTACTTGTGGTTTTTTTATGTTTGTATGTTATGTCCGTATCTTGAAAAAGGCCTATTGGTCCGAAACGTCGACTTTGTCCTGTGTATTGTCATTTGTATGATTATATTCTGTGTTTTGTTTTGTTGTATGTACCATATTTACATCCGTTAGTGATAGTGTGTAGTGTTTTAGTCGTCATTCAGTAGGACTTCATTACCTGTCTTCCACATGAGTATTACTTCCGGTATAGGAAATCTTGACAGTAGAGCAGGACCAGGACTGCCATCGTCGTCCCTTTTTTGCCTGAGCCCATCGGGTACGGAACCCTTTCTCTTCACGAGCATGTTTCCGGTATAGGAAGGCTCGACATTAGAGTTAGGCCAGGTGTTCTTGTTTTGCCAGACGCCCATGATTGGGTCTGGGACTCTGCCTATAAGGAGCATAACTAGAAGCTTGTTTCGAGCGAACAAAGTTTGTAGTTCCCATTTTCTTTACACTTTCTATTTGCAGTTGGCACTGCCCTCTGGCTCTGTTCTGCCCTTTCATTGTACTCAGTATGAAAAATTTTTGTATCTCGCCATGCATCTACCTTTTTGTGTCTTTTTCATTGGCCGCCCCTCCAATGTTCGGACTGGACTGATTAGCGTCACTGTATGTCGACAGTGCCGCTGCATGTGTTGGTGCTGATGGTGTTGGAGATATTGTCTGTCTCTTATGCAGACAAATCTCTTTCCATCTGCTACCTCGACATTCTCGGACACGATCCTCAAATGATTTAGCCAGAATCAGCAAGAGCCACTGTATTTCTGTTTCCAGGGTGCACCATGAGGAGGTACATTTGGGATCTTGGTTATCTGCTATACCCTGGGTCCGCCAAGAGCACTGCGTTCCCTTTGCACCCCCTTCAGTCCTGTGACACCTAATGTGTTCCATTTAAAAGATCTACCATTAGCATATATTTAATCATGTACCTCCATGATGTAACTATTTTTTTCCACAGGTTTATAAAAGAAATATGTCCTTGGAAACATATCACGGCCCATCACCATGACATATCCTGACCAAGATTGACATCCTTATCCTGCACTCCAAGTTAGAGAGTTGAATTCAGTATTACTAGCACCGAACAGCAATATATTACACATTAATACTGAATCTTTAACAGGAAATGACTTGGTTCTGTTTAGCCATCCTACTTCTTCATCTTCAGCGTTCATTCTGACACTCCCACTGGATATATTTTTTATAAGGACCATGGTCCTATTAGATTTCCAGAAGGATGTAGTCCAGAGAATGGAAATGCGTTGTGTCACCGTTTTATTTACGCCAATGGCCCGACACATCCATCTTCGGCAGGACCAATCCTACTAACGCCTCACCTGCAAATTAATTAGCAGTGCTTGATGGTGGCTTGTAGCAACTTAATTAATAAACCAACCAATGAAATAAATAACTATCAAGCACACATAATTTTTTAGGAAAAACAGACCTCACCTAAAAATATATTGAGGAATGCGGATGTATTGATTGATAGATACATTTCAATCATTTCTTTCTGTAGTTACATTATGGTATTATGCTTGTCTCAAAGTTTGAACCATTTGGTTGGAATTTCTATGAATTTCTAATTTATCCTCACATACTTTATAAGCAACAAAATCATAAAACTAACTTTCCTTATAGCCTGCATATTCCCAGTGACACTATACGGGAGTGAATTTTGGACAATTACAAATAAAATTTAAAATTAATTAGCAGCATTTAAACAAAATGTTAATTAGAATCCTCAAAATACCATCAATGAAAAAAAATACAAAAAGGACTCTAGTGAGAGAGATAAATGTAAAAGGAAACTGGCTAAAAATAAGATTCAATCCAGAAAATTACATTTTGACCATATCAAACAGCATAACAGCCAGAAAAGACTATAATGGAGGTAAATACAGCAAGTAAGAATTTTACAAAATCTTAATAATAGTAATAAAAAAGATAATGGAAACAATTAGAATAAAAAAATAATGAAAAATATTGACGTTTCAATCTAAGATCTGTCCTGTTCTGATGCGGAAGGTGGTAACTTGCTTAGCTCTATCAAGATAGTTATAGTTGTCTTTTGGGTAATTGACTTAACTAATATCTTTGATGAGGTTCCTCTTTTCCTGGTAGATTATTTCTTTTCTTTTTGTTACTGTGTTTCTCCATCTTTTGCAAGCATATCTGCCTTTTAATTTCCTGGGTATCTAGTGAGATGGTATCTACTGTAGTACTACCCTTCTTTGGATGCTCACTTCTCATATGGCTTCCTTCCAGTCTGGCAGTTTATCACTGTCAAGGGATTGTAGGACAGACATTGCATCAATAAGAAATGCCGCCTGTTGACATTGTCTGGCTGTGTTTTTAAATTACTTCTGCAGCAATATTCAGGGTCTACACTTCCACAGAATAGTTGAAGCAGAAGATTCAAGTTGGTGAACATGTGGATTCATTTTCTTTTTGCTGATATTTTAAATACACTTCAGCACCTCCGTTTTTCACTGCACAGCTTTAGCTGCTGATCCATCAATATATACTTGTACCCATACTTCTCTGGGGTACATATCTTCAATCATGTTGCATACTATTATTTTCTTTTGGAGAGTATTCAGCTCTTAAGGTGTAAATGTTATTTATCGTGGATCTGATAGTGAAATTTTCATATTATTCACACAGAACTAGGAAAAGTATTGCAGTGTTATTTCTTTTGTTATTTCTGGTAGTTCATCTTTGTATTCTGTCTATTTTTTTGGATCAGTGAATAATAACATACATAACTTGAGATATGCAGATGACACTTCTCTGTTTGCCAAAAGTGAGGAAGATCTACAAGAACTAATTAACATAGTAGTAGCAGCAAAGACAAAGATCTTTTCTAAAATAACAAGAAGTCAGAAGTGATGGTTGTTTGTAAGAAACAAAATTCTCTCCCTAGCATGCATGCAAGATCAAAGTGATTGACACAATTCTCAAACAGGCTACTAGTTAAATATTTAGGAACAACAAAAGATCAACAGAGATTTAAAAAAAAAACCAGATTAGGGCGGCCAGAGGCAGCATCAATAAAAATTAATAAAATACTGTGTTATATGTTCTTATCAATAGAGGTGAGGAAGAGTTATATATCACTGATATATATGGATGCAAGTCTTGGGCAATCAATAAACAGGATAGTGGAAAATTATAGGCAACAGAGATGTGGTTCATTAGAAGAATGCTGAGTCATAGACAGCTAGAAAGACTAAGAAAGAAGTGCTGAAAGAATAAAATGGGAGACAAAGGCTTCTTAATAATATTAGAATATTTTATTTTTGTTAACATATGAAACAGGGAGGTCTGGTAATAAGGCCCACAATAACCTAAACAACTATGTGTCTCCATCAACACAAAGATAAGGCCCACAATAACCAAAATGATACAAAGTTGCAACATGCAAAATAGAAAGCAAAAGAGATCAAGGATTACAATGTGAGAGAATATAAGATAATCTGATATAGTAGTGTGGTAAAGAGTCAACAACGATCCTAATAAAATATACAGGAAATAAAGAATTGTAGAGATCCGCATATCGCTTATGCGTCAGCACTGCACTTAATGATGATGATATATACTAGCCTCTGAAAATACTCCTTTGAACACCAAGAGACTAAGAAAAGGTTTTGGCTCTTTCCACATGTTAAAACTTAAATTGGCTTGCAGATCCAACAAGGTTGCCCACCTATGGGTCACAATGATATGAATATTCTGATGGCTAATACAAATCTGAACCCTTGCAATAGAGACCCCAATACATTTTCACTACTAATAAAGTGTACAAATATATAATAGACAAGCAAATAATTAAGAACAATTCAAGAGAAAATTAACAGCTCAGTTTTTTTTGTTATTTATCAACAACTAAGCATTGCTTGTGGAAAAGATGTACCGAGTACACCCTGAATGGTCAATGTACATGGTTCAACTTTAGCTGCAAGCAGTTGTGCATCGTACTATTTAGAAAGCAATAGCAACCTACTGAACATAAATATTGTCTAGAAAATAACAAGTTAGAAAAACCATATTGAAATGATTGTAAAATCCTAAATTGTATACATTATCAACAAACTTAACTTGCTAATCATTTACCTCTGCTCCAAACCAAAGTTGCCCTGCTAAATTTTCCTGGATTACATCATCTGGGAACTTGACTCTGAAATCCCTAGTTGCCCTGAAATCCTTAACCTGTTCATCCATCATTTGGGAAACAACATTAAGGACTCTTGCCTGACATGCCCTTAATTGGTTAACTAAAGAAGTGCATCTCTCTGGATCCTTTCTTCCTTCAAAACTATCAAGCTCTGCAGCCACCTGATTGAGATCCTCATCCGCAAAGTAAAACTGTGCCAACAGTGATGAGTCTGATCTCTATTTAAATAGAAAATAATCATGTTTACTGCAAATCTAATTTGAAAATGTACAATTAATTGTTAGGAACTGTATAATTTACGAATTTAATGAATAACTAAAAACCAATAATATGTATGATAACGACATTGATGTGGAATCATGGAAAAGGATACCATGGATTGTGTTACACTGAGGGGAAAATATCATGAATGATATTTAAAAAAGTAAAAAAGATAAAAGAGAAAATGATAGCAGATAGTTCATGGGCTGCACGCTACAGAAGACACTCAACAGATCACTATGACACTATCGCTAGGTGGTCCTCTTGCTGGCCACATCATCCATCACCATGGATTTTAGTTTATATTCCTTATAGCACAAATATATTATAGCGACCTGCAAAGGCTGAATTTTCCCCATACCAAATAATGCTAAAAAAAATGCTAATCTATGTACGAAAGTAAAATTCCACCACTTGGAAGGAAACATGAGTGAGGGACGCATACTCCCTTGAGGTTTAATCAACATCACTCCTGTGTATGTTGACTTCTAAAATATAAAAATGAGTCTTTTGGTGCATTATATTCTCACTACTTTTCTGTAAAACGTCTTAGTGAAGGAGAACTTGCTGTTGATGTACATGACTCACTTTCATATGCCAAGAATAGCTCCAAATAGAAATGAAGAACTTAATTTATTCCTCTGCTGCAACTAGGACATTTTTTGGAAAATAATATTAAAAAAAAAAAAAAAAAAAATATGTTGAAAAGACTACCATACAACTGGAAGAGGAGAGAGACAGAAATTACAACTATCATTGCACTAGCATCAAGTGCCTTTACAGACTGTCTAATATCTGGAGATAAAGTCAATCAGCACACGCACGAAAATGCGCTTATTTAATTCCTGCGTTATTCCGGTGCTATCATATGGATGTGAGAGCTGGAAAAGCTCTTTATCTTCGGAAAAGAAATTACTGAGTTTTGAGAACAAATGTCTTTGTAGGATAACTAACACCTATTGGAGTGAATTCAAATCGAATTATAAAATCCGAGAAGAGACACATCAAAATTTCATCACAGATGTTATCAGAAAACACCATTGGTCCTACATCGGGCATGTCCTACGTGCAGACATCAACAGAATACACTACCAATCTCTTAAATCGATGGATATCTACAGGCAAAAGAGCCAGGGATAGACAAAAAGAAACACTCAGAAGAACAATACTTAAGAGAAAGTAAAACAATCAATATCCATACTATTCAAGAACTGCACAGAATAGCTTTGAATAGACAGAATTGGAGAGATCTGACCTCTGCGCTAACGTCAGTGCAAAAGGAAAATGAATGAAAAAAAAATGAATGTCTCTTTATATGACTAAAAAAACACACCTTTCTTATCAGGATGCTAAGGTGAATTTATTTGACATTTATTGATCTTAACATCTCTTGATTCCAAAATAAAATTACTAGGCACATTACTTCAGTAGTTTGCCATTGTTTTCAGGAGAAACTCCATTTATCGAATAGAACATGGAGAAAAAACATTCATTTTTATGTCATTTTTTAGAGGAATTCCCACACACAATATATGGTATAAATGAATTAACAGGAAAACATTTTCTTTTCAAATGATGTACATTGTTTACCAAGGCAACAAGAGATAGGCCCCTATAGTCATTGAAAGCTCATTTACACCTTGAGGGCTGTTGATATGTCTTCGATTAAGGGTATGTGTGACAGCTTAAAAAAAGTCATTTCCCTATTTCCATTTGAAATGAGGGGGGGGGGGGGTGTCTACCTTTTTCTTTTGGCTTGTTTTCTAGTACTAAATGTCATCTTCAGTATTTCTAAAGGAAGCTGTCATTTTTAGCCCCCACCCCTCTTCTATTTTCCCTTTGATTGGCATTTTTTAATTTTATAGGCGCCATGTTCTCTTGAGCTTCATATATTCACAATTTGATATTGTGACCTACTACCCATATAGTACATATTGATCTTTACGCATTTTGAATTTTAAGTTCACGGTTGTAACTTTTTTGTCATCCTTTTGTGTATCTAGGCCTATACCGTTACATTTGTTTTGCTAAAATAAAAATAGCTATAAAATATAAGTACTAGCATTAATTAGGCTTATCTAATAATAATAGTATTTTCACTTTATCTTGCCAATGGTGTATCAAAATCTACAAATTAAGGAAAACTATAAATTGGTTTATTCATTGACAATCAGAGTAGAAAATGACAAATCAATTGAATCACAGACTGTTTTTTAAATCAGTAAGTTGAGTATGTTAATGTGATAAGTTTTGAAACACAATCTTAATGTTGTTGTTTAGTTTGTAATCTGTAACTAGTGTAACCTTGTTATTAATAACACATCGTTACAGTGTTTATCATGTTATTACAAGCCTACTAACACTGTCACAGGTCGATAGTCTGGAAAAAGTTCAAAATGAGGCAATGATGGCAGTACTGGGGTGTACTAGGGATACACCCATCTCTGCAATGAGATTTCTGCCTGAATTCCCCAGTATTAGAGCACGATATCAGGTAGTACAGGTAAGGTCATACCTTAAAGTGACAGAATACAACCACCACCCATTACACGAACATCTAGATGAGTCAAAGAGAAAACGAATCAAGCGTGGCAGAGGCTGAAGACACACTGCGACGAGTATGTGAATTTCCAGAAATAGGAAAGGGTAGTGAATGGGTGGAGGTAGACATGGAGAAATAAATCACTGACTAAAGTAATAATACAACTAGATAAAGCGTGTCGAAAATGGAAGGGTGTCAGGGCCCAGTTTACTGTGCATGAACTCGCCCAGTTACACTCAAAACCACAAGATATAATTATATGCACAGATGGCCCAGTTAACAGAAATACAAATAAAAGTGGTTGGGCTTTTGTTGCAGAAACAGCATGAAGTTGGTTGAGAAATCTTCAGCTTACTCCACTGTCACATCGAGGATGGAAATAGAGGAAGTTATAGTAGCACTTAATTGGTCGATAGCTGATACATCAACACTCTGTAATACTCTCAGACTCTTAAAGTATGCTGCTCAAGATAGAAAAGTACATGCTGAGAAAAAATGGTCAGACTTATTGAACAACTCACTTGTCCAGAGCACTACATGGATATACTGCCCTGGTCATGATGGGGTCAGAAAAAATGAGAGAGTGACTTATTGGCAAGCAATGTGGCGATAGACTGCATAATGCTGAGAAGAGATAAAGCAGATTTGATCAAGGCAGTAATAAATTCATTTGAAGATGACGGTGATGTCAATGAAACTGAGAATGTACACATACAGAGAATATCAAAAATGGGAGTATCTAGAGAGGGAACAAAAAGTAAAATTTTTTGAAGGCCCCGAAGATCACGCAATCAACACCTGACCAGATTCTGAGTCTACATACACTGAGATGGCTGCTGGAACGGAACACAGAGTACTTATGGGAATGCCCCACATGCCGTGAAGCTAGTTTCTAATCAATAATCATGTTATTACAACAGAATACATTGGATGAAAAATTTTTTAACAATTGTCAATTATTTGAAAAACTAGATTAAGTCTTAGACTAAGCCTACATCTAGAAGTAGAACTCAACTGATATGTATCAGATTTATATACGATTATAACTATCCCTAGGCCCTAGTCTAATATATAATAATTAAACTTATTAGTATTAGGCCTATTAACCTTTAGCAAGCCAGATTAAAAAATACGAAACGTCTCCCTGCCACCAGATTCTTTTTTGAAAATTTGCATTAGTGATGGTGACTGTTTTGAAAATGTGATAATTTTTTGGTTGTTAGAGATATTTAAATAATATTTGCACATATAAATAAAGAATTGAATTATGCATATATTGGTGTAATTTATGTACGTGTGTGTGCGATACCAGATGTATGAGAAAGTGGTAAAGATGTTTTTCACAAAAAACATATATTTTACAACAAATAAAGAGGAAAAAAATTAGTAAAAACATAACTTACCTTACTTATTGAATTGCTTGACAACACTGTACACTAAATCCCACGCAAATCTGTTGTATTTATGTTCTTTCATTGCAAAATTATCAAAATATTGCCGGGGGAACTGTATAAAACATGTAGATTTGCAGTAAATTCGTTCTGTGAGCTTATGCCTAGAGTCATTTTTGGTGCTACTTCAACATATTCGATATCAAACATCTACAAGTCCCCAAACCAACACGGCATTCTGTATATTCACTGCTGTGAAACTAAATAACTCAATAATTCATGATTCAAGCCACGATGCAATGTTATTTTATCTGCCCGTGTGTTGCCAGGGCCCAAAAGGGGAGCAATGAATAGCAACACTGTTTACCTTGCACGCATGTCGTAAAAGGCTACTAAGGAGGTTATGGGATGGAGTTGGCCGTCCCATCCCATATAGGGTCAGTGACCCAAAGCCATGCTGAAGTCAGATGTGTCAGGCAGAAAGACGCAGATATCGCAGCAATGATGTAAACCATGACACAACGCATTTCGTTCTCCGTACTACATCCTGCTAATCTGCAGGAGTTTGAGAACGAATGCAGAAGAAGAAAAACCGATCCACCATCATGGCATCGTACCGGTGTGCAGACGTGGTCAGATTAATTGCTATAACACGTGTACCTTCCACCTAGACATCTTTACAATGATCATGTCGGATGTGGGAATGTACCGGCTTCGATTGCGCATGCCCCGAACTATGTGCAGGCTGTGGTATGCCAATTTAGCACAATATATTATTGGGTCGAATGCATCTGACAATGGGAGACCGCTGCTATTGAAATTTTTGTCGATCACACTTAACCAAAGCGTGGGTAAGGTTAAGTATTAGCATTAATTGAGGGCCTATATTATATTAATATATCATATAGCTGATATGACGCAAGTAAAGTATAGTTCTTCACTGTGACCTTTGCTCTAGTTTCAAGGTATTTCCTAACCTTTGTATTGTGATCGTCATGCAGAATGCCATTGCTGTATGATTGAGTTTGGAATATAAGTAGTATTTAAAATTAAGTAATATTTATTGAAAATGATTGCATTAGAATTAGTGTTTAGGGTTAAGGATTAGAATCAGTTTCTAGCATTTAGAATTAAGGTAAATTATTAGTATATACAATAGCAGGAAGATACAAGGGACATGTGAAGTGGTATACATTAGCAGACGGAATAACAGCTATGGCGCGTTAGATGTGACCGCACTTTCATTATAAATTCATTTATGAAGAAGAAAGTGTGTGAGGTTGAATGATATATTATTAATTGAAAACGATTACATTAGAAGTAGCATTTAGGGCTACGGATTAGAATAAGTGTTTAGCATTTAGAATTAGGGTAAATTATTAGTATATAGAAAAGCGGGAATATTCACGGAGTTCGTTTAAGGAAGTTAAAAAAGTGTACCCCGCAGAGAATGCAGAATAAGGTGAGTGTTTCCTTTTATTCACATTGTTACAGTTTATCCACACTACAGATTATTGATGTTCCAGGGAAATCTATGACGTCAGGTAGTTACAAATGTAAACAGTGTGCTATTTATAGCACAGTGAAGAACTAATCTTTACTTTTACCAGTTGATATATAGACCTAGAGGCTAGGGCCTAATAGCTGTGTTTGTTTTTTAAAGTTATGGAATCAAATGACAGATTATTGTGATTATTTTATACTAATAGGTCTAGGCATAGGAGGGTCTATTTCACAAATATGAAATGTCAGAAATTGTCAATTTCTTAAATCACATTAAATTAGTCAATTGTCTATCTGAAGAGTACTCTAATATGTTACAGTTGCAATTACAGTAATCCTAGTTTCTAATTATTAGTTGTAGGGCCTAGTCCTAATTTTACAATTTAATTTTAGGCTGAAGTAAAGTACAGTTCTCCGCTGTGACCTTTGCTCTAGCTTCGAGGTGTTTTCTAACCTTTGTGTTTTGATTGCCTTGCAGAGTGCTAGTATTGTTGTATGATTTAGTTTGAATATAAGTAGTATTTAAAATTAATATTTATTTTAAACGATATCATTAGAGTTAGTATTCAGCCTGGGGTTAGGGGTTAAGGATAAGTTTCTAGTGTTAATTCTAACGTCTTGTTAGAATTAAAGTAAATTATTATTATGTACAATAGCGGGAAGATATAATTTAAGGGACATGCGCAGTGGTATACATTTAGCAGACGGATTTGAAAAATTATGGCATCCATGTTTATGACATGATCTTACTTTCGTTATAAATTCATATATGGAGAAGAAAGCATGTGAAGTCGAATGATATATTATTAATTGAAAACGCTTGCATTAGAGTTAGTGTTAAAGAGTAGAATAAGTGTTCAGTATTTAGAATTAGGGTAGATTATTATTATATAGATTAGCAGGAATATTCATGGAGTTCATTTCTGTAATTTAAAAAAGTGTATCCCACAGAGAATGCAGACTAAGGTAAGTGTCTGGTTTTATTCACATAATTAGTTTCTCAACCCTAATTGATGTGTTAGAGAGATCTATGACGTCAGCTAGTTAAAAATGTAAACAGTGTGCTATTTATAGCACAGCGGAGAACTATTCTTTACTTTCACCTTAATTTTAATATTATAAATTATAAACTAAACTTTATAAGTTTTAATTATTAAATTCAAACACAATCACCACCTCCAACCAAGTCTTTAGGTATGTTGCTAGCTTGAATTACTTATAAATAATAGTTGTTTACTGAATATAAATAATTCACAATAGGATAGGCTTGAGTATGAATAATGAATGAATGATGAATCGTTGCTTACTAGAACTTCTACTACTTATCAGACTTATCTAGTTTACAGTGAGTTAGGCCTACTTAACTTGGGTAGGGCTAGGGTCTATCTATCTAAAAAATAAAAGAGAATCAGAACCCAGTGTGATTTATATGAACAATCTACCTTTGGCCTGTAAAGCCATCTCCTCAGAGAATTCATGTCTGCTTTATTTGTGAAGTGTTGGTCATCTGTATTTTAACACTGAGACTCGGCACCAAATAATAACATTGACTCGAATATAAAAATAAATATCCCTTGTTTCCTACTTCCACTCACGAAATCTCGTTCCGAGGGAAGTGACGTCAAATTTCGAGATTTCGTGTCTTTCTTTCTTTTCGCTTTATACCCCTATATGTCTTACAGCTCCAGGAGTAGAAGAGTTCTCTGGAGATTGTTTTTTTGTGTGTTTAATATATATTTTTGTTTTCGTTGACTCTTTTATTTCTGTAATCCATCGTTTGCAAGGTCTGCCATTGCCTTTTGTCCATCGTGTCTTTAGGTATAAATAACCAAATGGTCAGAGGGTGTCCGACAAAGTGGATGGTGTCTTTAGGTAGTACTTTATCACAAAATGCCAACGTTCACGATGAAGTATAGGGCCTGTACAAGGATCGCCAAGCTAAGCAGCACTTTCGGGAGATTGCACGCAATTGTGGGGCATAGAATTGGCATTAACCTACAGACTAAGCTGAAAGTTTACAGTGCAGTGGTATTTCGAGTGTTGTTATACGCTAGTTAATCATGGACTGTTTTAACGTCATGTGAGGAAACTCAATCACTTTCACACAATTCGTCTCACAAAAATTATGAACATCAGATGGCAAGACAAGATTCCAGATACATCTGTTTTTGACAGATTTGGTATACCCAGCATTGACACTATCCTGATGCAGACACAGATTCTTTAGGCAGGTCATTTTGGTGTGCAATGCCAGACCATAGCCTGCTAAAGATACTTCTCTATGGTGCGCTGGAGATGAGTAGGCCTATACGATCTCAAGGTGACCAAAAGAAGTGTAACATGGACTCGTTAAATACATCTCTGAAAGCCTTTGAAATATACCAAGATACATGGGAAGAACTAGAACAAAATATATCTACATGGCGCTCTACAGTCAAAAAGGGCGCAACGTCTTGTGAGAAGAAGAGAAATACAGCAGCTCAACAGTGGAGAGTATCTAGAAAATAACGAATAGACGAAAATTCGTCTACAGTGGTCATCCCAGGTCCGAACTGTCTAGGACATTTAAAGCGCGAATTTAGCTTATTATAGCCATCTACGAACTAATATGCATGGATGTAATTCAAACTGAATTTTCCAGATTGGCTGTAACAAATGGTCATCATCACTTGTGATGGACGAACACACACCCATCGTATCTGTATAGTATTGCATTTTTCGGGGCGCTGTCTGATGGTTTTCATGCGAAAACCACTTAATCTGTTGTCTCCTGATGTAATCCAGAATTGGCATTGCATTTGTTAGCCTTCTGATGTTTTCGTTTCTGATTCTGTCTCATTGTTACTCCGAGGATTCTACGCAGACAAGTACTTTCTGTTGTAACATGTTTTCTTTGGATTCTGTTGTTAGTGTCCATGTTTGACATTGGTAGCTTAGTGATGGTATGATGATCGTTTTATATAGTGCAGTTTTGGTGTTCATGCTCACATATTTGTTTTTTGAAAATAAGAGACATCTGCCCTAAGATCTGGTATGATATGCTGCATCTATGTTGGACTTCTTTGATGTTTTTCCCATTCGATAATATAATGCTTCCATTGGAGAATCATTCGTGCCTGAGAATCGATAATCGGGGGGGGGGGGGGGGGGCGTGCGGCGGCATTGAAATCAAAACTTCAATTTATTATATATTTGTGATGGTTTTGTGATATATTGTGTCCGCAGACCAATTTATGAATGTTTTACAGGGGTCAGACCATATCTTCTATCAAAAAGATATGGATATTTTTGATTCTTTAATCACAAACAATTCAATCGAATTCAAATCTGTTATCGCATCATAATCTCACCAGATGATATTGATGGACACTGTGTCTCCAAGTTACTTTTAGTCCTGAATGTATATTAAATTTACAGCATCAAAGATTGAACATACTCATTACATTGTGATGACTGTTTAACTTCGTTGTTTACATATTGGCTGCGAAATTTGTGACTTGATATTTTGGGATCTCACATGTTTGTTTGTTTCAGAATCCCAGGAATTGCGAACGATTAGCTCTTACTTCCTATGTGCAGTAGGGTGGTTTTTCTGAGCTTTCTTTCATAATCAGGATACTTCAGCTTTCGGCTTAGTACAATGCCTATTGGAGGAGCCTTCTACTCAGAGGGATCTATAATTGTGTAGATGACATGCTACAAAGCTTCTATAAGAGAGCCTCGATATAATGGCATGTCATTTACTAAGGTTTTCTGTTGCATGGGTGGATTCTCTAGTGTGTAATTAGTGAGACCCACAGACGCAACCGCATGTGATGTGATCAAAATATATTAGTTTTAAATCAGTTTGATGATACACTGAAAATAGCTTGTATTTAATCAATTGACCATATTTGCCCAACCTAGGATTAAGACAAATTGGATAAATAGCAGAATACATTCTTCGTACACAGATTGCCAATCATATGTTCTTGTGGGCTATGAAACTAGACTCGGTTGTATCCTAACCGTAACATTTGTTTGAGATAATGCATTTAGAAGATGAAAATAATTTATCATTCTTCTTCTTCTGCGTTCATTCTAATACTCCCATTTGATCTCCTTGTGTTGCAGGATAAAGATCTTTCTGCAGGATGTAGTCCAGAGAATGGAAATGCATTTTGCCGCCTTTTGAATTACGCAAGTGGCCAAATACATCTATCTTCGGTGTAATTTATCATTCAAAATATGTTGTTGAAATATAACCGAATTTGTTATGCTCTACATTTTTTTCTCGTAAGGGAAATGACTATTTCCTGAAATATCTTTGAGATATTATGTGGTTGTGTTCCTTGTTTTAAAGTTCACAACAAGTGATTACCACACTAAAACGTAGCTGACTGTCTATGCGCGTCTGTGACGGCCAGGATACCGAGTTCGATCCCCGCAACAGGCCTTTGAGCACCCGGACAGTTCAGAAAGCAATGGCAAATTACTCAGCGTATTTATATTGCCTAGAAAATCACTGCAGTCAAAAACATACGTGTTGATGACTACTTCCTGAATAGGATATGCTACCAATTTTTATATATTTAGGAAATAATTTGTCTTCTTTGACACCCCCTGCCCTATTCAACAACTGTCGACAATTCCGGAACTCCCCCCCCTCCTCGTTTAATTTTATAAAAAAAAAGTAACCCTATCTCGTTTTTCTTCCCCCCCCCCCCCCCCAAGCTTTGTCTATTTGTGTTTCACATTTACAGAAGAAATTTCAAATTCTAACAATTAATTGGGTGTATAAAAAACAATTTCGTTGGAGCCCCCGCCCCTCCCCGTCAATAACTGTCAAACTTTTTCTGAAACCTCCACCCCCAAATTTTGACGCAGTACCACTTCGTCACAGAGCCGGAAATATATAAAGTACCTAATTATTACCGTTGATTTCATTGTTGACATGACAATCATCTCTGAGAAATTTGATTATTTCTGACAAAATCGCATATCAACGAACATATATATATGCTAATTGATAACGTTGATTGATGATAGTAGATAATATTGAATCGATGTGTTAAGAAAATATGATGCTGTTCCTCCTTCGCAAGCGAAGATGAGCATGGTACGAAAAAACAATAAATACGATGAGAAAGGAAACAAAAATGTTTATAATTTGGTTTGTGAGTTCGTAGGTGTCCGATGAGTCCGTATCGTGCACGGAAAGTTCTATTACAGTGCATGCAGGAATGCTGAAGGTTCGGGGTAGATGAATTTTCGGATTTGTCCTTCCGCTTCTTGCGCTTGTGGATTGCCATCAGTATTCTTTCTTTTTCAAATTTCGTGATGCCAGCAGTGGTCTGGGTGTGCCAGGCTGAGCAATCAAGTACTATAGCTAGGATCTATGCTGCAGTGTTTGAGATAGTTTTTTTAAGTGATCATTGAAGCGCTTTTTCTGCCCTCTACTGGAACGTTTACCTTCGCACAGCTCCCCATAGAATAATCTCTTTGGAAGGCGCTTGTCTGGCATACGGACGATGTGGCCAGTCCATCGGAGTTGGGACCTAGTCAGCATTGCATAGATGCTTTGCATACGGGACTTCTGAAGGATTTCCGTGTCTGGTACTCGATCCTGGCAACGTACTCCCATGAGGTTTCGTAGGCACCGAAGGTGAAAAGAGTTTAGCTGTCGAGCGTGTCTCGCATAGACAGTCCAGCAAGACGCAGCATAAAGCATTGTTGGTAGAATCACTGCGCGGTGCACGTCCAACTAAGTTGTCAGACTGAGGCCACGCCTTATCCAACCGTTGACACGAAGGCATCCGAATGATGCACTGGCACGAGCAATACGCAGAGCAACATCCTCGTCAATTGTCGCGGTTTGTGATAGGGTGCTGCCGAGATATACAAACTTATTGGCAGTATTAAGTTTTTGTCCCTTTCCTGTGATCACTGGTTCTGTGTAGGGGACACCTGGCGCTGGTTGATACATTACTAAAGTCTTCGCTGTGCTGATGGTGAGACCGAACGCATCACAGGCCAAAGAAAAGAGGTCCTGCTGTCCTGCATGTCTTTCAGACTGGTAGCATTTAGTGCACAATCGTCGGCGAACAAAAGGTGGCAAACAATGTCCGTCTTAGTTTTGGTCCTGGCCTTTAATCTACTAAAATTGAAGAGTCCTCTGTCAGCTCGATAGCGAAAACAAATTCCTGCACTGTTATTCCGGAAGGCATCATTTAACATGGCAGAGAACACCATGCTGAAGAGCGTTGGAGCCAGGACGCAACCCTGTTTGACACCGTTAGTTTTAAAAAAAAAATTATAAAAAAAATAAAAATATACAAAATTTGAAACATGGCAATGAAGTTCATTTCATTGCTTTATTCCAATTTTCCCCTGTTGGATTATATTTTCCAGCAGTGATTACCTATTGTCGATTAAAAATACAAGCGACAAATATATTTCATTCTTCTTCCTCTTATTTTCTGCGCTTTGCGGCATCCTTTTTTAGAAGAGTCCCCTTGGAGACGGTCGTTTTGCGTGCTTCATATATTTTTGTTTTGTTGTTATCTTCTTTTATTTATTTTATTTTCAATAGTTGTCGTCGACAAGTCGATTTCTCATACACCAATTAAATTGTTGGAATTTTGAAAAAAAGGAAAATGATGTGGTTTTTGTGTATTTTTTTCCGGTTAATTTTGTTTAGTTACACGGAGGTAAAAAAATTTTTGACGTAATAAAACTAGTGCGAGAGGGTCCATGGGTTCTTTACAATTTGTTGACTTGGGGTGGATAGGGGGCGGTGAGTAAAACATTTCACACAAAAGGTATTTTAGAAGCGTAGTCAAATTGTCATCGTGTTTATTTGATATTCTCCTGTGACTATTACCAGCCGCCATATATTAATTGTGACGTTCTTTCTGTGAATGTGTTTTAGCCCCAAATTGTAGAATTTTCTGGGTTTCATATTTAGTGGAATTTTATTACTGATTACCAATATATCAAGGTAACAAGAGCTAGGTGAGAGTTCAAATGAGAGAGAGAGAGAGAGAGAGAGATAAAGATAAAGATAAAGAGAGAAAGATCAGAGAAAGTAAAAGAACGAAAGAGAGACATATAAAGAGAAAGAAATAATATGAGAGAAAGAATCAAGAGATATAAGCAATCTAATAGAAATTGTGATTAGGGAAGAGTCAGAGGTCAAACTTAGGTAATTAGAACATGACATTTAGTGCTATGAGGTAAATAAAAATGGATATACCACCCGTTCAGAGTTTTGCGATAAACCCATCCCCCGTTTCCCCCAACCCCCCACCCCAAAAAAATCAAAAAATTCAATCAAATCGGGATGCGATTTTTAAAGACAATCTCTCCCCCCCCCCCTTTTTTTTTTACTGAAGACGACATATCTTTAGGTCATTGATTGAAATCGTAATAAATAGAAACCAAATAAAAAATGTTGAGATGAAAAACAAGGACGAGAGATTGGAAAATATAGACCAATAAAGAGAAGAAGAGAAAGCAACAAAGGTTAAGGGACCGTGAACAAAGAATAGATATCAAAAGAGAAAGAGAAAACAGGCGATGTAGTGATCAAGAGAACAAGGGATAGAAATTGAAGTAAAGTGAGAGATCAAGAAGGTGTTTTTGATGAAGGTGAAGATGAAGGTGAAGAGATGAGGAAAGATATCAATAAAAACAAGATCAAAAGAAAAAAAATCAAAACAGAAATCAGAGATAAAGAGCGTTAACAAAAACAAGAGAAATAACTTTCAAGAGGGAAGAAAAAAAATGAGAAAAGAAATCGAGAGACTACTAAAGAGAGTCATACTAAAGAGAACAAGATTCATCATCATCAGGTGCCATGCTGGGTGGCGTAGTCTGTCATGGCTCTCCACAGTTCTTTATCCACAGTATTATTTATCAAGGTCGTTGTTGTTTCCTTGGCGTGCCAGGTTGTCAAACTATCTAATATTTTCTCACGTTGTCGCCCTCTGTGTCTGGTGCCTTCAATCTTGCCTGTTGTGATTATGTTCTCTAAACCTGCCTGTCCCATGAAGTGGCCAAAAAAATGAAGATTGCCTTTTTCTTATGTTGTTGATTAAGGTCTGTTTCGCATTTAACTCTTTTAACACCTCAACATTAGTTTTTCTGGCAGTCCATGGTATTCTCAGCATTCATCTGTGGAACCACATCTCTGGTGCACTGCAGAACTCTCTTTCTCACCTCTAATGACAATGTCTTATTACACAGTATATTTTTCATTTTTTTCTGAATGTGTGTTTTGCCTGTCCTATTCTGCATCTTATTTCTGTTGAACTTCTTCCATCTGCTGTAATCATTGTACCTAGATATTGATTACAGCAGATGGAAGAAGTTCAACAGAAACAAGATTAAGATAGATAAAAAATGTGATATGATAGATTATACAGCCAATGGATAAGTGATGACATGTGAAGTGTGACATAATAAGTGATGACATGTGAAGTGTGACATAATAAGTGATGACATGTGAAGTGTGACATAATAAGTGATGACATGTGAAGTGTGACATAATAAGTGATGACATGTGAAATGTGACATAATATAGTGTGATATAGTATGATAGAGTGGAAATAGAAAGCGATATAAGGAGTGCGGTATACACTAAGAGAGATCAACCGAGAAAGTGGCCGAGAGATGTAGTGAAAAGACATATATAGTGATAAATGGAACACTAGAGATTAATAGAGAACAATAAATGGAACAATGATGATAAATGAACAGAGAAATGCTATAACGAATGATAGAGATTAAAATATATCGATTAAGAGAGGAAGTGAAATATTGGAAGGAACAGTGTGATATAATGAAGAAAAATGGTAAATGGAGTGATATTACATGTTAAAACAAAGCAAGTTTACATCGCTTCACCGTAGCCAAAGGTTGTTTTTGATAACCTGTAAGTTTGATTATTCTTTACCAAACGAATATATTTGTCTTATGTTCTACATAACTGATTTTTAGCAGACATCTGCTGAACTTTTATAAAGCATGAATCCATTTTTTCGTGTTTGCATTTAGTGTCGAGTTTTATATCTATCTTTGTGATGTGTCCTTTAGAACGTTGTCCTCACTGCCACTCTGGAAGCTTTTCGGTTCAGTGCAAGCTGTCCTGTCTCTTCCAGTGTCATTTTCGGAAGGTCTTTGATATCAATTACCCATCATAACTTTGTTCTGCCTCTTATTCTCTTTCCTAGAACTGTTCCCTCCACGTTAATCTTTCTAAGCCATTGTGCTTTTTATATGTCAATATGTTAGTTTGCGTTTTTTAACTCAATTCATACGTAAGCCCGTTATAACGAGACAGAGACGGCACCCTTTCAGGACGTAAGCCCGTTATAATGGGACTCCATATATACCCTCCAAATTGCCTTGTTTTGTTTGTAAATGACACGTCCTATTGTTCTTACAATTCGTATATTGTTATATTGTATAAGAATTTCACATTCAATTATCTTTCTTTTGATAGCTTAAATGACTTTCCATAGCTAATACTTTGTCTTCAGGAAGCTAGCGCCTGAATCATGATGGGGTCTAAATAATTAGCCTAAAATTAATTACGTCTAAACCCCGGGTATAATTACGTGTTGAAAGAGTTAATAATAGTTTTGAGGAGTCAGTCTTCTTCTTTGTTTAGGTCCTTCTGGATGCTTGGTTTTATGTCTTTCTGTCCATGATATTCTTAGTGCTTTTCTATAAAATTTTATTTAGAATACCTGTATTTTCAATATATTATAGTATTATAATGCTATTATGTAGGGTCTAAAGTATTTTTTTCTCTTAGGCGACTTCTGCGATTTCTGAAAAGTCGGAATATCTAATTATTAATACATTATTACTCTTTTTATTAATTCTCATCCGAACAACATCGAGGGTATTGCATTGTGTGTGTTTATATATATATATATATATATATATATATATATATATATATATATATATATATATATATATATATATATATATATATATATATATATATATATATATATATATATAGAGAGAGAGAGAGAGAGAGGAGAATGATAGAGATAAAAAATCAATATACATCAACAGAGTAATTGATAGCGAAATATAGTGTGAGACGGTGTGGAAAAATAAAAAGTGATACAGGGACTAATAAAAAATCCAGATGGACCAAGAGAATAGTGATAGAGCGAAAGTGATTTATTGTCATAGAATGGAGAAAAATATACAGTGATTGAGGGAATGAAGAAAGAGAAACGAGATCACAATAATTCAAAATATAATATATGGTGTTGAGTGATATAGTATGATACAGGGATATTGAGAGAGAAAGAGAGAGAGAATGTGATAGAGAGATAAAACGATTATTTAGAAAGTCGATTTTATTTCTCATAAAAAGATATCAATCTAAGGTTTCCTGAGTTTTCTAAAAACAGCATCTCCTAAAGAAAGTGTTTTCATGGTTGCTTTTGCAATTTCAGATGCGCATTGTTACTCTTCATTACTTCACTGATCATTATTTTAACACCTGGAAAAACGGTATTTTTTTGGCGCTTTTATCTTTCTTGGTGGTCTTCTATTGCTAAAAATTGCAGTTTTTTTTTTCATCGTAAAAGATATAGAAAACAATGTCTTAGAAGGTTTTAAATAAATACCGGAGTATTGTGGATGTGCAATGCGAATGAAGAATGTGTAATGATTGATTGCTTTTGTGAGAAAGAGAAAGAGTGAACGAACATTGATTAAATAATGATAAGACAATTGGGACGTTTGAGAAATCTAGAATAAAATGTAACCCCTGGTATTGTGGGGTTCATAACTAATGCATACAAAAGGCTTGCCGTTGATTGCAACAGTTGATATATGACACGAACTTCTTATATGAGCACACCACTACTGCCCTATAGGGGATCTTTGGGATACAATTACTGTTGTTCGTCAGTCAGAGAGTTTCGGTAAGGTTAAACACGGTAAAGTTATATTGACAGTAAGATGAAAGAATAATCAAGAATCTATAGTGGGAACAAAAAGTATCTGTTCATCACGCAGATTACACACATAGAATAACCAATTTCCCGGGTTATATAAGGACGTATGGGGATTGGAAAGTTGATGGTTTCATTCTGGATTTAATTAGACATCTTAAAACTATTTCTCACATTCACAGCGGTTTTTTTTGTGTGTGCAATCATGTTCTCTAAGACATTGTGGATAATTCTACAATTTTATAGGGGAGTAAAATTATATTTTCGTAGGCTGCATTTCTAACTTGTTATCTAGCTGTATGTATCTGTATCCGAGTTCCACATTTGTTATCTGATTGTATGTATCTGTAGCCGAGTTCCTCACTTGTTATCTGGTTGTATGTATCTGTAGTCGAGTTCCTCACTTGTTATCTGATTGTATGTATCTGTAGCCGAGTTCCTCACTTGTTATCTGATTGTATGTATCTGTAGCCGAGTTCCTCACTTGTTATCTAGCTGTATGTATCTGTAGTCGAGTTCCACATTTGTTATCTGATTGTATGTATCTGTAGTCGAGTTCCTCACTTGTTATCTGGTTGTATGTATCTGTAGTCGAGTTCCTCACTTGTTATATCGTTGCATGTATCTGTAGTCGATTTCTCACTTGTTATCTGGTTGCATGTATCTATAGTCGAGTTTCTCACTTTTTATCTGGTTGTATGTATCTATAGTCGAGTTCCTCTCTTGCTATCTGGTTGTATGTATCTGTAGTCGAGTTCCTCACTTGTTATATATAGTTGCATGTATCTGTAGTCAATTTCTCACTTGTTATCTGGTTGCATGTATCTATACTCGAGTTCCTATGTGGATTAGCAAGGATATCCCTCTGTATTTTGTGCAGTCTCTCTTAATGCTTTTATTCCTCCATATGGGAATGATTGTCGCGCTCCTCCAGTCTTCTGGTGTTTCTTGTTTCTTCCACATTACATTAAAAAGTATGTGTAACCCTTTTCCCCACTCTCTGCTGCTGCCTTGCTAAGTTCTGTGTGTATGTTATCAGAGCCTGCTGCTTTGTTTATTGGTGCTTTCTTTATTGCATTTTCTATTTCTGATAGTAGTATATTTGGTTCTAGGTTCATTGTAGTGTTTATTGTTGTGTCTTCATCTCCTTCTTTTAGATTTAGTAGTTCCTTGAAATATTGTTGCCATCTTTCCATTATTTGATTCGGTTCTTTTAGTGCATTACCGTTTCATCATTTATTATTTCTGTCGGTTCATATATATATCTTCTTTGTTTTTCATGTTCTTGATTTTCTTATAGAACTTCTTTTGTGAATTTTTATAATCTTCGTTGAGCATGACTCCATATTCTATCCATGAGTTGATTGTGGCAGTTTTAATGACTTTCTTGGCATTTGTTTTTGCTGTCTTGTATTCTATGTCATCTACTTGGTTTTTGCTTTTGACCCATTTCTTATATTTTTGTTTCTTTTCTTTTGTGACTTTTTTGACTTCTTCATTCCACCATGTTGTTATTTTTGGTTTATTTTCACTATTGTTCTTGTATTTGCATGCTTCTCCTGCTGCTTGTGTTATAGCATCTTTGAATAGTTTCCATTCTTCTTCTGTTGTTGTAGTATCTACTGGTAATTTTTTCGAATTTTTCTGTAATTTTTTGCGCGTATTGTTCCAGTGCCATGTCGTCCTTAAGCTTGTGTATTTTAATTGTTGTTGGTTTGTTATCTTTGTTGTTGTCTTTCTTCTTTCTCTTTCTGTTTGTTTTTACAGATACTATATGTGAACGCATGTTTTATATTAATGCATGGATATCTTCACGTGAAAAAGAATTGGAAAAGTTCTTTATCTTCAGAAAAGAAACTATTGAGTTTCGAAAACAAATGCCTTCGTAGGATAACTGGAGTGAATTCAAATTGAATGATAAAATCAAAGAAGAGACACATAAAAACTTCATCACATATGTTATTAGAAAACGCCGTTGCTCACATATCGGAGATGTAGGACCAACGCTCAGACAATAACAGAATACACCAACAATCTATTGCATGGATTCCAAAAGGATGAAGAGTCAGGGATAGACCAAATGAAACATTCAGAAGAACAATACTTAGAGAAATTAAAACAAACAATATTCATACTATTTATGAACTGCACAGAATAATTTTGAACAGACAGAATTGGAGAGATCTGACCTCTGCCCTATGCGCTAACTTCAACGCTAAAGGAAAATGAATGAATGAAATGAATCTTCAGGTGGAGAAATGTTTATGTGAATAATATATATATATGGTTTGTTCATACACTGTGTAGTTTGTAAAACAGTCACATAAAATGACAAATATGGCAAACTTGCAATGTAATTATGATGCCATATAGTGTTTACGTATGTAATTAGGTGTTATATTTTCACACAGTCATGATACTGTTTACTCAAATGAGATGAAAACAACGCTCTCAAAGAATATGTTGTATGATAATCTCAGATATCCACCAATAGAATATGGTAATATCTTACACTACTATCTTCTCTTCGAAGTGGCGCTGACCTGGGTGCGAAGCAAAGTTAAATATAGCTACATTTGATGGTATCGTATTACATAGATTTATCGCGAGATGTTAAACTGGAAAGTTCAACGCCACATAGAACATGAATGTTTGGTGAAAACTACGTTTACATATGAAGCTGGAGAAAAATAAATCAAATGCTTGTTCAAGTAAACCAAATGTTCTCAAACTGGTCTAAGTGGATCCCCAAGGGTCGATTTCGACTTTCTGATGGTCTATATAAGCGAGAATAAAAATTGGGAGTGCTCGAAATTTACTTTTAAAATAAAGGTATGAATACAAATTGTACGTGTTTTTATTATTTACAATTGTTCAATCTAAAATGCACCAGCAACCATGGTATTACGCAAAACGACTAGATATCATGAGGTGTTTTTTAATTGCAAGCGCAACATTATTGTCGACTCTAGCAACAAAGTAAAAGAAAACAAAGTTTACTATTATATGCTTCTCTGTCCCCGTAAAACATGTACGACATGGAACATTATATTATTAAATTGCGTTCCTATCGCCTTCGATAATTTTCCCCTTTGGCATTTCAATGACTTCGCACCTTCAAAATAGTGTCAGGTATGATTGACCGCGATTGAATAGGCGTCTATAAAATTAATAACTTAAATCCTTTATTGCTTCAATGTTTCTCATTGTAATTTATTAATGTACAAAGCAAGCTCCAGTATAAGAAATCGTCTCCATCCAAGAAGAATGAGTATATTTGATTTCCTGTGCCAAGGCAATTTATTGAATAACTATATCTGCTATTTCTAAAAAATGTATTCTTATTCTTTCTATTTTTTTCCCCCAGTGTTCCATGGTCCTATGCCTCAACGTCAATATTAATTTATTGAGTGAACCTTTCCGTCTTTTAGCAATTATGGTTTATTTGCGATTTTTTACGTAAAATGTACCTCTTATGGTTAGGTATATTTCCTTTCAGCCACGGACGTTAGTCCAATTTGATTATACCAGAGCGTTACAACAATGAAAAAAATAGTGGAGGTTGCAGATCTGGTAATCCAATTACAACGACCCTCCTAAGATTACTTAATTGACAATTATGATTTGTGACACAAGATAGCTTAGCTTGTGTGGTTCCTTGCGACCTGATAGCGTGATATCGTTCCTGTCGGGTTAGAGTTGGCAGATTTGAATCATAATCTTCACATTCCTGATGCTTGTTGCACATTTGTATTCTGGAGTTTGTGACACGAGTTGATGTATTTGTACTCCGAGGTGGTAATGGCATGTGCGTAGTATAAACATAGCTATCTTTTTATGATGATTTTAGTTGCTTGAGTAGCAGGTTCCAATATTTCTATATTATTATTGATTTAGCGTTATTGTATTATGTAGAATGTTTTTATTGAGCGTATTTGCTGACACAATTTGCAAATCACTGTTCATAAAAACACGTTGAACAAAAAACATTACGTTTTGTAAATATTTTTTATATTTATTTTTCATATATCAGTTTTCCGAGATTTCTCTGCTAAATAAAAAAAATCCCAAATAAAAATTCATTTAAAAATGCAAATCTTTGGTACTCTGTTATTGCAAGAAAGTCAACGGTAGTACCTGAGTCACTGTTGGCACTGAAGAGAAACACATTCATTATGGTGACTGAGATTTGTTATGGAAACTGAGTAAAAAATGTAAATAAATATAATATTAAAATCCCAATTACCGGCAACATTTGTAGCACTTTCCTCTTTGGCGCTGTGGGGAATTCTGCTAATTAACACGAACAGCAACAACAAAAAGTTGTATTGCTAATCAGTTTGATTTTACCAAACAATTCATGTAACACATTTTGCAACTATTAGCAGTTTTCTGTTTGATGATATTTTACAGTTTGTAGAATATTATATTCGGGAAATATCGACCAATCTGGATTTTTATTCGTTGTAGTTATTATCTAGACATTATTTCCCTTTAGTATGCTGTCCTTGCTTTCTGAAATATGCATGTAACCTGCATGTGGCTGAAATAAAATAAGATATATTTGCCGATCGAGACACACTCAGTACCGCTCAGCCACAGAGCCGGACAATTATATATTATTATGGTAATATTATATTTTCTTGTTCCCTACTGCACATATAGCTGAAACTGTCGATCTCAATTCATGTATGGTTGTACTTAACCAGGGTGATCTACTATATATATTAGCAAAGGACAATTTACAGCGTCACAGTTAGGGGGAGTATTTCATTCTGAATTGTCCATTGTGAACCGATTCTCACTCAAATAGCTAGAAAATAGGTCCTTGTCCAAGATAGTTTTGCGCTGATCTCACGCAGGCATATATATGTTAGTATATCCGACTTTTCCCGAGCTTTTCATTGGCTGGCAACATGAAGTGTACTCAAAGCGACAAATGATCATTCGCATAAGCCAAAATGAGTGACGCTGTGTGAGATGAACAAGCAAGGATATACTTAAGAAAAACTTGGTAAATACGGGAAATCTCTGCTATTTTTGATAACAAACGACAATTTCTAAATCTAGATGTTTCTTGTTTAAATCTTGCTACTTGGCCGTATTTAAACGTTGCAGTCATATAGACTGTGTTGGAAAAAGTGAAAAAGTATTGAACATTACATCAACTAAAAGATTGCCGTCTTTCTTGCTATTGCTTGTGTGCACATAAAATAAGGAACATATTTTTTTACATACACATATATCTGTACTTGAGGATATTTCTCAAGGCATTAGATTCCGCTGATAGTTGAAGTCTTCTTTGCATGAAAGAAAGCTCTGGAGAAACGCACATCCCGCATAGGAAAAAATTAGCTTCAAAGTTCGTAATTTCTGGGGATTTGAAAACAAAATAACTTTATCCACTGTATTACAATAGTGTGTTCCTTTCTACTTCTCTAGACATCTTTAGCCTTCAACTTCCACCATTCTCTTAGGTGTGCTTAGTGCGTAGATTTGTTTTCTGAGTGTCTTCATCTTTAATTTCATGTTATCTTGGATTATCTAACATGAGTACCTGATGGTAGGAAAGAGAGAGGACACATACAAATATGAAGAATAGTGATAAAGAAATTAAAAGATGAACTGCAACGGCGGGAGCATAATACAGGAAATAGTTAACTGTAGATAGATGTGATGTATGTAGTCATTTGGTTTGTGTGGTTAGACACAATATTTTGCAACTGTTTTGCCAATATTAATATTACCAAATAGTTGTAGTGATTTCATGTCTGCATGCGAAATGGTGGAACATGTCTTCAACAACTTTCCGACAGCTTGCTTTCTACGTGACACTAACAAGATGAACACCAGCAACTGTCCACAACCCAGAATTGTGTTTTATTTATAGTTAGATTTTCGCTCGCGCACGCAAACAGTTCCACAAACACTCCTAGCAAAACCAGCCAACCAAAAAAAAATCTCTTCTATAATTGTGATTGTTTTAGAAATATCCATTCTTCCATCCTGTTTTTTCCCCTTGCTTGAAATCTTAAGATTTGAGAAAGAAAAAAAATCGTGAGTTAAGGAAATATAAACTCAATTTTTCTTGAAATAAAGGTAACTAATTCAGTACAGTAAACCCGTTCGTCACCCTTGATATCGCTATCCACCCACCCTTAGTTGATTCTCCATTTCTGACGAATCTCGACGAAAACAGAATCATTCATGACACTAACATATGGAGTATAACGTGTAGATTTACCGCCACCTGAGATGCTATCTTGCACATTTATACCTCACATCCAGCTCAGAGCTCTGTCTGCTGCCCCTGGTAAAAATTCACGGTAGTCTGCATTCAATTTTGACATTTCCATTGCCAAAAAAAAGTACACCTTATTTGAGCAGATGAGTCTTATAATCTTATTGGACTTGCAGTAGTGTCATTGAACCGTCTTTTTTCCCTTTCAAAATCTCATGTTGAGTAGCATATTCTGTTTTCTGGTGCAATTTAAAAAAATAAATTTTAATCTGTTTCAATTTTATCAAAATAATTAGTTTAGCATTATTTGGCATGTACTTGCTTCCTACCTTATTGTAAACTCTTATTTATTTTAAATGTTGATTAAAAAAATACGCTGACGTTCTAAGGAAACAAATGTGTAGCACTTCGGCGATATTTGTAATTGTTAAAGAGCGGGAAAATTTTGGTAGCATATCCTATTTGGGACGAAGGGATTAAAAGTATTTTTTGGCTGTAGTGATTTTCTAGGCATTATTAAAATTGGTAGATTACCATTTCTTTCTGAACGATCTGGATGTACAATTGTCCCTTGTGAAAACTGTACCTGGTACTTTGGTCACACACCATATTTCTCTCAGCTACAGAATCGGATAGCGAGTGGATAGGAAACATATTGCAAAGAATATATTTATCTATACATTCCAACACTGTGAGATTGTTCGGTTGTTAGGGCGCTACATTATTATGCAAGGTTCTGGCTTTACGTCTCCACACATGTATTGTTCAATGGAACAAGTAGTACAAATAAGATTAACTTGTGCAGTTGGTGAAGGTGTATCCATTGAGGAGGAACAATGCCTCACTGAGCACACAGAAACTCGAGTTTAGTACATTTGAAGTGAACTTTAACATTAGCCCACTTTGTGCAAGTATAACACACGGACGACGTTATTTTTCTTAAGGGGCTGTCCATAAATTCCTTCTACAATTATATAAAAAACTTTAGCTCTTTGTTAACTCTAATATTTTATGGTAGTGCGTCCTGATATATCATAATTGGACTTTGTTGCTCGCTGGTTTAAAGTGGCGCGCTTCTCCAGAAGAGAAGCAAACTCATTAACTACCTACTACTTCTACGATATTTTCGACCTCTCTCCTCCCTGGGCCAATAACTGTCAAGAATTAAGGTACTTCTATTACTTAATTATGTCAACAATTCAGGTACTTCTATTGCTTAATAATGTCAACAAAAATCTCCCCCCACCCGCGCCACATAAATAATAACATGTACGAAAACATTTGCATAACTTGTTTGAAATTTTAAGAAATTATGTTTCAAAATAAATAAAACAATGTCTATAAAGCATCATTGTTGACGTCATATTTTGTTGACCCTCCTCTCTATCCTGTCAACACTGTCACCTTTTCAGACCCATCCCTCTAATTATTGGCATAAATTATGAACAACCTTTAAACTGTCATTTTTTAGCTATGCAGGATGCGGAAGGTCTGAATGTCTCATCAATGAACCAACAATTAGACCAATCACAATGCAAGAACAAAGTCTCTAGTTGATAACATGAAAGTCTCACCAGTGACCCAACTTTTGATCAATCACCATGTAAGAACAAAGTCCTTCGTAGATGACATGAAAGTCTCATCAGTGACCAAACATTTGATCAATCACCATGCAAGAACAAAGTCACTAGTAGATGACATGAAAGTCTTATCAGTGACCAAACATTTGATCAATCACCGGGCAAGAACAGAGTTCCTAGTAGATGACATGAAAGTCTTATCAGTGACCAAACATTTGATCAATCACCGGGCAAGAACAGAGTTCCTAGTAGATGACATGAAAGTCTTATCAGTGACCAAACATTTGATCAATCACCGGGCAAGAACAAAGTTCCTAGTAGATGAAATGAAAGTCTCACTAGTGACCCAACATTTGATCAATTACCATACAAAAACAAAGTCACTAGTAGATGGCATGCTAATTAATAAAGTGTGGTTTTCCTTTTGTGAAATCCCCACAGCATTACATCTATATAATTGTGTTTTTACATTCTATGAGCAGGTTCTTTCTCAAGCATTGCAAGCACACTTTTGAGAGTTGGGAGTATCTCTGGGTGTAACATATTTCTATAATTCTGGGTATAACATATTCAGAAGCATCAGACGGGATTGAACCCATCTCCTTCTTTCTTATTTTCTCTATATCTCCTCAGCCCTTCCTAATTATGTTATTCATTTGCTAGGTACGAAATAACATACGGAGAAAGATTTCTATTGCAGAGAATGATATAAGAGCTCTATTTGTTGTATTTCCTAGGATTGAAACAAACAAACAATTATTCCTTCTATATATTCTCTCTTTATAATTATCAGATATAATACAAACACTACAAAATGTGCTGAAGATTAGTTTTACATATAATAAATACACATGTTCCACGTTTCGTCTAAGTGAGCCTGTGTTAAAATAGCGACAAACAAATAATTTCGTGTATTATATTTGTTTTACGTAAACTTCTGCTAAACATATTTTATATTGTTTACCTTATATTTATTTACTATATGGTCTGGAGTCTTAGTACAGTCTCCGTTCATTTATTTTCAAAAGTATTAACTCTTTGACTCCGTACGGTTTTCCTGCTGTGCCGAACACGATAGTAAATTTATATTAAAATGTAGATTTGAGACCCTTTTCTGCATAGTGGGTCTCTAAATGTAAATATTAGCGGCTCAGTATTCATTCTTTTCAACACATCTAGAACTATCCTATTACATATTTTTCTTTGTGAAATTTTCCTTCCTTCCGTCTTTCCTTCCGTGTCTCTTGTGTTCTGGGTTGTTTCACATTCTATCTTTCTATTAATTTCCTGCAGTCAGTCAATATTTTATATAGCCGTATTTTGTTAGGTAATCAGATATAAGAAATATATGTCATATTTTATTACATATTTCTTTAGAATATCAGAACTATATTTTATTATTTTCTTTTCTCAAAATATATGTTTCTGTTGTACACTGAAACCACCACACATAATATTTTGTGACTTATACATTTCTAACACCCACACTTGTGACACTTTGAAACCTCCATCTAAAGAAATATATTTTAATATGTGGAATCCTTCACGTCAGTGTTGAATACAAAAATATGTATAGTTCCATTTAGTTACACGTGCCAATAGATTAATGAAATTATGGATTTATTAAAATTAACACATCTAAAAAATGAGCGCAGCAAAATTGTTCGTGTTTTGGATTGTCCGTCCCACCGAAGACGGATGTGTCGGGCCATTGGCGCAAATAAAACGGCGACACAACGCATTTCCATTTTCTGGACTACATCCTGCTGGAAATCTAGCAGGACCATGATCCAGCTAGATCCAGTTGGAGTTTGAGAATGAACGCAGAAGAAGAAGGATTGTCCGTAAATCGAAAGTATGTAATATCGCATAGTGAGATTTTGATAAAATGGCTTACAAAATACAAAAGATAAAGTCGATCATTTAGCTAAATATTAAGTCGATGTTGATAGAACACCGAGAGGATACCAGTTGGCACCCTTGTTCTCTATGCCAGGCGATGAAGTTTGAATTTGAGTTCCAGATTTGTGTGTGTGTGGGTAGGATTCGTTTTTTAGGAAGACATTTTTGAAAGTCTCTAAGATAATCAACAAATATAATCCATAAAACCCTTAACCCGCTAGATTGATAGGAATAAAGTAATGTATACACCCAAACATATTTCTCCAATGGTATCCCCAGCGATACAGATACGTGTATAATAAATAAGAACATGTTCATTATTTGATGTTATCTATCCAGTATTTCAGCAGACACGAGCATACGCAGATCCAAATATCAAACACGAACATAAACTTGAGCTCTTTGTTACCTCTAATATTTTATGGTAGTGCATCGTGATATATCCTTCAACGAAAACCCTACGTTTAATGGCAAGTGTGGATGCTATCAATCATGATTCACATGGGGATAGACAATAAACAACGAAAACCCTAATACTTTGTAATAATAGAAATGAGAAATCTTATACTCTGTCGGGAACGCTTCATAAAATGGAATAACCCAGGTACTCAGTATTCTTCACGAATCAAAATATATAATCCACAGCGCATACATGCAAAAAGTAGAAGAAACAATTGGAAGTGGAAGACAAACCTGATGCATTATCTTATCACTAAATGCATCAGCAGACTACACCATTTCGCGGAGTTCACTGCACAAAGTCCAATGCACACTACTAGATCACATCTACTGCCTAAGGATCTCATGCACAAACAACTATCAACATGAATCCAGAATCCAAACCTCCAGAACACATATTCAGGAATGACCAACATACAAAGAACACATTTGGTGGATTAGACCAGATGATACAGAGCTGAATAATTCTGAAGTAACCTCTCTAAACTAAAGAAGATAGTTTTTCCTGTATGCATGCTATGTCGATTTCCTCGGTGTGTAATCGGTTTGCAAGTGCAGTATTTTTTATTGTACACACCCTCTGCATTCCACTGCAATATTTTTAAGTGCTAATTTTTGTCTTTGTCTGCGTCATGATCTATATGTGATTTTTTTGAACCAGTAGTTTTTTTTCCTCTGATCTCTTTTCCTGGCTCCACAAATTGAGACAGAAGTACCACCAGTCGCTGAGGGTGGGCTCCTTCGAGGCTTAGAGCCTAGCACTTCATCCGCCTAACGGGATTCCACAGATGAAGCACCAAAACGAATCATCTGTAACCTTTTATTTGACACGTGAAGTCATTGCGTGACACTGTGGTTTTCAGCCTTGGCTGGACTATTTTGCACCTTTCGGTCCAGTGTCTCCGTCTTCCATCTGACTTTTGAGTCAGGATGTGTTTCCCTAGTCCTTATCCATCCAAGGATTGTCCACAGGGCAGTAGAGGTTTCATTTTGGAGTTTTCCTTCTCCTAGACAGCTTGCCTAACAGGGTTAACGAGTACCATCTGCCCGGGGTTTCGAGGTAGAGTTCCCCTCTCCTAGGATAATTTTGTTGTTGCCAGGTATTCATTATCCTCCTCTGTGGTTTATTTCTTGTAATCTTAGACACCTCTCACTCAGGGAAGGTGATTTAAGAACATTGCTCTCTCTTGTTCTAATATCTATAATTCCCCATTTACCCTACCCAACCCTCTAACCCTACCTAAACCCTATCCCTCCCCCCTCCCCTCCCCCTGGCACATTCCTGGAGTGGGGACTGACCCCACTCCAGCAATCTGAACTTATAGCGGCTCATACTCGCTTTGATGCTGCCAGTCAATGGACATATGGGGTATTTCAGTGGGGGATATCAGCGCCGCCTGATATCCCACCCCGTCCTCGTGGTCAGCGACACCGTTTGGTCAGCAGCTGTTTATTTGCCCAGAGGGTTATTCACAGCTGGCCTCAAGAGGCTTTTCCACTATCCGCCACCTGTGGACGCTCATTGTAGGGGGTCGGTATCCCCGGCAGGAAGAAGACTGTGACTTCGTCTTATCGACGAGTATGACAATCCAGCATACCCGAAAAACTAATCACAAAAGGAGAAAAATGTAGGCACACATATTCATACCATGCTAGTTTTCGTTATTTTACTTTTGAAAACAGTGATTTTTGTCGATTTGTACACATCTCTATTTCATATTTGATGTACACATTTGTCTTATACTCTACATTAAATACCTTAATTAAACTCGTCTGTAACACTTGTAGTTAAAAATATGTATAACAAGTTAATATATAACTTTAAATATCCGCACATGTAAAACAGCAATAATAACAAATTACACAGAAGTACTTTGTCAATGCTCCTAGCTCAAATACTGCTTATGAGATCATCGTCTGTGTGTAAGTAATGGGAAGCGGGTTAGTCTATAAATTAATCATAAATAAAATCAGTATCTTAGTTAAAACCAATCTATACAAATCACTAGTACTATATATTCATTTAGAAAAATGTGAGAGCTGGACACTCAATGCATATACAGAAATAAGGATTCAGACGTTTGAATACTAGTGCTACAGACATATGTTCGCATTAATAAAAAAAAAGAAATAGAAAATGCATCAGATACAAATAATCGAAGGTTCAAATCAACAATAGGTAATACTGAAAGAAGTAAAATGGCACATGAAAAACTGAGGATGCAATAAAAGGTGGGAAAATACATTTTTTTGGAAGTATTAAAAAAAAAGTCAGGATCGATTTTTCCATATTCGTCAGCATAGCTGGAGCCAAGGATGTGTGGCATGATTTTTGTGTTGATTGCTTCAATGTTGCGTGGCATCACTGGGGCCTTAAAAAATTTCAAGTTTTATTATTAATATTATGTGTTATTATTATTATTATTATTATATAATGGAGCGGATCATACATGGTTATTATCTGAATGTGTAAGAATGATTCTTCTAGCATATACAATTCCTAAAAACTTATATTAAGAAAATTTATTTTAGACACGCGTTTGAAATAAAGTCTCCATAAAAAAAAGACGATAATAACACAGAAACATTCATTTAAATTCTCTGCAAGCAAAATCTGTGAATAGTGTAATAAAATTCTAAAAACACATAAAGGTAGCGAGATTCTACAAATTCATGCAACACCCCCCCCCCCGCCAACCAACCTTCCACTGTTTTCTGGTATTGTTGAATTTATTATTCATTTGTTACTCCATTGGCAGCTTCACAATTAAAATTCACAAATGAAAGTTTAGTAAATTTCACAACTGATGGAAAATGTAAACTAAAATATAAATAAAATATCTATACTTTGACATAACAAAATACCATTTGACTATATTATATAAGGGGGTGCAAGTACAGTTTCTGACAGACTAACTAGTTTTAAACTATCATATAGACTGGTGATATGAAGAATGCAACCCATTAGCCAAATCAAGCACACCAATCTATTTTTAATGGTCAGCCATATCTTTTAAAAATTACGTCGTACAATGTCTTTTACACTGACCAAATATCAGTTATAAGTTATCGCATCAAAACTGAAAACTATGACGCTAAACATTGATAAAGGAAAGGTGCACAGAATATCATAATTTTTCTATTCTTCGCTGCACTACTGACGTACCTCGTAAACATGCGGGGATTTATATCAAACAAATTTTCTACACATTATTCAAGTTCACTTTTTCCAAGAGAACTGCAAAGGCTACAGTTTTTCCAAGTCTCATGGATTACACAGTCCCGTGGAACCATTGGTTTCGTCCTCCAAAAGTGACACTATTTGACTTTTTTTGTGGGTGAGGGTTCATTGATTTGTATATTTTGTGTCTACAACGATGTAAACCGCGAGAAGTCAATTAGCATCAAGTTTGAATTACGATTACCGTTGCGTCCTCGGGAATGTATAATTGATGAAGTACTCGGTTACTCAAATTAGGATATTGTTCAAAAACTATAACATTGCTTCAACGCAAACGTTTACTCAATTTTACCAGAACCATAAATTGATCAATCAATTAATCAATAAACCCATAACCCTTCAGGGTCGTAGGGGTACCACATTGGATGCTTCAGCACACAGAGTCCTCCAGCGAATTCTATCCTCAGCGATGCGGATGAGTGTGGAAATATCTTGCCCTGTCCATTCCTTGATGTTGTCTGTCCATGTCTTTATTTGTCCTCCTCTGCTTCTTCCACCCTCGACAGTTCCCTGCAGTATTGTTTTTGACAAGGAATCGTGCCTTATGTTTACATATAAGTTCCTATCATATTTCAATACACCTTATTAGATAGAATATTAATTAATTTTAACGGAAATGCCAAGGTTCAGGACCTGTGATAGTGTTTATTACCCAGCAAAAATGTGAGATTGTGCAACACTCAAACACACACACACATATACACACACACATACACTGCCCCATAAAAAGGGAAACGTATGTACCACACAACTTGTTTAATCTTTCCAATGTCATAGACCTTAATTTTTTACCTATACGTAAACTGTACACTTTTAATACATCGTGTAGTGTAATAAAATATATTATACCTATAAATGTTAGTCATTTTTGCTTCCTAATTTATTTAAGTCGTTTACCTGTACATTTTTAATATGTATTTTGATCCCTAGAACATTTAAGACATTTTGTTTCCAAAAAGTTGTATAATTAAACATTTTGTGTGCATTTAAAAATGTTAATTTTTCCATTTTTCCTTCAGTTAGTTTTCTAAAATAAAATGTGCAGTATTTAAACTACTTTATTTCCTATGCATTCAGTTTTTGCCCACCTTGACTCCTATCACTATAAAACCACACATTATATACTATATACAATATATAGAAATGAGTAATACAACCATACGGTTATATACGAATTTTCTTAATTTGTTTTACATATTCTGAATAATTAAACTTACTACACTTACAATTTTCAGTTAATATTTTTTTTTCCACGAGAAACCTTCAATCTTTTATGTATTGCCCTTTTCGTATTATAGACGGTTCTTTTGCAAGTGCGCGTGCCTAGGTAGTGTTAATTAAGAAATTAATCTGTCACTGCTGTTTTTCATTAACCTTTGCTTTTCGTGTGCGTCTCTTGTGCTTTAGTTTGCTCCTCAGAAGCGTTAAAAGTTCCTACACCTTGGTGCAATGTCGACCTCTTTGTACCATAGTTGTCTGCCACATTTTCCCAGCTATTGTGTTCAATAGAGAAGTCTTTTATTGAGGCTTTAAGGCAAACATCTTTGTATCTGAAGTGTAACCTGCTTATCTATTCCCTTCCAAAAGTTCGTCAAACAATAAAGGCTATGGGATACAGTTGTTGTTCATCTTTCTCACATGATCCAACCATCTTAATCGTATACTGCTGATTGCTCCCATAATTGATAGTAATTTAGCTGGCTGCAGTATCTCTGTGTTTGTGAATTTGTCCTGCCGCTTGCTGTTCATTATAAATATTACAATAAAGGGCTTAAATAATTATCTCTTTAAGGGTGTCTTTGAATCGTTTGTTCTTTCTGATCAAGTATATACTGTCCATGCACGACCGTCAGCAGTATATTAGACCCGTTTACTAAAATGTAAACATGAATTAGTCTCCGATTGCGTGAAATCTATTGTATGGCTATTTATGGCATGCGACTTCAACTATGTAAATAGAGACCAATTAAAATTCCAACAATAATCAAAAGCGTAACAAAGGGGGTCCAAATTAATTGAGCTAGGAGGCATGTATCGTCGAGAACAACGGTCCATGTATCCTAAACTAGGGTAGTTAACACAAAAATATGCGCTATAGACTTTTTACTCACGAAGATGCCCAAGAAAAAACAAACAGCCTGCAATTATTCTCTGCACAACTTGGGCTTGAAATCAACACTTCCAAAACGAAAATATTTGACCTTACCAACAAACCAACGGACATCAAACTAAATGACAACAGTCTTGAAAAAGTCGAAAACTTCACATGCATTGGCAGCAAGTTATCAACAACAGTAGATTCATCAACAGAAATATCACACCGTACTGCACTGGCTGCTAACTCATTCAATAAACTATCAAATATCTGGCATTAAAAAACACTAAGAAATAACACAAAACTCATAATCTTCAACTCCTGCATAATTCGAACATTAACATATGGATGCGAAAGTTGGAAAGCAACTTCAAAACTAGAGCAAAGACTAAACACATTTGAAAATAAATGTCTTAGAAGGCTACTGAACATACGATGGTCAGACTTCAAATCAAACACAGTTGTCAGACAAGAATCAAAACAAGAATATGTATCCACCTATATTAGAAAGCGTCGATGGAATTACATCGGACACGCACTACAAATGGATACTGAAAGACTTCCCTGTCAAGCTTTGATGTGGTCACCAAAAGGCAAGGGAAAACAAGGAAGACCAAAAGAAACTTTACGTAGAACTATCACAAGGGAAGGTTTCACCATCGGTATCAGAAACAATGAAGATTTAAAGCAAATTGCAATGAAATGAGAGACATGGAAATCTATAGCATCCGCCCTATGTGTCGTCTTAGGCCCTAGAGGAATAACTAACTAACTAATAGACTTTTAGTTGCGTAACGAAGCTGATGTCCTTCATAACACATATTGTTACACAGTCTATAAAATACAAGTCCCTTTAAAGATTCTTCTGGTTTGACCGTGGTCATCAATATGATCTGCTCTAGATCAAGTACTTCAGAATTCAGATATGTGAATCTTCCAACTTGGGTGCATGTCTATTTTTTAACTTTAATGACCTTGTTAAAGTATAGTTATCTGGGAACGAATGAAAATAGGAACTGCGGAAGTCTGTGGTTAATGCTTTATCGTATAGTTGAGTGATGCACTGTTAAATTCCCCGTTTAATTGAACATATTTAAAATTCACCAATTGCTACTTTATCGACCCGAACTAAGAAACTGGGTGCCAGATATTTTAGGAAAGTGATGGTTGCATGCATTATACTGACTACATAAACGTTAGGTTTGTCGTTGGTCAGTGATGAATACGGGCAAAATACTGTATTTTCCAATAGATCTAGGTGACGTGGGGCAGTGGTATTTATTAGAATTAGAATAAACCTCCATCTCTAATGTTAACATTTACACAGAAAGTGATGACGTCAACAAATACATATTTTATATTATCCGCATAGACTCATCTGGAACACTCAGTGTTTGCGAGAAAAAAAAATCATTATACATTCTTTATTCTATTCCAGTGATGAATTCGTATAAGAAGAACTGCACAAACGAATATTAAATTACATTGTAAGAAAGAAAACCATCGTAGACAATATATGAAAACATAGAGAAGATTGGGGCGTACGTGGAGTAATAGGTGAAGCTAAATATAAAAGATTAGAACAAATTCAGAATGGAAATAAGACAATGTGAAAGATGAGTATTTGAATAACAACAGCTGCAAATATATATATGTTTATGTGCGTGTATAAAGGTGCTCACATCGTTAAGAAACAGCACATTGCAGAGGAACAAGTAAAAGTGCTAATTGAAAGGACAGAGAAGCAAACATATAGATGTCGAACTCTGATTATAGATCGTCGGTGAGTCTATGCCAGGGATGTACTTTTCAATCAGAACGTGTTCATCGGAGAGTTCCAAGACTGAGACCATCTTCATCGAGATTGCGATGAACATCTAATATATTATGTGAGTATATATATATATATATATATATATGGCGAATATCCCTGCACGTTCAACTTTTTTTGCAAAATAGTTTTAGAAAGTTAACTGTTTCTCACAACATGTCCAAACCAAGCCATACTACTATGGTGTACTAACCCAAAAGTGGTTCTTGACAACCTTCATCCTTGTCTATTTCCGAACGAACCGCATGTCAACAAAATCACTGTGCACTAATTTACATTGATGGTGACACCACGTTTTATGAAGTGGGAGTATTTAGTGCGGATGTGTGTGACAATAGTGCACAGCGACTTTATAGATACTCTATATTTTATCTCATGTTCGACGTAACTGAAAATGGAAATGCTGAATTGTTTTTCTGGACTAATCTATTGCTTGTTTTTCGCCAGTATTGTTTGTGCATTATTTATTTTCAGGAATGTAGTTATTGTATTCTTGTTTCACCATAACATTGAACATGAAACACTGATTTAATTTGATGTTCCACAGCACTAGTTGATGTTAAATATAATAAAAAGCACCAGTTTACTTATAACAGCAATAAATGCTATCCGATAAGTACAGTTTATAAAGGAGATGGGCGCCATCTGATAAAATTCGGCGCAGTGTTACATCATTTGCAATAATCCGAGAATCAGCGCAGTATGGACAGTATGGATCGTGTATGTTTGTGCTGATGTTTGCAATGTGGCACACTGACAGATTATGGACCTTATTATTTTATGTAGTAACAGCATATATATATATATATATATATATATATATATATATATATATATATATATATATATATATATATATATATATATATATATATATATACATATATTGTGTTATCTGAGATGGTTTGCAGAGTACGTTCTGAAGTCGAGACTTATCGTATGTGCGACATGATTAGTAAAAAAAGTCAACCCATATAATTTATTAACGCCGTAGGTGTGTGAGATGTTAGAGATCTCACATTTCAGTGTCTCTTCTATATGCGGGGGGGGGGGGGTAGTCATCTTCTCTACCTCGCAGTTTTGGCTTGCCTGATTAATCCGGTACCCAATTAAGGCTGGATCGTCCCGGAAGCAGTTGCGATCTTAAAAACATTTCCGCCTAAATTGGCGGAATGAACCCAGGACCACATGCGAAGCTAGTGCACTAAGCACTGCACTACGCGTCCTCCATGAGTAGCTAATGACATGATTACCTAATCTTGAATCTCCTTTATCTTTCAATTATCTTAAGACGTGACATAACCAACGTGGAAGCTAACCAATGGCTGAATTACACATGCCTTATAAAAACAAGATATTAATTTTTACCAATTACAAAATACCTTTCACTTTTCATACGTGAAGTACGAACCAGCTGAAGTGGTCTGTTTGAATGGTTTAACCCAGTGTTTCCCAACGTGGGGCACACGCCCCACAGGCGGACAATTTGATTGCTGGGAGGGGGGGGCAATTTCTAAAAATTGTGGGGAATAGTCGATTTTTTTAATATAAAAAAATATGTATATATGTATTAGGGCATCAGAATACTAAAAATACTTAGGTGGGCCATTGTAGGAAAAAGTTGGGAAACACTGGTTTAATCAGTTCAGAAGACCTGTTTGAATGGGATAAACAGTTTAATACAATCTGTTTGAATGTGATAAACAGTTTAATACGATCTGTTTGAATGTGATAAATAGTTTAATACGATCTGTTTGAATGTATAAACCGTTTAATACGATCTGTTAGAATGGTTTAATGGGTTGTCCATGAAATGTGTCAACAGTTATGTGAGGAAGGTTCAATTTGTTCTGATTGAATCGAATACGTTCAAAATGATCTGTTTTAATGGATTAAATTCAATATGGTCTGTTGGAATTGTATAATATCAATATGGTCTGTTGGAATTGTATAATATCAATATGGTCTGTTGGAATTTTATAATATCAATATGGTCTGTTAAATTTTATAATATCAATATGGTCTGTTGGAATAGTGTAAATTCAATATGGTCTGTTGGAATTGTATAAGTTCAATATGGTCTGTTTGAATGGTTTAAGTTCAATATGGTCTGTTTGAAAGGGTTGAAAATGTTAAAAAATAGTCTCTATTAACAGGTTTAAACGTCCGTCTTCAGGGATCCGAAAGGGAAGAACATAATAGAAACACCGTTTATCTTCCTTACATGTCATAAAAGGTTATGTGGTGGAGTTGGTTATCCTATTCCAAAAATGATCAAAGTGGCAGAAAAGCAAGCCTGAAGTCGGATGTATCATAACGTACGGCTCAGATATCGCAGTAAAGTTGTAAATCATGACACATCGGGACTATATTCTTGGGACTATTTTCTGCAAATCTGCAGGAGTTTGAGAGCTAATTCAAACGAAGAAGAACAGGTTTTAAAAATGTAACGAATAAAAAATAGATACCTTCTCAATGCTTCATAGTTATTACTCAATAAAGAAAATAGATGCTCAAGGCTTCATAGTTATTACTCATTTACATGTTCTGTTTAAGGTTAGTCAGTTCGTTATGAACATGCTATTTGTGTCTGGTGAATTTTGGTTGTTAGTTGTCATTTCGCGAAAAAACTAGGTATATAGGTTGGTTGGTTGGTTGGTTGGTTGGTTGGTTAATTAGTTGCTGATCCAGCGGTCCATGGGCTCATGCTCTTTGACCTAATGCCATTAAATGGCATTATATTGCTGGGAAATCTGTGGATTTTCGACCCACCCCGGGACAGAACCAGAGAATAACTATCACACCTCCAGGAAGGTAGGTTTCAACTTATTCACTGCTCCTAGACACTGTAGCCAAGATAGGGTTCACTGTGCTCATTCCCCGCCACCAATTGACTACTGGTTATGCTGAACTTCTCCATTGCTCTAGGCATGCAACCAAATGCTCAAGTCAAAAGGATTGTCACGTCCTGAGTCACTGTGCCTCTATGATGGGTCTCAGCCATAGGAAAAAACAGTGCTGTCAGTTTCCTCGTCCCCAGTGCTGCACAGTACATCTCTGGCTCCCTCCCAACCACAGAGGGTACATACATATATATTCAGGTAAACATGAAACACATTTCAACAACAAAATAAAAGCTTAACTGTATAGATGACGTGCCATGAAGCTTCTCTAAGAAGATAACCTCAATATAACGGCATGTCATCCACTAAGGTTTTCTGTTGCATGTATGGTTTGTGTAGTGGGCCATTGGTAAGACCCACAGACGCAACCACATGCGTAGGTACATAGGAAAATTGTGTGTCTATGTTTCGTAAATAACGTTTTATGATGTTGTGTGTTATTTGTATTTAGACGACTTTGCACACGTCACATATTTGTTTAGGAGGTGTGATTGGCTCAATTTGTAAAAATGATGTGTCACATTGTTGGTGGTTGTTGCCTCATTATCGGATTCGAATCATGTGTGTAACCTGTTTTTAAAACGTAATGCATGCACGTTCAGTTCTGTGAAAGAGAAGTAGTTAATTCGTCTCGAACAACCACTACCTGCATCATTTTTTGCTGCAAGCAGTTTGTCATTGTTCAGAAACATTGTTAACCCACTGAACATAAATTTTGTCAAGATAATCGCTTCCGCCAATACAAAATGTTGGATTAATCGATAGTTCCTGAACAGAATATGCCATCAAATAAATGTTCTTATTTTGGCTTCTTCATAATTTATCCCAAGGGCATGTACAATACTGCTCGACCCGGCCCACCTAGCTGATCTAAAAGTACTTATTGACGCCGGAAAGAAGAAAAACACTATTTGGATCTCCTAAGAGATTTAAAATAAATTGGCCTATACAATAAAAAAAGTTCAATCACTCCCGACGACCCAAAATGGTTATTCACATTTGATCTACACATCTCTGATTTGACCTACTTATTTTTACAAAATGAGAAGAAAAAACGATATAGGATTTATATACAACGAGAGAGAGAGAGAGAGAGAGAGAGAGGAGAGAGAGATAAAGAGATGAACAGAACAAAACGCAAGAGAGGGGAAAACAAGAAAGTAAAATATTTTGGATGGACGGATCGCGAGAACTAATGGTAGAGAGAAGGAGAAAACAACTGGAGAATTATGAATGACTGAAAGAGAGATAAAGAGTACTGTCTCTCATTGCCAATAACCACAACTTCAGTATAGAGACACGTGTATAACAAACATTGCTCATGTTCAGAAAAAGATAGAAATTGGAGTAGCAAGAAGCGATGGGGAAAAGTGCATCCTCACTGGAAAGACCAGAAGAGCACACGGAAAAAAAACCAGACAGTTTGGACATTAAATTTATATACTTTTAGATTGCTGACGGAATATAAAGTACGGCTGAGGGAATGGCAATGTACGGCTGATGGAATTGAAATCAGAAATTTTATGGAAATACTCCTTGTGCAGTGATGATGGTTTCTAGTCAAGAATCAAGAATATACAACAAGCAACGGATAAGTATAGAGTCAGACATATATAGCAAATACGAAAGTATGAAGTCAGACATATACAACAAACATTCAAGTATAGAGTTACACATATACAACAAATACAACAGACACTCAAACATAGAGTCACACATATACAACAAACACTTAAGTATAGAGTCATACATATACAAAAGACACTCAAACATAGTCACACATATACAACAAACACTCAAGTATAGAGTTACACATATACAACAAACACTCATGTATAGAGTTACACATATACAACAAATACTCAAGTATAGAGTTACACATATACAACAAACACTCAAGTATAGAGTTACACATATACAACAAACACTCAAGTATAGAAACACACATATACAACAAACACGCAAGTATGGAGTCAGACATATACAACAAACACTCGTATAGAGTTACACATATACAACAAACACTCAAGCGTAGAGTCACACATATACAACATTAAGTGTATATAAGTGTTTCGTCACACTTATGTAATAAACAGAACTCTAAACACAAATTCATGATGCGTAAATCTGATGTATTAAAACATACAACAATAAATTGTACTTTTTACATAATGTATACAATATCTGGATTGCTGCAAATCACAGAACAAACAGTTTTATGTGTGATTTGTTACTCTATAGTTTCATTCTAAACCTACAGGCGACACATATTTCATAATGATGTTATACAGAAAGTCAACTACTGCAGAATCATATTACAAGAAAACCCCACTTAATACTCGAGAAATTGATGTTATATGAGAAATGAACTTTTTTATATGACAGTGTGAAGTTCTATGCTAAATGAACGTCTAAATCATACATCAAGATAGTGTTGTAGGTTCAGTGAACAAATTAAACACTTCAAGGTCAATTCACAGGAAGACTGAACATAGTATACGACATACATATTTTGGGAGGAAACTGAAACTCTTATGAAATCGTGAACGTTAGAACTTACACACTGCTGCATGAAATTCTGAAATTTCGATTTTACACTCTTCAGCTTGAATATTCGATCTCAGAACGAAATCGTGAAAGTTCGACCTGACACACTTTATCTTGAAATCACACATTTCAGCATGAAATTATGAAAGTTTGATCTTACATCAGCATGAAATAGTGAAATGCTAGTCTTACACACTTCAGCACGAAATCCCACACTACCGCATGAAATAACATACTTCAGCATGAAATCACACACTAAAGCATGAAATTACATACGTCAGCATTAAATCACAACAATACAGCAGGAAATCAAATACTTAAGCATGAAATAACATACTTCAGCATTCTTGATTCTTGATTAGAAACAAGTCACATCACTGGGGGCATTGCCATATGTGATCTGCTTGTCGTTCCGTCAGCCATCTAAAAGTGAATAAGCTCAGTGTCCAAGTCACTTGCTGATTGCGTATTTTTCTGTTCTTTCCGGAGAGGTGCACTTTCTCCCGTCGCCTCTAGACCCTCCCATTTCTACCATTCTCTGAATATGCACATTGTCTTGTTCAACCTCGTCCTCTCGTAGGGTATCCATTACTGCCATAATTAAGTAAATGATGTCTCTTCCTATTCTAGTGCAATTCACCAAGACTTTACTTACCAACACATCGGCTCTTTCGTTTCCCCTGACCCCAGCATGACCAGGACAGTAAATCCACGTGATGCTCTGCGCGTTGTTGAGAAGAGTGACCCATTCAGTTCTGATTATACATTTTTCTATTTTGCACAGCATACTTTGAGAGTCCGGTATAATCACGGAGTCTGTTGGTGGTTGCGTCGCCAGCCAAGTGAGAGCTGCTGCCACCGCCTTTATTTCCAATCTCATACTTGATGCTAATTCTCAGCTAAATTCATGCTATACTGGTAGGCCACGAAACCCTAACCACACCTGTTTGTTTCTTGTGTTACTGAACCGTCGGTGTAAATTATTATATCATGTGTCTTCGAGTGGTGCAGGACGAGTTTCTTTTTTATTCCCTATGTTTTGTTAGCAGCCCAGTCGCGACACTTCCCAGCTGTATCACAACTGTTGTCAATAACTTACTAACTTAGCTAAATACTACATTACTAAATACCATTCACAGTCTCTTTCCACTTCCCTTGTAGTGGTTTTGAGCCTTTGTACGTTGCGGTCCGCTGCCTGCAATTTTAGTTCTTGTAGTGATTTGCAGCCCATTATTTTCCCTTCTTTAAATATGGTGTTTTTAACAGTAGTTTTAGATCTTCCTCGTTTTCTTTTCCCATCCGGTGTCCACATGAGTGCTTGTTTGTTCAATAAATTTTCATCTAGTTTTAGGACATATTCCAGGTAGTTCATCTACGTTTTGTTATGACATTTGATATGTACTCTGGGTGTGTTCTATCTCTTAGATCACTATTTGAGACAAGTCGCTCCATTGTATGTTCGACAGTTCTCGGAGACATTTGTTGTCGAAGCTAACTTTTTGATCTATTTCTTGGGTCGATTTCCAGCTTTCACATCCATAAATCACATACTTAAGCAATAAATCACACATCAGCATGATATCACATACTTCAGAATGAAATGATACACTTCAGTATAAAATCACACACTTCAGCATAAGATCACACTTGTCAGCATGAAATCATATACTTCAACATGAAATCACATACTTCAGCATGAAATCACACACTACAGCATGAAAGCATATACTTCAGCACAAAATCATATATATCAGCAGTAAGTCACACACCAGCGTGAAATCACATACTTAAAATGAAGTAACACAATTCAGTATTAAATCACATAATTCAGTATTCATTCACACATCAGTATGAAATCACATCCTTCAGCATGAAGTGGCATACATCAACATAAATTATACACTTTAGCATAAAATCAAATCACATAATTCAGTATTAAATGACACATCAGTATGAAATGACATATGTAAGCATGAAATGACATACTTCAGCATGAAATCATATACTACATAATGAAATCATATACCTGAGCATGAAATCACACACCAGCAACAAAGCAAATCACATACTTCAAAATGAAATCACATACTTCATTATTAATTTACACATCAGTACGAAATCACATAATTCAGGCATGAAATCACATAATTCAGTATGAAATCACACACCAGTATGAAATAACATTTCAACATGAAACATCACACTTCAGCATGAAATCACATATTTCAGCGTCAAATATGTGAAATATGTGAAATATGTGAAATACGAAAAGTAGTACAAATGAAAATACAAGAGTATTAGAAAAACGGTTCGTGTCACATTTCAAATGAAAATCACAGAAGCATTTAGCACATGTTGTTCTTCGTTCATCACAAGCGATGATGACCATTTGTTACGCCCACTTTTTGAATTTCACTTGTGTTTTTCTTGTCTATACGTACATCGGTAGATGATACAACGTATGTCAGCTTAAAAGATTCTATGACAAGATGGGTATGGGATTATCACCATTGTAGATGGTGTTAAATGTGTCCAAGTTTGTCTAACCATTTGATATATATTTACAGTCACAGTAAAGTCAGCACATGTCAGCATGCAGTTGGGGACATTCATCATAGCACGCTTCAATATTAATGTGGGAAAAGTCATCCTAGCACATTTCAACATGGAAGTTGGGAAAAGCAGCCCTAACACGCGTTAACATGAAGTTGGGAAAAGTCATCCTAGCACGCTTCAACAGGAAGTTGAGGGGGGGGGGACCATTCTAGCACGCGTTAACATGAAGTTGGGAAAAGTCATCATAGCACGTTTCAACATGAAGTTGTGGGGGGGGGGGGGAACCATCCTAGCACGCGTTAACATTATACATTCACTAACAAAATCAAATTATATGTAAGCATTTATACTTTCATAAACCCGACTTCGCTATTACATATATCCAATATAATATTCGAACTATACTGGAGACATTGACCTACAATAGGTCACATCTTATTAATGGAGTGCCACGAAGGAAACAGGAACAATTGGAGGAGTTTGCCACGGATTTATCTGTGTGGACCACAGTATGAAATTATTTGAATGAAGCACTTGTTGAAATTTAATTTTAAAAATATACACAAAATGAATATTACATAGTTATATAGTAATATTTAAAAGCTCCTTAGTTGATCACCGCTACACGAATTGCATTCAATAACAGAGCAATATCGTTATGAAAATTATCATGTTTAATATTTGTGCAGTTTACCTATTATATAAAATAAATAAAAGTACTTCTTGCAACAAACACTGATTTTATTATGGCAAATAATACTATGTTTTTCTTTTTACCTTACAACCGTCGGTTTAATTTTGAGTGTGGTCTGGGAACATATCAAATGAAATTGAAAAGGTGACATTGAAGTGAAAAGATTTAGAACCAATGTAATAAAGGAAGGAACTTATTACTGTTCCTGCGCCCGTATTCACTCACTCGTATAAAGATCTGACACGCATTCGTTCATATTTAAGTTATAGGATGACAGTTATTATGTTCTAACGCAATCACAAATTATAAACTGACTTTTATACAAAGTATGGATGAAAAATTCAGTTCAGCTGAATGTCAGTATCGAAAGATGAGTGAACTACTTTCAAACGCGAAATAATAGTAATTTCATATTCCGATTACTGCTTTTGTATGTCTAGCTGCACACGGCAGCAGCGTATTTTTTTTACTTGATATTTACTATTTTCATGGACCAGTTTGTTTTGAGTAGCCAATATTTATCGTTTGTTCAATTTGAAGCAATGTGTTTTATAGATTGTTTGATAAAAAATCGGCAATCATGAGTACATCCCCCACTCCGATATAATTGTAGGTTACTTAATTAGATATCTATACTATTAAAGGTGAAATGTGAAATATGCCTTAGCGGCTCTCAATAAATTACATCACCAATTGTGTACCACGTTGTCAAGAATTCAGGACCTCCTACCTAATAATTTCACGAATTATTAACCCCCCCCCCCAGTCTCACAAATTTTTTTACCCCTTCTCCCCCCCCCCAAATATTTAGAATTTTTTTTCAAATTAAAACGATGTTATTAGTATATTAAAACAGTATTGTTGACGTCAACGTTTGCCACCCCCAGCTCTCCCCGTTCCCAACAAGCGTAACACTTTTCTAGATCAACTCCCCACAGATTGTTGCACTTTAAGGACATCCCGTTTACACACATATACCCCTCCCTGAGTAGAAGGTATCTGACAACATGGCATGCAGCTGAAAGATGGAGATCTTTTAATATAACAGGAAATTGTTGAGAAACATCCGCTTCCAATATTGCTCATAGGAAACAACAGCTTAATTGCTCGTATTTCTTCATGATCGACATTCAATAGAAACATCTGCATCATGATGTCGATATACATCTTTGATAAAAGATGACGTACTTTTTTTGCCAGCGTTTCTTCTTCTTGTGTGTTCGTACTCAATCCCCAGAGAATGTAACTCAGAGAACATAGTGCATTGTCTCATGGTTGTGATGTCTGCACCGTTTGGAAGGATACATCTGAATTTGGGTCGGGTGGCCTTTGGGTCAGTTGACCTTTTGGTTGTGGCAGCCAGTTTCACGCTCAAACTCTCCTAGTTGCGTCTGACGACATGCATTGTAGGTCCCATCGTTGCTATTCCTTGCTCCCCTTTCAGGAATGTCAAAACACGAACGATTATAGTACATTGGGCAGGTTTTGTTTTCGGTTCTACATAAAATAGAATATGGTGCGTCTGGGGATTGCTTTCCACTCATAATAGGCTGTCAATCCTGGTCGCCCATACGTAATATCGCTAACGTTTGTTGCTGTAGCTTTGTAGAAAATTAAAAAAAAATTTAATATAAAACTTGGTTGTATGTATACACTCAAATCAAAGTAACCGTAATACTTAAATAAAACTAAAACTGTATTAAATAAAGAGAAATGTAGTAATGTGCAACACTGAACTGAGAAATACATCACAATCAGTCTGCACTGATTGCATATCCAAAATGGTTTCTGGGTTCAAAAGAATTAATCGGAAATGGATGTGCATCAAAACAATGCTATGAATTAGCATATTTTTAGTAAATAAACAACCGAGCAGGTTTCGGCACAATTACAATATAATAATAATAATAATAATAATAACGTGTAAAATACTCTGTAGAAAATTGTTGAAAGTTGCTCCACTAAACCCTGAACCAGACCCTGTTTGTCGATGAATTGAAAGGCTATCATAGGCAGACGAGCCGAGTGCGTCAGAATGGTTCAAACACATGGGCGTATTTGGTGAAGCAACCGAAGTCTAATTCGACTGACGCCGTTGCCCATCGTGACTAAAACAGAAGAAATTGGATGGCGAACTTAGTGACATTGTGGGCAATGAAATCTTTTTACACTGGGAATAGTTCGCTGACTGGGAAGCGTCTCGTCCGAAGATAGACGCAAAGTGGGTGACTAATGAAAATATCGGCTCGCCTCGTAGCATAGACCCCTCAGAGTAGAAGTCTTCTCCCATTGCACTAAGCCGAAAGTTGAAATTTCCTGGATATAAAAGAAAGCTCTGAGAAACCATGCTGCACATAGGAAGTAATAGCAAATCGTTTGTAATACCTGCGGATCTAAACAAACAAACAAACAAGCAAACAAACACACCCTTTATCTTCAAAAGTCTCTTACATAACCCTTTAGAAATACAAAAGTTCCGGCACACCTATAAATCCTTCATTTTTTATAGTGATGTCTAAATATTTTATGACAGTACTAGAAAACGCTTAATTAGATAACAAGTTTTAAAAAAAAGGAAGGGGTTCATAATTCCTCCCATCTGACGTAGGCTATTATGAATTTTTACAAAGTTCTGATCCGAGAACAAAATAGAAATACATGAAAATGAATATAATTATATTTACAATGGAATTATTTCGTGACTATAAATTTCAGGACCGCTTTTCCGATGCAATATTGGGATATTTATTTACATATGGGTTTTAAAAACAAGAAAATATATTGAAAGAAAAGGGGTGCACTGTTTTAAACATTTTGTAGTCATTGAATGAGGGGTTGTTGAGGAGGAGAGGGTTGCCTTCAGAGGAGTTATCCATACATTACGTCAACAATAAGGAAAGGAGGGGGTCTGAAAAAAATGTCCCGATATTGATAAGTGAGATGGGAGGGGGATGACAAAAGCTACTGTCAAATGAAACTGCTATATTTAGACCAATCATTTGCTTGAATTTTAAGATTATTTCTAAATGTGGAATAATTATGCCATTCTTTCGATTTTGTTTTGCAAACAAAAATATTGTTTGTGAGGAGTGGTGAAGTTTTTTTGACATCATTATTCAGGGCTGGGATTTTTCTGAATTCTTGATACGTTGTTAACAAGGAAGAGGGAAGGGGTTACAAACTGTCAAGGAATTTTTGACGTACTTTATGGTCAGTTCCTTCAGAGGATCTAACCGTGTCGTAGGTATAGGAGACCTGAATACTAAAACGTAAACATGAATTAGTTTACGATTTGCGTGAAATCTATTGGTTGGCCTAGTCTATTTTTTGCATGCTACTCAAGTATGTAAATAGCGACCAATTAAAATTCAAACAATAACCAAAAACATAACGAACTGAGTCCAAATTAATTCAGCTAGAAGGCCTGTATTGTCAAGAGCCACAATCTAAGTATACTTGGAAATTCTCCGAAATCACATCATATTCATAGTTTTGTGATGCTTCCCCAATTAAAACGTGTACTACACCAAAGCATGATTATATATAAGTGTTCAATAGCGGTGTGAAAGAGGAGGGTTTACCCACACAAAGTTATTTCGCCCATTTTCTGGTGCAATTCCTTCGTTTGCATTATATTTTTGTGATATGTTTTGGAAAATCGCTAAAAGTGGGCTTGGGTGTATACCCTTCATTAGCTTAAATTCCAAGTACTAAAAACCATGTTCTGATTTCCTGAGGTGGGATTTAAACAAACCAGCACCGCCTTCATTTTTCTTATAAGTGCTTTCACGGACGTTACCTATTATGGGGGTGTTAAGTAAAGTGAAATGTAGGTCACCTTTTGTTAAACTGTGACAGATTGTCCCCTCATGAATTCACACATGTATGAATGGTGTGTGTGTGTTGATGTTGCTCTGTTATGGTGATGTCCATAAATTACTTCAAAACGTGTTTGTCCCCTCCCCCTCTTGTATACAACTGTTCAGAATTCAGGAACCCCACCACTTGCAAAATTATATAAAAGAATGTGTGTTAAAGAACGTAAAAATAAAAAAAATTTAGTTTCAGATATTTCTAAATTGTTAAATCAAATTGAAACAATTTAATTGCTGTATTAAAAAGCATTATTGTTGACGTCAACTTTTGCTCAATTGCCCCCTCCTCCTTATCAATAATTGTTAAACCTTTTGAGACCCCTCTCCCCAATTGCTGACGTAATTTAAGTTTCGCATCGATCCCAGTGACGTCAGTTTAAAAATGGTAGTATTTAATTAGTAACGTTTACCACCCCTATAAAGGATCACCTACAGGTGTTAACGCTAAAAGATTCCATAGAAGCGGTAACGTCGTATCTAATTAATTTACAGTTACGTCAATGTAGAACGCATTGTTCCTTCTGATAACACCCTTGACATATTTTAGTCACTGCTTTCTGGGTCAGTATTTTAATCTCGACAAAAGAGGATTATTAGACAATTCTAATAAGGCCGACGGCATCACGAATTTCGACGACTCAGCATTTTCTTTATTACTTCCGAACGAGGTTTTCACGTAGTTAATACCTGTATGTTCCTTTTATTACAATAGTTCACAAACAAAACAAAGTAATATCTCATTGAATTACACGCATATTAGCGGAATATATGGAAACAAAATGGTAATCAAAATATGTATATTTATATGTTATTTAAATGTAGAAGAGAATAAAAACACTGTACATAAGCGCAATCTGTGCGACTATAATGTTTCGCGAGTTAAAGATGTGATCTCTGGTGCCTGTTGTTACTCTAAGACCTGCTAGTCTAAGTTCCATGTAATTTTTCTTGTTTTACGTTGTAGTGTTTTTACAATGATTCTGAGTAGAATTCTGCTGGCTTAGCTAATGCTTTCCTTTTTCATTTCTCAGGTGTTGGGAACGTGGACCGACCGTGGCTATTGTTTTGGGCATATTTCACTCTTTCAGATCTCTGTGCAGAGTGTATCGTAGATGATGGAGGTTATTTCTTATATCTGGTTTATAAATATATATATATATATATATATATATATATATATATATATATATATATATATAGGAACTATTTTGTAACGAGTAACAATAAATTATGAGTACTAAACATAATCATAGCGCTAAACATTATACAGGGCGCAAGAGAAAATGCGCCTGTCTTGATTACATACAGATAGTGTATACACAAATAATTCAGGTTTTTAAGATGATATTTAGAGCGCATGCGTAATGACGCCACATTCATAAATTGTATAAACATCTGGTTAAATTAACTTCAAAAAATGTGTTATCATTAACAAATGCTCTAAATAATTGCAAGACATTTTCTTGCATGAAATATTATAACTAACACATATTTTAATTTTAATAAATTATTTAATTAACAATTGTATGACCATGTTCATCGGAGTATATGCTTTCTATAATGATTTCTATAGCATTGTTCTCGTGCCACGAAGCATCCAAGATTGTATGTAGAAATACATAATACTACCATCATAATTTATAACGTGCATGTCTAATTTATTTCAATTTAACTGTACCACACATCCATATTATATTTACATTTCATACATTGTGTTATTTTAGTCAATCGATGAGATGTATAAGTTAGCTTGTGGAAGTAACCCGTTCAAAGCAGTTTTTCTGGCGCAGCAGAAAGTGCAAACACTTTTAGATTGAAAAAAAGAACGCAACCATTCTTGAAACAGTTGTCACTGTCATCTGCATAATCGCTATCAGCTTTTGCTGACTGATTTTGGAACTTTCTAAATGATTTATTAACCATCTTTTTCTCCAAAGTATATTCCATTTAAATCTATCACATATCTTACACGTGTATAAATCTATCACATTTCTTGCATGTGTATAAATCTATCACATATTGTACTTAGTAGAAATCTATCACATTTCTTACATGTGAATAAATCTATCACATACCGTACATGTGTATAATCTATCACATTTCTTACATCTCCATCGAGACCAGCACCGTGCAGAGGTGATGGGGCTTAGTTCAGCCATCAGGGGCTGGAAACTAAGACTGGTTGGGCAGTCCCACTCGAGCAGGACCATAGTCCTGCCCTAGTAAGCAGAGTGCTGAAGACGGAGGCATCCAGCCAAAAGGCGCACAGATAATCAGGATACTACGCACAAAACACAATGGAAACATGTCTACATCTATAAATAGTTATGGTGCCTGCCCTGTGGCGGACGTTCAGGCAGGGACGGTGCCGGGCCCTATACCTCGAAAGGGCCCAACCTCAGTTACTGGAAGTCCTTCTCAATTGCCCCGAGGAGCCAGGAGGCAAGGGAATAGAGCTACTGGCCAAACAAACAAACGACCAATAAAAATAATGCACTGGAATGCTGAGGGTGTCAACAGTAAAAGAGATGGATACAGCAAAAAATTGGAACTTGAAAATGTCCTCAGTGAAGAACAAGTTAACATATGCTGTATCCAAGAAACACACCTCAGCAGCGACATAGCCTTCAAAATCAGAGGCTACCAGTGCTACCGATCTGACCGAAAGGACAGGCGAAAGGGTGGAATTCTGACACTTGTTAAAAACAATATCAGCGCATGTCAGCTTGAAGTATATATGGAAGGGGCAGAATACCAGATGCTCCAACTAAAAACAGACAGTGCAGAATTCCATCTCCTGAACTACTACTGCCCAGATGATAAACCATTGGCACTAGACACAATTCCAGACAAAGAGAGACTTATGGTGTGTGGTGACTTCAACAGCCACTCTCAGAGCTGGGGCTACGATCATATCGACAAGAGAGGTGAGGAACTTGAGAGCTGGCAGGATGAAAATAATCTCATCCTTATTAACCAGCCAGCAGACTCGCCAACCTTCTACTCGAGAGCATGGCACACCACCTCTACACCAGACCTAGCATTCCACTCACCAGGCTTGGAATGGAACATCACACGTGTTGTTGGAAAGTAGCTTGGAGGTAGTGACCACAGACCAGTATTTCTGGAAATCCACAATGAATTTACCACGGACAGCAGCACGCTCACTAGGTGGAACTATAAAAGGGCAGAATGGAAAATGTACCAGCATTTAACCAGTGTTCTAGCTAAGGACATGAACTTGGACAAAGACATCAATAGAGCAGTGAGTGAATTTAATAGATGTATACTACATGCTGCTAGTAAAACCATACCCAGGGGGGCACGCAAAAACTACAAACCCTACTGGAATGATGAACTGGAAAAGCTGCAAAATGAGATGGAAACATCTAGACAGCAGGCTGAGAACAGACCTAGCCAAGAACATCACAACAAATATCAGCAAACAAAGGATAAATTTCAAAGAGCCAAGTTACAAGCCAGACGGAGCAGCTGGAAAGAAAAAACAGAGTCGCTGAACCTAGAAAGAGATACTAGGAAATTATGGAAACTTGTAAAACAACTAAATGATGAAGGTACAGGGAGAAATACCAGGATCACACTTTATAAAGATAGTAACATTTTAACAGGTAAACATGCAGCTGATTACTTTGCAGATTCCTTTGCAGAAGACAATAACGTCAAAGTCAGCCCAGACAAACAACAGGAGGTTCGAGAGAACCAGCAAAACATTGGACAAGGTGAACCTATACCTGAAGTCATGGAGGCACCAATCACAATGAGAGAACTGGAGCATGCAATATCCAAATTGAAAATGAAAAAGTCCCCTGGAGCTGATGGAGTGTCCAATGAAATGATTAGAAACCTGGGAATTGCAGCAAGAGCAAAACTACTGCAGATCTTTAACACAAGCTGGTCCACGGGTAATGTACCACAGGCGTGGAGAGAAGCAATAATGATACCACTCCTCAAATCAGGAAAAGATGGCAACACAGTCTCCAACTACAGGCCCATCAGCCTCACAAGCTGTCTATGCAAAACAATGGAACGCATTATCAATCTTAGGATGCAGTGGTACCTTGAAAGTGAAAACCTTCTGGTATCACAGCAAGCAGGTTTCAGACAGTGCTACTCTACTGAAGATCAGGCAACCTACCTCTCCCAAGAGATTGAGGATGCCTTCCAAGAAAAGAAACTGGTACTAGCAGCATGGATAGACCTCAGGAAAGCATTTGATAAGGTCTGGAAAGAAGGGCTCCTAAAGAAATTGCGAAATTGCAGGGTTAGCTCAAGAATGTACAAATGGGTAAAAACATACCTGCATAATAGAAGAGCCAGGGTACAATTAGATGGTTGCAAGAGCAAGAAGGTTCTACTGCGTCATGGAGTCCCCCAGGGAGGAGTCCTGTCGCCCACACTTTTCTTGGTTTACATCAATGACCTAGTTGCTGAACTACCACACGGGATCAAAGTGGCAATGTATGCTGACGACCTGGTGATCTGGTGCACAGAAGAACATGCGACAGTGGCCACTAAACAAATACAAAGAGCTATCGATGCCCTAACCTTATGGGCTAATAGATGGTGCGTCAGCATTAACACAGATAAGTGCAGCACTACACTCTTTACCCTCTCACCAAAACAAAAAGCTGGTCATATCAAGATAGATGGAGAGCTGTTGAAAGAAGACAAACAACCCACATACCTCGGAGTTACTTTTGATGATACGCTGACATGGAAGCAGCACATAAACAACGCAACAACAAAAGCCAGGAGGAAGCTAGCTATCCTGAGAAAACTAAGTGGAACCACATGGGGAGCCAGTGGAAATATACTCAGTAAAGTTTACCAGCAAGGCATAAGACCACACCTGGAATACGGTTCAGCTGCGTGGTGTCCTGCATCAAACACCACATTACAAGATCTAGATAAAGTGCAAAACCAGGCACTTAGAATAATGTTGGGAGCAATGAAATCAACACCCATAGCAGAGATGCAGAAAATGGGAAGAATGCAAACACTTGGCGAACGCAGAGACACAAAAGTACTAATTCAAGCAGAAAAGTTTCAGTGTATGCCAAGTCATCCAATGAAGGAAAGATTCCAAAATCTAGCAATGGGACGACTGAAAAGGAGCAGCTTTATCCATCAAGCTAAACGACTCCGTAGACAACTTACAGACCTACCTGAAGTTGACAGCCCCTTAAGGTCTGTACCAGAGCAAACCCCGTGGAGTGAAAGCCATGGAATGCCAATATACATTCAGACCCATGTGAAAGGAATACTAAGCGAGGATGAACAGAACAGTGTGCAGCGAATGACAGTCACCCTCAGTTTCCTGGATGAGGAATATCCACAAGATATATGGGTCAGAGTGTACACAGATGGGTCAGCACAGAATGCTGTGAGGAATGGAGGTGCAGGTGTATATATAGAATATCCACACAAGCCTAGAGATACAATCAGAACACCGACAGGAAAATTCTGCAATAATTATGATGCAGAAATCCAGGCAATTAGTGTGGCAGCTAAAAAACTGCTGAACTCCAACTCTGACCTACAGCCTGTGGTATTCCTGACAGATGCAAGGTCAGTGCTTCAAGCTCTCCAGTCTGGAAAACTAACAGACTTAAAAAAACTACTTAGCGAATTGTCTTACCAGTATAGGGTAACCATGCAGTGGATACCCTCTCACTGTGGAATACCAGGAAATGAAAAAGCAGACAAACTGGCTAAGGAAGGTGCTGCCGAAGACCAACCAGATATACCAATCACCTACCATCAGAAAAAAACAGATGATAAAGTCAATAAGAAAGCCACAAACACCAACACAAGATGACTATCACAATATGAACAGATCAGAACAAGTTATAATTCTACGTCTCAGAACAGGACACAACCAATCCGCAGTCACATGTATACAAAGTTCAAGATTGGCAACACGGCCATGTGTACATGTGGACAGGCAGCACAGAGTGCCAAACATATACTTCAAGAGTGTTCTGAGCATGAAACGCTGAGGCAGACATATTGGCCAGAGGAAACAACACTGGAATCAAAGCTCTATGGGACACTGTATGAACTACAAAAGACAGTGAGTTTTATTAAGGAGACAGAATTACAGATATAGACATGTTTCAAGTGAACGAAAGAAGAAGAAGAATTTCTTACATGTGAATAAATCTATCACATATCTTACATGTAGAAAATCTACCACATTTCTTACATGTGTATCCAAAGTTTATTTTAAACTTGTGATATCATTGAAAAATGACACTTTAGCAAATGAAGTCTACATATTTTTGTTGGTAAATTTCAAATACAATGTTTTCATTAAGGTGCTGTCCATAAATCACGTCAACCATGGGGAATGGGTTTGTTGGGGGGGGGGGAGGAGGGGTGCCGAAGGTGGTCTGAAAATGTTTGACAGTTGTTTAAAAGGGCAATAAGGGAAGTGTGTTGACAAAAGTTGACGGAAACAATACCGTTATCATACACCAATTAAATTGTTTGAATTTAAAATATTTTTCAAAAATCGGGAAAACACTATGTAGGTTATATTTTATATATGTTTTGTTCTATATATGTTATATTTTGAATTTTATTTCAGGGAGTGAGGGGGGGGGGTGTAGAGAGGGCAGGAAAGGGGTTAATTTTTGGTCCCTGAATTCTTGCCAGTTCTTGATGAATGGGGAGTAAAATATAGATACAAATTTGATGACGTAAGTTATGGACAGTCGTTTATTTACTACTGTCGAAGACGGATGTGTCGGGCCATTGTGACAAATAAAATGCAAACACAGCGCATTTTTGTTCTCCAGACTACATCTTGCTGGAAATTCTGCTAATATACTATCATTATATTGCACAAACGGAGTATCTTCAAATCGCTATCGTACTATCATCATATGGCTCTCGTAGTATTATCATACGATTATCCTGCTATCACCAGAATGATATCGTACTATCATCAGACTGTTATCGTTCTATCATCATATTTCTATAGTAGCATTATCATACGATTATCGTAATATCATCATATTCCTATCGTAATTTTATCATACGATTATTGTACTATCATCAGACTGATATCGTACTATCATAAGACTGCTATCGCATTATCATCATACAATTATCTTATTATCATCAGTTCGTATCATAGTATCTTATATACGATTACTTTACTATAATCATAATGCTATCTTAAAATTTTATATTTATTTCCTACTTACAGACTGCTATTGTAGTAGCACCATACGATCATCGTACTATCGTCACATTGCCATTGTGGTTTTATCGTAATATCAGATGGTTATCATAGTATCACCAGAAGCCTATTGTAGCTGATAGTCATCATCACCAGATTCCTATTAGACTGTCACAGGCTGTTATCAGATTTCCGTGAGACAGTTACAAAGACATTTAGCACACTGCTATGAGAATGCCTTTAGTAATATTATATTGTCATCAGCGTACCATCAGCTCATGTCATCAGCGTACCATTAGCTCATATCATCAGTGTACCAACAGCTCATGTCATCAGGTCATGCCATCACAGCGTACCGTCAGCTCATATCATCATTACCATCAGTTCACGTTATCAGCGTACCATCATCTCATATCATCAGCTCATGATATCAGCGTACCATCATCTCATATCATCATCGTACCATCATCTCATATCATCAGCGTACCATCAGCTCATGTCATCAGGGTACCATCATCTCATATCATCAGCTCAAAATCAGACTAGACGTTTAATAATTTTACTTAGACCGACAAAAAATACTTCAAACTGACAGAAGCAATTCCTACTCTTAGATAAGTGAACATTTTGATATCAAACACTTTCGTAAAATATCCAGAAACTTTAGTTTTACGAATCGTACAATTTGCTGAAAGTTTAGTTTTACGAAGCGCAATCCAAGATATATTATTCTAACTGATGTGTCAGCAAAATGCGAATTTGTTTTCTATAATTATTGCTGGCAACAAAGAGAATTCAAATATGAGAGTTTGTTGGTCTTTGGTGGCTGTATTGTCTCTGGGTATTAACAAACCACGTCTGTTTCCAGGGGACAGTTATCACAATGTTGCTGAGTACTCATTGGTCGAGTGTCAAGGGGACTGATCATGATGCGTAGTAACATGCAATTTGTAGAAGTGTCAATATGAGCGCTACCAATACACTACTATTCCTGGTCGATGCTCTGCCTCTTCCAGGTTTATCACTGCTAGTGACGTCGTCTGATTCTGCAAGAAATGAAACTGTTATTCAGAAATATAAACGAATATTACATAAATTGTTTATTATGAGTGAAGTATGTATTTGATAACATATGTATATAGTCTTGAGCAATAAATAAACAATGGAAAACTAGTGGCAGCAGAGATGTGGTTCTATTGAAGAATGCCCAGAGCACCATGGGCAGCTAGAAAGACTAATAAGAAGATGCTGAAAGAGTAAAACAAGAGACGGGGGTTATTTAATAATATCAGAAGAGGAGATTATTTATTGTTTCGGGACTTAATAAGACTTGGAGATCTAGAGAACATAGAACAGAGAAAATTCAAGTTTCGAGAGATGTGTCATGTGACGTATTCCTTCCAGAACGTTGTCTTCCCAATGAACTCTCTGAACCTCTCTCTGTCTTGGGCGATGTGGCTTGCATTTTCTAGCGATGTATTCATGTTATCTTTAATGTCGTCAGTCCATCGTCTTCTTGGTCTGCCCCTTCTCCTCTTCCCATGCACTCTTCCCTCCATTATTTGTCTTTCTAAACAGTTATGTCTCTTTATATGACCAAACAGGCGTAGTTATCTTTTTGTTATTGTGTTTAGTAACCAGCACTCTGGAATATTCAGTGTGTTTATAATATTTGAGTTTCTGATTTTATCCTTCCATGATATTCTAAGTATCTTCCTGTAGCATTTCAGCTCGAAGGCGTTGATCCTCTTTGCCGCTGTTTTACTTAGAGTCCATGTTTCACAGCCATATGTTGCAACCGGAAAAATAAAAGTTCGTAACATTAGCACTTTCGTTTCTATTTTGTTGTTTTTCCATATGTTTTTTAGTCATGTTATTTTGCAATATGCCATTGCCAATCTCTTCCTTATTTCTGCCATGCAGTCTCCTGCACCGTTGATGTTTGCTCCTAAGTATTCAAATTTATCCACACATTCTATCTCGGTATTGTCTATTCTGATTTTTGGTTGTTGTGTTGTTATATCTGTTGGCATGATTTTTGTTTTCTGCGTGTTTAAATACAAATTTTGTGTTTCGTTATAATGAGTAAAGTGTTTGTTTAAAATCGTGGAGTTCAGCTATACTGATAGCACATACTAGAAGTGGAGATCTTTGATCGTCTACGCCTGCCGGCACTGCGGCTAATGATGATGTGATTGATAAAACTCTATGGTGCCCAGTATATTGTCAATCATACAGTCCGGTGGCCTCATTGGTTTTCACCATCTTTCCCTTGAAGATCTCCCTAGAGATGTGTTTAATCCGTTAGCTTTGTCAATAAGAGGTCGTGGGTTCAAAACCCGCTTAAATTGCCGTGTTAATAACGGGGTTTTATTGGAGATCCCTGTGGATTATTCTATGAAGCTACGTAGTTACTTGCTATATGTGATTCTCTCGGCGTACGCCATCGTGGAGAGGGATTGAATACATATCAGAAAACCCAAGTACTGTGAATTAAATCCTCTGCGTTTTTTGAGCTCTTTTTTTCGCCACTCATTAAAAAGAGACCGACATTTTCCGTGGATTTCATTGGCTGTCGACACAAAGTATACACAACGTGACCAAGAAAAATGATGGGAAAAGTTAAATAGTGTCACTTTTAAAAGATGATTCGTGATGTGACTATAGGACTGTATAGTTGACGAGTGACTCGGTAAAATTGTTGTGAGACTCAATTGATCTGCGTCTGGAAGCAACCAGCTGATTGGAAATGTGATTGATGTAGATTTCAATACCAGCGACATAGCCATTTGTATATGAGACAATAGGTATGTTAAGAATGTACCAGTGGACATACGCTAAGAAAAGACACAAAACAATGTGTGTATTATCTAATAACGATCTCTATCGAAGATTATTTTCGATACGTTGATGCATGGTACCGTAAAGAAATTTGATTAGAATATGATGGAGAGAAAGATAGAGAGAGAGAGGCGTGATCTAACTCTACCACATATCTTTGGAATACAGAACACACTAGAGCAGGATATAGACATACATGTATGCCTCCATTTCTCGAACTAACTTTTTGATAAAAAGAAGGCTAAAAATGAGTAGAGGATTGACGTAATTGTACAAATTTTTTAAATCTCATATGTCCACAGTCCTTCTCAATGAAGTGGCACCGCCTGCCAAAAGTGCCACTCTGTAACCTTAGTTTCAATCGATAATTACCTGGAATCTCAGAAAAGAATCCACTACATAAACAAAACCTCGCGAGCGGTTTTTGAACGCCCTATCTCTTGAGTACAAAGTGAACAGCTTAACCACATCGCGAAATAGCTCACAATATCTGTTGACGATTGGTGGGTGCAGTGAGCAGACATGGTAAATATACTGTGTCATTATATTTCAAATGATCTATTCTGATGACAATCAAAACAGTCTGGTAGAAGATGAGATACAGTGTTTTGGATGTCTCATGATAATAGAATTCAATTAATTGTCGCGATATGTATCAAAAACTAGAAACCTGGTCTTAGAACTCATGAAAGACTACGAGGCGAAAATAAGCAGACAATGTTGTAGATGTTATAGAACAAAGGACAATCATGAGGAGGATAAATACATAATATGTGCAGACATTATAGAACATATGACGATCACGAAAAACGTGGATAGACAATATGTCAGAAGTTATAGTGAAGAAGACAGATCACGAGAAAGATGTATGGATGACATCACAGAAGTTCTAGTGCACAAGGAAGAGCGCCTCTGGAGATGGATAGACATTGCAGAAATTATATTGCACAATTTAGATCAAGAGGAAGATGTATAGATAGATATGCACAATTATGTAATACAAAGGAAAGTACAAGGTAGAGATGGAGATAACATTGCTAGAATTCTAAAGCAACATGGACTGACAGCAACTATTGGCCACACTTTACTTAGAACCGAGAAATTATGCTGTTCACGAAATCGTCGCGTGCAAAAAAACAAGCTGGGAGATAAAATAAACTACGAAGAAAAATTGGAAAGAATGTTCTAATTCTTTTCTATTTTATCTTTCTAGCAATATTAAAGGTCTTTCTCTTTTTATTCTACTTGCCTTCATCCTGAAATCTTAGTTTCTGGATTACCAGAACCACGATCTTTAGGTACATTTTATGGTTGTAAAGCTCTGATATAACCAAATAAAACTAACGCCTGCGGTTGAAATGTTCGCACATCATCTTAAGGGGTTGTCCATAAAATACGTCAAATCTCATTGGCGATTTTTTACCCCCTCTCCTCCCCTTGTCAATAACTTGTTAAAAGTTCCAGAGCCCACCCCCCCCCCCTCCTTGCTCATTTATGTATAATTTTTACATCTTTCTCTCGGTATTAGACGGCAAACAAAAGTGTACGAAAGAGACATATTAGTCTGCCGTCTAATGCTTTTGTCATAATGCCATTATTTTTACTATTTGTTCGCTGTTTGTCTTGTATTTTCTTGAAAAAGATCTGAATGTTAAAACGCTGATACTCTATATCCTTTTTTCGTACCCATAATCTATAGTCAGATGGTTCATTGTAAAGCGAATCCACCTTGTGTTGTACATAAGTACGATTGCTATACAGTTTGACAGCAGACCCCACTTATTATAGACAATTCTAGAGTTGTTTGATATTTATTTTCCTGCAGTGTCGTAGACAAAAAATATCCATATCCTTCCAGACTGTTCAAATTTGACGATCACCAGTCGTTTCTAGTGACCGCTTGACAAAACCAATTTCCTGGCTTGTGGTTCTTAAACACAGGTTCCAGACGCTACAGGCGGTTTTGAATAAGACGTGGAATGTTTGTCATTTAATTTACTTCTGTTTTCTTGGCGGCCATAAGCCCAGCTACGTGTGGAATCCAAACATGACCTGAGTCGAGGTTAGTGAATGATTTGACCTGGACCTAAACCGGAAAGAAATATTGAATCTGAGCACATTTACCAAGTGACCGAAGTCTTCATCTGAGCGCATTGATCTTTATCAGAAACATGAGCAAAGTCTAGACTTACTATTGATTCTACCATTTACTGGTCATTAACTAAAATGAAAAAAAAATCCCGGAATATTTTTGTTTTCATAATGGTCCTACTTTGATTGAATATGGCAGATGATTAACACGGAGCGAAATGTGACTAATATTTATTTTGTTAATCTTCTAACCAGTTTTTTGTTTTCAGTTTATATTGCGAGAGTTCTCTCGTTTAAGGTTGGTGATTATTTCTCCCTAAAGTTCCCATGTGAAATTTAGAGATCATGACCACAGTTTTATGTATCGATTATGTCTCTCCACATTTTTACTTAGCGACAGTGTCTCTCCATAGTTTTCTGTATCGATTATGTCTCTCCACAGTTTTATTTAGCGACCGTATCTCTCCACAGTTTTACTTAGCGACCTTATCTCTCCACATTTTTACTTAGCGACCTTATTTCTCCACAGTTTTACTTAGCGACCGTATCTCTCCACAGTTTTACCTAGCGACCTTATATCTACACAGTTTTATTTAGCGACCGTATCTCTCCACAGTTTTATTTAGCGACCGTATCTCTCCACAGTTTTACCTAGCGACCTTATATCTACACAGTTTTATTTAGCGACCGTATCTCTCCACAGTTTTATGTAGCGAAATTGTCTCTTCACAGTTTTATGTATTGATAATGTCTCTTGACAGCTTTATGTATCGATCGTGTCCCTCCACAGATTTATGTATCGATCATGTCCCTCCACAATTTTATGTATCGATCATGTCCCTTCACAATGTTATGTATCGATCATGTCCCTCCACAGTTTTATGTATCGATCATGTCCCTCCACAATTTTATGTATCGATCATGTCCCTCCACAATTTGATGTATCGATCATTTCTCTCCACGGTTTTATGTATCGACCATGTCTCTCCACAGTTTTATGTATCGATCATGTCCCTCCACAATTTTATGTATCGATCGTGTCCCTCCTCAGTTTTATGTATCGATCGTGTTCCTCCACAGTTTTATGTATCGATGGTGTCCCTCCACAGTTTTATGTATCGATCGTGTCCCTCCACGGTTTTATGTATCGATCGTGTCCCTCCACAGTTTTATGTATCGATCGTGTCCCTCCACAGTTTTATGTATCGATCGTGTCCCTCCACAGTTTTATGTATCGATCGTGTCCCTCCACAGTTTTATGTATCGATCATCTCTCCATAGTTTTCCGTATCGATCATCTCTCCACAGCTTTATTTAACGACAGTTCTCTCCACAGTTTTACTTAGCGACCTTATCTCTCCACAGTTTTACTTAGCGACCTTATCTCTCCACAGTTTTACTTAACGACCTTATCTCTCCACAGTTTTACTTAGCGACCTTATCTCTCCACAGTTTTATTTAGAGACCGTATCTCTTCACAGCTTTATGTAACGATAATATCTCTTCATAGTTTTATGTAAGAACATATCTCGTCTCAGTGTTATTTAGCGATCATATTTCTTTACAACCTTTTGTATAGATCATGACTCTTAGTATAGTTTTTTTTCTAGCGATCATAACTTTTCATTGTTTTATGTAGCAATCATGCTTCTTCATAGTTTTATGTAGCAATTATTACTCTTCGTAGTTATATGTAGCGATTATGACTCTTCATAGTTTTATGTAGCAATCATGACTCTTTATAGTTTCTTGTGGCGATTATGACTCTTCATAGTTTTATGGAGCGATCATGACTCTTTAGAGTTTTATGTAGCGATTATGACTCTTCATAGTTTTATGTAGCAATTATGACTCTTTATAGTTTCTTGTAGCGATCATGAATCTTCATATTTCTATGAAGCGATCATAAATCTCTATAGTTAATTTTACTAATGTACGACTTTCATATCATATTTATATATTCTGTATCAATTCGGTAATATGTTCATGTTTTATTACAACTATTAAATTGCAATTAATTATCTCCTGGAAAATGTTTCTGATTTCACACTTTATTGTGAGACTCCATATTGTCAACTCTTTTGGTACAAGAAACGTTTGTCTCATGCTAGAAATGTTTTTAAAAAAAAAATTGGCAACACTGTTCACAAGTGTGGAACACAAGATGATAGATATGAAACCGCTCTATACGTGACCAATAGTGGACTGGATGTGTTTAACAATTGATTGCAGATGATGGACCTGACGCAAATAGTATACATCTCTTTTTCTCGTTCTCTGTTTTTATTTGGTGCAAAGAAAAACAGAGTCAGGTATAACGTCAGATGAAAACACGAAAATACACACAAAAATAAACTCATTTTGAAACAATGGTGTACCAGAGTTTACATATTAATATAAAAGCGAAAAAAAACAGCATAGATGTAAGAGCTATTACAAAATACCCACACACAAAAATGATAGCAAAGATTAACACGGAGAACAGGCTGGTTGTCAATCTGCAGGTTTTTGTGAGTACTTGTCTGCTAAAAGAAATTCCCCCCCTGTTTTGTAGACGGCCAGACGCGAAGAAACGAATAACAACACTGTGCTTTGCTGTATATTTCGTCAGAGAATTACTGTGTAATTCGTCAGATATTTGTTGTGTATTTCGTAAGAGACGACCAAGAAGTTTTCCGGGATATTGTTGGTAGTCCCATCACTTAGAACAAGAGACATAAAAGTCTTGCTAAAGTCGGATGTGTCAGGCTGAAAAGCAAATATATCGCAGCCAAACTACAAATTCCATTCCAATCCAACACATCATTCAATTCTCCGGACTAATTAAATCCTGCCAAAAAGTAACATTTTGAGAATGAAGGCGTTTGAAAAGAAAGAAGTATGACGGTTTCCAGGATGGTATGGTTAATTAACACAGATCTACTTTACTTTCACAAAAGCCAACATGATGTACATAAATAATAAACAGATAACGCACACAAAACACTCACACACATATATATATAATATATAAATGGCTATCTCCGTTGCTCTGAATCTTTGTTTTTCGCTATAGAAATTTGTAATACGTGATTTATAGGTTTGTTATTTGCACCGTTAAAACACAGTTCAAATAGACGGTACTGGCTCTAGCAGAATATCGAATTACTGTCCAGTTGTCCAGGAAAAACTGACCGATAATAAGATTAGTTAATCTTTTATCTCTGGTCGTTTGTCAAACATTAAATTAATAATTATAATAATATAGGTCTAGACGGCAGAAATAATATATTTGCGTATCTATCGATGTTTTCGCTGTTGTAACAGGTTCAGTAATCTTTATCCTTTCGTTTGTGCTATTTAAGAAACATGATTACATCAAATAGACTTACATTAGACCGCCATTTTCAACACCGACCGTATACCCTGCTTTCACCCAGCTCACAATAATAGTAGCATCAAAATTATGACAACGATATATCGTTATTTTCAAATTTGTAAGTCTATAGAAAGTGGTTTCGTGGTCGTATAGCTTAGAATTGTCGTTCTAAGGCCAGATCTGGGGACAACTAAAGCTCCCACTTTTACACTTAACGGCAAGTGTAATTATGATCAACCATCATTCACCTGAGGATAGGCAATAGACAATAGACATTGGTTTAAAGTGTTTTACTTTTGGCAGCAGTTGTTTGTCGTTATGTGTTTGATCCCAGAGACTGGTTAACTTTTTTCTACTTCATTTTGTTGAAACCGATGAAAGTCTGTGGGGTATTTCAAGAAATATTCGTGTCTGTTTTTTTAAATGTTGTTGGTTACAATAAGCGTATTTGGTAACGATTATGTTAGTACATTCTGCTCGATGCAGACAGTGTCTACAGAAAATATTGCCATTTAGTGAAAGTTCTTTTCATGCTATTGAACAATGTGCTTTATTTTTATTAATCTATTAAATCTATACTTTATTAATCTGTGTTCTTATTCTTACCCAGGTATCGCGGTGTACATATTTTTAAAATGACTGTTTAGGCGCTTATGTACAAACAACCGCTTGGTCTCTCGTGTATTTGTTTTTAAGTGTCCCTTTTGTTGAGGCACGCTGCTTTCAATTGCGGATATTAGTCTAATTTGGTTATATTAGACTTTGAAGTATTACAAATAATGGTAGTCGATGTTCTTGCAATCCAGTCACCAGGATCTAATATAGTTGATGTACAATTTACATGGGCTGTCAGAGGCGCGCTATGAACTTTCAGCCACAGAGTTGGACATGTAGTGATACAGACGTAAGCAAGGAAGGTGAAAGTCTAAAAGTATTTTCCCTACTGTTTGTTTTTGTTCTACCTAACGTGAAATTGTATCCATCAAAGCCTCTCCCCTTTTCGAATATAAGGTCCTGGTTGTTTTATTGGTATCTGTTTCAAGTAATGCACATGGCACACATGAGATACGTAAAATCATATTACATCTAAGGCACTCTGGTTTCTAAGAAAAGTCATACAATATCACTATAATCACTAGGGTAGAGTTCCTAATCGAGATAGATAATACTCGGAGTTTATGACGGACTAGATTACCAGAACCTCAACCTCCACTATTTTTTGGATGGATAAATGCTTTCATATAACCAAATTGAAATAATGTCGGTGGTTGAAAGAAGCGCATCTTATCGCAAGAAATGTCTTTTATTTTACTAACCCTAGCCCTCATCAATTGAGTCCCTCGTCAATTGTAAATTCAGGTGGAGTCATCCACCAAAATTAATGCGAAATGACATTTTTTTCGGTGTTTTTAATTGGTCATTTTGTATATATTTGTATCGAATGATGATGAAAGTCACGGGAAAAGTAAAACACGCTACAATTTTGAAGGATGATAACATATGAGCTCACCTGAATGTATAATTGATGAGGGGCTCGCACTAACTAGTGATGATAAATGTAACACACTTGACAATCAAGGGAGATAAAGGTTAAGTGAAAGGATTTTGTAATTTATACTTACCTCTCTTTTCGTTGTTGGTACCAGCTAGAAGCAAAGATAACAAGAGAAATATTAGTACCTATTGTACAATAGTGAACTATTCATTTATTACATTTCCTATCATATCGTACATATATTATTTCTTATATAACTCAGCTAGAGAATAAATTAGTCGTCGTAACCTTCGATAACATTTACCATGTTGTTCCGACAGGCCGACGTTGTGCTTGAACTAGTTGCGGGCACAGCGTGGGTGTGCTGAACAATAAAGAAACCTGTCGCGGGGGCAAGAGTTGTGCCCTATTGTCGACGTCTGTTTCGGCGGCATTGGACTCGAAACACCATCCAGTCGAATGGCTGCTGGAACAGAGGGCGGAGCACTTATGGGAATGCCCCACGAACTGTGAGGCCAGTTTTCTAATCAAGAATCAAGAGAATAAAATAGAAGTAAAAAAGCTGAACATGAATAGAGTAGGACAGTGTGTGTGAAGGACAGAGGTAAGTGAGATATATTACAGGTTGATTAACATAGATCTGCACCGATATTGTGTACTACTAGAGTTACAGGTATTATAACGTTGTGTTAAGGTTTGTTAATACAAGTCCATTTAAGTAGGAAGCCAGAGGACAATTAAAAAATTATTGAGACTAACGGGAATTAAACCAGTCCTTTCAACGGCACCAAATCGCCTAGTAACTATTGCACACGCGTTCTTCCGTACTTGACTAATCGCATCTCCAAAAAAAGATGCGATTTTATCAAGCCATTCAAACCGTGCACACAAAGTCACCAGAACGGATCAATCGAGACAAGGACTATTACAACAACAAAAATCATCCCGTACAGGTACTGAAATATCCTCAGTAACAACAAACATATAACATATAATATCCGTATTAGTTATACAAGGGTTGATAGGTATATTATATGTTATTGTCAGCTTCTCTACTCAAATCTATGTTTACCGCTGAAAATTAAAGTTGTCCAGGTACGAAGTCAAGCTATATACACCACTGAGAGTTAGAGTTTTCCAGGTACGAAGTCAGGCTCTACACACCGCTGTGAGTTAAGTGTTTTCCAGGTGCGAAATCAAGCTCTACACACCGCTGTGAGTTAAGAGTTTTCCAAGTGCGAAGTTAAGCTCTGTAGAAGCCAATCTATCGCACAGAGGGTATGAGCTAATAGCTCGTAATTTCTGAATTAATATATTTAATCAAATATATTAAATTTCGACATAAGGGATCTTCGTAGATTAGTGGTTAGGCCATATGTCTTGTGGTCAAAGGGTTGGATATATGGACGTGATTCTTGTTTATAAGTGCGTTGTGATTAAATTTGATAAAGCCTGTACATGTAGTTGCCAAGTTGTACATAGCACGTGCTAATTTACATGTTACTTATCTGGTAGAAGAAGGGTTATTAATGCGTTTCTTATAGTCACACAAGTTTACAACAATAACTTACTGTTAAGTATGTTGATTTTAACACTGGTCACCTGAAGGTCAGACGTCCTGCATACGTATGTTCCAGCATCGCCCATATGGCACCTTCGAATGGACAGAGTGCTAACGATTATCCTCTCAGAGAGGGACACGTCGCTGGTTAGCGTTATTCTCTCACTGAAATTCCAATAACATTTTATTATTCACGTAACTTGTTTGGAAACATTAATTGGTTACAACGACAAACAGTTGAATATAGTTCTATCGAAGGCAACAGAGGTTGGACTAAAAATTCAATAAATCTAGGGTCTTGCTCCATCGCACCATAATTATTTTTAAGTGAATCATAATCATAACGTACATTAAGTAAAGGTGAATAATTTCACATAAAGGTGAAATGCTTCAGGCTCAAAAAGAGGCAGATGGTGGTTGGGATAGCCAGAAGATATCATTAGACAAGTAACTCTGCTTGCATTGATCCTGGAGAGGAGTGGAGACAAAAACCTTGCATTACGTGATACTTTCTGTGTTGTCATCACACTGGATAGACATTGCAAGGACAAAAATATAGACTTAATAAGACTGTGGACATGATCACTACATAAAAATGGTGAAAATGATCGCTTCTTAACAGCCAGGGAGCACATTGCCGATAGCATTTCAGAAAATCTAATAATCTAAGCTGATTTGTTAGTAATTCGTCCTCGACACTGTGAATGGGCTAGTTCTGCATGGCCCGAAGAAAAAAAATTGAAAAAAAATCCAGTAATGACTTCACTATAACCACAAGCAGTCTTACGATGGAGTTAGAAGTCGTGATGGAGGCACTATCATGGTTGATGTCACAGGACTATTCTCATGCATGCATACTAAGTGACTCAATGAATATGATCCTAAAGTTGAAATAGGAGTTCTCCGTCGCCAAACGGTGGGGTTAAATTACAGAATCTATGACAGATACGAACAGCCCGTAATGTAAGACATAGTAGATATACAAAAGGACTGATAAATCAGCATGGAACTGGAACTGTCAGCCGCTACACTCTGATGGGTTTTTCTTAGAAGAGAATAGGAGCACCTATGGTCATAATTCTTAACTCAATAACGTACATGCACCCATCACCAACGACAATACAATAAGTTACAGTCACCACATTGGTTGTATGCTACTTAACATTGAAGAAAATATGACAGGATACTTTTGTAGTTAATACTTTCGTATGGTCCGCAAATGATGTTATACAATTACAAATGGCCATTGGCATAAAAGGAATTTCCATACTGCTGCTTTAGTCAAACAAAAATAATGGGTAGACTGTAGTCAGACTAAGTTAATGGGTATACTATAGTCTAAGTTAATGGGTAGACTATAGTCTAAGTTAATGGGTAGACTATAGTCTAAGTTAATGGGTAGACTATTGTCTACGTTAATGGGTAGACTATATTCTAAGTTAATGGGTAGACTATAGTCTAAGTTAATGGGTAGAGTCTAACTAAGGTAACGAATAGACTGTAGTATACATAAGATAATGGGTAGACTGTAGTTTACGTTAATGGGTAAACTATAGTCTAATTTAATGGGTAGACTATAGTTTAAGTTAGATTAATCCATGGGCAATTTCTAGGCACAATATTCCCGTAGGTTGCCATTACTTTCGGGAAGGAACAACCTAGGGTCGAGCAATGTAACAAGAACACATTCGTTCTAGTCGGTCATATTGGAGGAAGATCATATAAAGAGACACAACTGTTTACAAAGACAAATAATGGAGGGAAGAGTACCCATGTAGAGGAGAAAGGGCAGACCAAGAAGACGATGGACTCACGACATTAAAGATAACATGAATACATCGCTAGAAAATGCAAGCCACATCGCCCAAGACAGAGAGAGGTTCAGAGAGTTCATTAGGAAGACAACGTTCTGGAAGGAATACGTCACGTGACCATAGTTTAAGTTAATGGATAGACTATTGTCTAACTAAGGTAATGGATAGACTGTAGTCTAAATAAGTTAATGGGTAGACTATAGTCTACGTTAATGGGTAGACTATTGTCTAAGGTAATGGGTAGACTATAGTTTACGTTAATGGGTAGACTATTGTTTAACTTAAGGTAATGGGTAGACTGTAGTCTAAATAAGTTAATGGGTAGACTGTTTTCTAAATATGATAATGGGTGGGATATAGTCTAAAAAAGGCAATACGTATGTTGTCTAAAACAGTAATGGATTGATGACTTTGGTCAATCTAAGATAATGAGTAGTATGTAATGTATTACTTACATCATAAGGAATAGAGACACTATGCAGAGATTACATACATTATGTGTTGAGAATATCATCTTACAGAGATTACATACATTATGTGTTGAGAATATCATCTTACAGAGATTACATACATTATGTGTTGAGAATATCATCTTACAGAGATTACATACATTATGTGTTGAGAATATCATCTTACAGAGATTACATACATTATGTGTTGAGAATATCATCTTACAGAGATTAAAGGCACCATGCAGAAGTGATTGATATTATGAAAAGACCAACAACATCATGTGTTGAGAATGTCATCTTACAGAGATTAAAGACACCATGCAGAAGTGATTGACATCATGAAAAGACCAACAACATCATGTGTTGAGAATGTCATCATGTAGAGATGAATGACAACACACAGAGACTCATACGATGCGCATGAGATAAGCTGGCTTCCATAAACTACGTTAACACTTTGTTTGCCAATTTGTGACATCTTCTCTCTATTTGTCAATGACTGTCAAGAATTCAGAAACCCCACCCCTCATCCGTACAATCATGTCAAAAAAGGTTCTGGTCTCCCCTAAAACATTTTTTAGCAGAAAAAGTATGTAAAAAACACCATGATGTATTTTTCAGATTTAAACAAATGTTTTAAATTAAAGCAATTTAGTTAGTTTATAGATATTGTTGATGTCAACGTTTACTGTTAAACTTTTTAAGACCTCCCCTCCTCCCATCTGCAATTGTAAGCGTAATTGATGGATAGCCCATAAGAGACATTGTACAGAAATGAATGACAGAAGAATAGATGAATGTTATAGTACCGAGAGGGAAACATTATGCATCAATGATTGACATCATACAGATATAAACAACAGCATACATATATAAACAACATCATACAGATATAAACATCATATATATATATATATATATATATATATATATATATATATATATATATATATATATATATATATATATATATATATATATATATATATAAACAGCAACAGAAAAAATTAATTAAATCATACAGAGATTAATGCCATCGTGTAGAGAGATGAATGACATACAGAGTTAACTGACACTGTAGAGAGATGAATGACATAATACATAATTGAAAGACATTATAGTTATGAATTACATCGAACAAAAATAGATTACATCATACAAATATGAATGACATCAAAGAAAGTTGAAAGATATATTTGAAACGATATACATGCTTTAACGACATCTTAAAGAGCTTAGAGATATCAGGAAACCTCCATTCACAAACTTACTTATTTTTTATTTTGTCTCCGTCTTTAAACCAGTCTATGGAGTCAGGTGGGTATTCACTTCCTGTGGCATTACAGACCAGCCGAAGAGTGTCTCCTCTCTCCACAAAAAATGAGCCGTGTATTGCGATTTCTAGAAAGTAAGACCGAGTTATAATTTTGATAAAAGTAAACCACATTATATAAATTACTATTTGTAACTTTTTTTTTGTTATTGTATATTAGGGATTTGATTATCAAGAATGTGCATGTCAATACATAAGACAAGGACAAATGACACGGTAACCACGGCGTATTTCCGTTGTTACGTCGTCAAGTTATTAAATTTGTGTTCACGAGAATAATGGTTATGAATCAGACTGCGGCGTTTCATTAGTAGTGCATTTTCGGAGGTAACTGGGAATTATCGCTTGAGCTACGGAATTACGTACTCTGAGAGAAATTAACAGGAAAAGTGTTCTCCGTTGAGATAAGTGGAGTACATATGGAGAAATTAAATTAAGTCAATCCTCCGTGCCTTTTCAGTCCGTCTTTAGACAGTTCAGTGTGGTTCAGCAATAATCACAATGGTTAAGAAGACAACTCTGTGTTGTCGCGGCGTGATAGAGGAGTAAACAATAGGAACACTTTAACTTGTCGTTCTTGTTGTAAGAGATAAACCATAATTTTGGGCGTCTGGTTGGTTGCCGCAAACTGTGAGAGATCAAAGCGACGAAATATTTTCATGCTGAAATCGGATGAGTAAGATTAAAAACAGGAAGATATCTCTGCGAAGTTGTAAACCATAGCGCAGCGAATTTATTTTCCCCTAGTTCGTTTTGGTACAGTACAAGTAAACACCACGACACGTTTAATTATTTCCCTTGTCTACGTTTGTAAATTTAATGTTCATCATTTAATAGTGGACATATTTGATTTTTTAGTGTTGGTGTTCGGGTTAGTTATGTAAAACACAGCTATCATAGCCCTAAACCTAATCAAATCCATAAATTAAATTAACATTTAAATTATTAAATGATGAACATGAAATTTACAAACATAGACAAGGGAAATTACTCGAAAACGTGGTGGCCCCTACTTGTACTGTACCTTCGTTTTTAAACACATACTTAATCTCTCTTGTAGCAAGACACTAGTCCAGTTGGATTTCTCTTGTAAGAAGACAATTGATAGAAGTAGATTTCAAGTAGAAAGTACAGACAACGGAAATGCGTAATGTCAAAGTTTTGTTTGCGTCACTGGTCAGACATACCCGACTTTAGCGATTTAAATTCTCCATCCACATCCTACTATAGCTAGCAGATGTGTGCAGCGGCGTAACCAATGAATATGTCACCTGACGGTAAAACTAACACTATGGCGCCCCTGGTCCGCCACAAGCGGTGTATTTTCTGTTGTTTAAACCAGTCATGATAACACTTCCCTAATTGCGGCTCACAGGACATCAGCCTACTCTCTAGCTACGCCACTGGGAATATGACAGTGAATAGAGAAGATAAGAATAATGATGTTTCAAATGTTGAGGGTCATTTTTCTTCTTTCTCATAAGAACACTTTGTTGAAGTTTTGACACGATGTAACGTAGAAACGGAGATACTTCATATCTGTGAACGTAGGTAACCACTGGTTTTTCAGAAACGATAAAACTAGACAGCGATAAATGAGTGTATGATGAAGGGGTTTAAATTTAGCTGTTCATAAACGTTCTTTGGCAAAAACAGTACGCAGAAATGTGCTGGAAACCCGCCTCAAACAAGGGTAGACAAAATAAGGCTCGGGGGGTCAAATTCGGTCGGCAAGACTGATTCAAAATTACTAGATGCAATGATCCTCGGATTGAGAGAATAGCACATGACAAGCTATTTTAGCTAAACTGTAATAATACTCTTCATTGGTATTATTCTCTTTAGTGATATTATTCCAAGCAGTGATATTATTCCAAGCAGTGATATTATTCCATGCAGTGATATTATTCCATGCAGTGATATTATTCCAAGCAGTGATATTATTCCATGCAGTGATATTATTCCATGCAGTGATATTATTCCAAGCAGTGATATTATTCCATGCAGTGATATTATTCCAAGCAGTGATATTATTCCAAGCAGTGATATTATTCCATGCAGTGATATTATTCCAAGCAGTGATATTATTCCAAGCAGTGATATTATTCCAAGCAGTGATATTATTCCAAGCAGTGATATTATTCCAAGCAGTGATATTATTCCATGCAGTGATATTATTCCAAGCAGTGATATTATTCCAAGCAGTGATATTATTCCAAGCAGTGATATTATTCCATGCAGTGATATTATTCCATGCAGTGATATTATTCCAAGCAGTGATGAACACGAAAATATTACTTCAAACCGTTCATTTTGTAATATGAAAAAAGTATTCCGAATGAAATAACATTTCAGATACAGTAAACAGCTTTGAAAAATTGGATGTTCAGCATAGGACAATTGTGATGTTTTCAACAGTAAGTTTTGTGATGCTAAATAAACCTTTTCCACGACTAATGTATACTGTTATACAATAGTTACGATGTCCTTTCAAAGGTTAAAGACTTTAAAAATATTGGGGTTTTTTCTTACAAATTTCGTCGCAACCCTTGGTGAGGGCTGCCATAAGTTGCGTAAACATTTATTTTTGGCTATATTTGACATTTTCTCCCCTTGTCACGAATTAAGGGACACCCCCGCCGAATTATGTCAAAATTGTTATCTCCCTCCCCGAAAATGTTTTAGCAGAAAAAGTGTGAAAAAATCAATTTAAATTTCAGATTTTAAGAACATTTATTTTAAAAAAAAACACAATTTAATTTAGTGTACAAAAAAACCCATTTGGACCAAATTCGAACAATTCTGAATTTAACCTGATGGCTCACAAGGATTGTCTATCCTTGCCGTAAGCACATGTAGCTAGGGCCATAGGTATACCATACCTTGAGTAAGAGCAGGGGGAGTTATCTAAAAAATAAAGGGTGTTGGCTCTCTTTCGTTGCAATTCCCTCTTTTTCATTAGATTTGTGATGACCTTTATTGCAAAAAATCTTTAATGAATGAAGGAGGTTTACCCAACTTTTAAATTTCTAATAGCAAAGGTCATGTTTTGAATCCTATTGGTTGATACACCACAGACCGCTTGATCTATGGACTTGCTTGTACCTGACAGAAATATATTTGTATATAAGTTCAGGCCATCATCTTCATTTTCTGCTTTACAGTTTGGGTGCGATAACTGAAATTTTCGGCCGGATGGATCCTACTTCGCTTTAGGATATTTGTCACTTTGGACACTCACCTCCACATCTCGTCTGTCGTGTCTTATGGTAAATGTGTTTCCACCTAATGTTTGCAGGTTTTTATATGAATGTCTGCATACACAATGGTTGGACATGCCTTCAATACACACATAGAGATCCCACCCCTTCTAATCAGATAGTTTCTTCTCAAAGCATTGCATACAGCTGGGAGTTGGAGTCTTCTGGGTTTACAAAATAGCTCTGGAGAAAAGCATCGTTGCACAAATGAAACAGTAGATTGATCGCAAAAACACAAAAAAATGAAAATGGGCAAAGAAACAATTATTTGTAAGGTACATTCTACTTAACAGTGCTTGACCTGAGCATGCTTGGATAGACAAGTATTCTTCCTTGCAGTGCCATCGTCCGTAACTTTGCCAATAGGATGCCCACCCACTGGGACTACTGTTAGGATTGAAAAGGAGGTTGTGCCGCAAAATAATATATTGTCATCGGACCAATGATCCTTTAGGGTCATAAAGGTGCCACTCTAGAAACATGAACACACCCCGATTCCGCGGTGAAGGTTGGCAGCAACATATCCCTTCTTTTGCATTGGGGGTATACTCTGCTAGACTGTACCCTGTCCATTTTGTAGGTTACTTTCCCCACTTGTATCTCTGCCTACTTTTTGCTCGCCTCCCCTCGACTTTACCCCCCCCCCCCACCAAGTAAGATATTCAATAAGGTGTCTTTTAATATATTCAAAATACTATATTTTAAAAGCTGTATTTCCTTTAATAGTTCCTCCTTTTTCGTACACCTTAAAGAAATCAACCCTGTCTTCTAATATTTTGTTCATTGTCCAACCTTTCCGAGTCATAAATTAATATATAATAGAATAAGCATTTTATAATTCTTATTTTTTTTTATCTTGTTTGTAATTTGTTTAGATGTAAATATTTTCCTCATGTCATTAAAGTACTTTTAGCCATTTTAATTATTATCATTCCTATTCTCATTTTAATTTCCGTTTCACATCTATCATCATGTGTAATTATGTTTCTGTGATATTGGTAATCTTCTATTCGTTGTATTTCCATGTAGTTTATGTTTAGCACATGTTCTTATGCAATTTTGTTGCTTATCACAGTTTTTGTTATTTGGATGTTTATATCTAGTCCATATTCCTTACTTGTTTTATTGACTTGTTCTATTAATCCTTTAGTTCCTGTTCACTTTCTGCTAAGTAGACAGTGCCATCTACATATTGCAGGTTGTTTATTATTGTTCTGTCCATTCTTTGATGTTGTCTGTCCATAAATATATCGTCATACAACATAAAGGAACGGACAGGACAAGATTTTTCCTCACTCTTCCGCATCGTTGATGACATAAATAGCTGGACAACTCTGTGTACCAAATCATCTAATGTGGTATCCCAACGACTCTCTGTGTAGATGTTAAATATACTGGGTGATAAAATACACCCTTATCTTACCTTATCTTAAAATACACCCATCTATATCTATTTCTTGATAATAGTGGCTTGTAAAACAAACATTGTTAGGAGCTCCCATACACTATATACATTTTATAGCTATACTTAAGTCTTTCTTCGGTCCTGTGGACTTAATGGAAGTCATCCTTTAAAAAATATATTTAACTTTCCCTGGGATTTTCATTGGATGTTGACACAAATTAAACACAAAATGACCAAAGAAAATCTCGGAAAACTCAAATAGTGTCAATTTGAAGGATGTACCCAATAAGTCGACATGATTGTGTAATTAACGAACTATAATGGTGAACATTATCTCAAAGATATCATAGTCAGTTTGACAGATTATCTCTAGTACAGCTCCAAAGCGTGTAGAAAATGTAGAGGAACTCACGTATAATGATCGTTTACAAACCAGCTGATCGTGTCAAATATATGAGTCTATCCGTATATCTAAAGATTGATGGTTAGCCGCAGTGTTAATGTTTGAAAAAATTGGCTTCAATATTTATATTTTATTTCCAAGCAGCGATCCGTAATTTCTTATTTCATGTAGATACAATAACCAATGATATAGAAGAACGCATAAATAAACATCCTTTTAAAGACATAGGTCCTGCCAACTGGTTACTCACAGCGTCAATCATCTTGTCTGAACCAACGTTTGATTAGTCGTTTGCGACATAGTATACACAAAGAGAGTAACGAGAAGCTCGTATCGTTAGCATCATTTAAGATGATTTTGTGTGTTTATCATTGCGAGATCCCTGCGGATTATCGATTGAAGCTACATAGGTACGTGCTATGAGTGGTATTCTCTGCAGCTGGCCTCCCAGTTCGTTGAGAGGAACAGAGTACATATAGGACAGCCCGAGTACAATCCTTCAAGCATTTTGAGCCATGTTAGTACTAATATATATTAACAAGAACTGAACAGTAGCTTACCTGGTTTAAAAGATTTATACTCGGGGGCATCTGAAAGATCAATAATAATGGAATAATCAAAGTTGTGCTAAAGTATTAATAGTAATGACATCAAAATTGTATTAAAACACCAGTAGGAATGACATGTGTACTGCTGTATTAAAACATCAATCGTAATGACATGATCACAATTATATTAAAACATCAATAATAATGATATGAGTAAAGTTGTATTGAAACATCAATTGTAATGATATGAGTAAAATTGTAGTAAAACGTCAATTATAATAATATGATCAAAGTTGTATTAAAACATCACTAGTAATGACATTAGCAAAGGAGTATTAAAACATCAATGGTAATAACAGTATCAATGGTAGATTGAAAGATCAACAGTAATAATGACAGTAAAGTTGTATTGAAACAGCAATAAAAGAGACATCAGTCAAATTATGTTTTATTTTCTCTATATATTTATCGAACATTTTGTTATTTAGTCTTAAAATAAATTAATCGAGTAAATTGACCGCTCGTTTAACAACCTGATGATAATAAGCAATATTGATCAAAACAATTTCAGAATATTTAAAACTAACCAAGATTTTATATAACAAACTAAATAACAAAAAAATTAGTAAATAAGATTTATTTATACAATAATTTAGTAATGACTTGATTTATTAAAATACATTACTAGTATATTGTTTAGTAATGCTATTTATTGTAAAGAAAAACAACTGAAAAATACTGCATTTTTCCCGTTAGGGAGTTGAAGGGAGAGATTTTGTAGCTGTGTAATAAAGGCCGCATGCTTTTGCTGTCGCCACGTGACGTACAGGGTCGTTTAAAAAAAATTTACCCTTCGACAAAAAAAACCTAGTCCTTACGGGGTTTGAACTCTGACGTCACTTATCTGAGCGGAGTGAAACCAACGCTCTAACCTCGCGGTTAGATTTATAGGCGTTATATTTATTAACAACATAATCACAAAATGTACCAATACGATTTGTCTAACACTATTTAAAAACTTTGTATCTTCCCTTCAGGGCTCTAGATACCACTTTTTTTAGCGAGTCATGTGACGTTTCTCTCCAGAACGTTGTCTTCCCATTGAACTTCCTGAACCCTTCTCTGTCTTGGGCGATGCGGCTTGCATTTTCCAACGACGTATTCATGTTATCTTTAATGTCAGTCTATCGTCTTCTCGGTCTATGTTTCTTCCTCCTCCCAGGTGCTCAGCCCTCCATTATTTGTTTTTCTAAACAGCTGACAGTACTGTTTAATTAAAGCACAACTTTTACTTCTTATTTTGATAACCTCTGGGAAATGGGGTTCATTATTTGTTTGTTTTATAATGTTACGTATCATGTTCTATTTCTAAGGAGTTGGGGAATAAACCCTACAACCCCCCGTCCCCTCTCCAAATCCTACGCATGCAATGCGTCTTGCTAGTAATGAGATAGACCAGTCTAGACCAGTGTTTTCCAACTTTTTTACCATGCCCCACCCAAATCTTTATACAATTCTGATCTCCGCCCCCTATCCATGTATCATATACATAATTATTTATATTAAAAAATAAAATTTAATTATTCCATAAATGAAGTCCAATTACAACGTGTTCGAATTAACCCCCCCCCCCCCCCCACCGAACAACCAAATTTCCACCTACGGGACGTGGGTCCCACGCTGGGAACCACTGGTCTAGACAGAATGAAATGATTTTGGCTGAACGCTAGATGCGGATCAACCAGCCGATGAGAAAATGGTGTGTAATGACGGCGCCATTTCAAGTCACTAAGAAATTCATCATTTATCAATCTCAGATTTCCAACCTCCATCATTAACTACTTAGAAGAGAAATTTATCTTCTCAGATTCGTGCATCCACGATTCTAACAGATAGATTAACTGAAGAATGTGTTTGTCAGAATCATCATGTCTTGTCTTAGAAAATAGAGAAGTTAGCGTGCTTGTCGAATGATGATAACATAAGTAAGCAATAATAATATTAATACAAATAACAACAGTAAAACGTGTTGATGATATGAGTGTGTTTGTGGGGTTAAACACCCCTTCCACCAGTGCAGGATTTACCTATAAGCTGAACAAGCTATAGCTTAGGGACCCCACTTTCGGGGCATCCAAAATATAATATTTGGTACTGACATATAATATCTGAACTTATAAAGGTCCCCATATCTCAAATAGCTTACAGACTTATCAAGTCTAAATCCGGCGCTGCCCCCCCCCCCCCCCGCCCACAGACACACCTTACTTAGCAAAGTAGAGCGTTACATTTATCACCAAGAAATCAGAAACAAATGTAGGATAACACTAGCAGTTTTGTCGAGAGTAGTTCAAGGCAAAACTCGACCATAGTTGGTTTGAGATTGACAATTGAAGAACTGTTGGGTAATTGGAAAGCATCCTTAAAAGATGACTCATTTGACTTCTCCCATGATTTTAATTAGTTGCCTACACAAAATATAAAAATAGTGACCAATAAAACCACGGAAAAAATAGAAAAATAGCTTCAATCGTGACGGAGCAGGTAGGGCGATTGGCCGACGCCGATAACAAAATAATTTTTCTAAAATAATTAATGAATGTCCATATAGTACGATTATTTGCTCCAAGTTCGCATTTCGATTTTCTGTCAGTTACTTCTACATAATTATTCATCCTATCCTCATGAATATTCATGCGGTATAAAATCCACATCTCGACTGGATATAGTCCAGGTAAGTGTACATTTCCATTAGGTTCTCTTCTATTAGGACCAATATTATAATTATAACTTTCATTGGTTTTACTGTACTTATCAAACATATAAATGTATGCATTATGAGACACTGTTTTTATATTGCATCATTTCCTTAAAATAAATTTTCGATAGTTGTTGAAAGTACACTGTTTTCGTATTGAAGGGGTCTACAACACCAAAATATAAACTAAATAATAGTAAGATTATGTCTTCGTTGTTGTCGACGAAATGTCCATAGGTGAAGAGGACCGTCGGCAAAGAGAGGCCATCGGTTAAATGATATCTACGAAACGTCCTCAACACTTTGAAGGCTGAACACCGAGAAATCCACAGAACTGTATAATTGACGAAAGGCTCGATATACGATCCTGCCAAAAATAATTATAATTCTGTACATTTAAGATTTGGTTTTATCTTTTCGTGAGAATCTGTCCACTTACGAGAACAATAATTTGCTCTAATTAACCTTGTAAATAAATGATATAAATTTGGATTTCCGATGGAAAAATTGTGTTTGTTTTTAGCTTGTATCAATTATTATATTGCTCACTATACATTGTTGAACTCAGAAATTATTGAATGTCATTTTGAATTAGCAAATAACAGAAAAATAGTGAATACAAAAATGGAACCAGCGCATATTTTGCAATGATAACAGGATTAAGACGATTCATTGAGATTTGGTTTTACAGGAAATGTGTGAAGTTTAATGTGAAACTAAAGCGGATGTTGATGATGCACAGAGCAGATTTATTAGATACATCAGAAATACATGCTTGGGCATGTTAAGTGAATGAGAAGTTCAAAAATTTTACGTGCATTATAGGTTGAGAAAAAACGATAATGTCAGAGATTTATGGATAAATATATATAGAGAACGAAAGTTGAAAAAAAGAGGAAAAATAGACAGATAAGCCGATAGAGAGAGAGAGAGAGAGATAGAGAGAGAGAGAGAGAGATAGAGAGAGAGAGAGAGAGAGAAGGTGCGTATATTTTATTTCTTTAACATAAAATCAAGACGATAGGCTGGAAGTGGTGTTTCTTCCATTCCAACACCCCGCAGAAAAAGAGAACAAGAAATTTAACACTATTATTGATAATATGTACTTACTGCGCAAAACTGAAAACAATAAGGTAGATCATGGAATAGGGTAATAAAGCTTTTCCAATAACTAGAGACACACACAATAACACACAATAATCGACGTTTCGACTAAAAGACCTTTATCAAGACAACAATTATTGATGCTGGTTTTTATAGGTATCCAATTACTACAGAGTTGATATGGTAGTGGCCGATATCCAATTACAGTAGAGTTGATGTGGTTGTTGTCGATATTCAATTACTGCAGAGTTGATGTGGTTGTTGTCGATGTCCAATTACCGTAGTTGTGTACTACTCTTGATAGTTCAATGTTATTGTTACAAAGTTCTGATCAACTGAAGTTGATTTAGTTATCAATACAATGATGTTGAGAAAGCTGGCGCATCGTGGTAATAATGACTCTAAAATAACCTTTTAAAATCATGTGTTTTCTCAGTGTCAACATATGGATACGAGACTTGTACTTTACACAAGACACTATCCAGAAAAATAAATAGCGCTACAGAAAGATCTTGCGAATATCACGGACAGAGAAAATACAAAACATTGAAATTTTGAAATTACTGAAGCTAAATTGGGGGGGGGGGTGGATTCTAAACATCATCATAAGAAAGTTACATAGTGCTAGGAAAGAGAAGAAGGGGAAAACAAAGAAGACGATGGACCAGCGACATCGAAGAATGTATGAGCATGTCCCAGACCAATGCATGTCTGCCTGTCTGAGACAGAGAGGTGTTCAGAGTAACCATGATGAAGCCAACGTTCTTGAAGTAAGTCACCCGATATATGTGTATTGAGTTAGTGATGTTAAGTTAGTAAATGTTTTCCCCTGGCTGTTGAGATTCTTGATTACAAACTAGCTTCACAGCACGTGGGGCAATTCCGTAAGTGCTCAGCTCTCCATTCAAGCAGACATCCCATTTTATGTAGACTCAGAGTCCCGGTCAGGTGTTGATTGTGTGATCTTCGGGACTTCACAATCAATGTGACAGGAACATGCCGAACATTTCTCAACCAATTTCGCATCGTTTCTGTAGAAAACAAAACCCCAATTGCTTTTATTTATATTTCTGCTAAGTGAACAATCTGTGCATATAATTATGTCTTGTGGTTTCGAGTGTAGCTGGAGAGTTCATGCATTGTAACTTGGGCCCTGACACCCGTTCATTTCGGACACGCTTTATCTAGTTGTATTATTACTTTAGTCAGTGTTTTTCTCTCAATGTCTACCGTCACACATTCACTGCCCTTTCCTATTTCTTATAATTTAAATATTCTTTGTAGTGTGTCTTCAGCCCCTGCCATCCAAGATCTGCCACGCTTGATTCGTTTTCCCTTTGGCTCATCTAGACTCTGGTGTAGTAGGTTGTGGTTGTATTCTGTTACTTTAAGGTACAGAGAAAGAAGTGCAGGCTTTAATCAGTGAGAATACCAAAGAGGGGGATGTGATTATATACACTGATGGATCTGTAATTAGGCATGTTCGCAGTGCTTGGGCCTTTACAGCTCAGTGCGCAGGTAAAACGATCAAGAAGGAAAGTGGTGCCTTTGCGGACACTACGAGTAGTATGACCATGGAGACTATGGCGGTGACCAAGGAATTTGAGTGGCTACGCACACAGAAAGTAACGCAGGTCTGCATCTTGAGTGACTCTATGAGTATGATTAAGAAGGTACAAGTGGGTCTCGTTCGCGAACAGTGGATTGAGGCCTTGAGAAATGCGAGCTTGAAAGCGGTTACTTTTTTTTTCGTGCTGGGACATGTGGGCGTTCGAGGCAATGAAAGAGCGGATCAACTGGCATCGTGTGCGATTGTGGCAAAGGGCGATGGGGCAATGGATCGCGCTGACGTTTTGAACTCCTTAAGAGATATAACACGCGAGAGAGACTAATGTGGATGATGATTCCTTTTCAATGGCTAGGATTAAAGATCAGGGATTGAAATGCGGTGTTGCTAGAGGTGAACATTTTGGAGGGCGCAGAAGAATGATGGTCAACCAGCATAGGACCGGTACTGTCAGCAGAAGTGTGATGGCGGATACACTCAAGGAGAGATCGGAGCAACAATGGATGTGTCCAGTTTGCAGTGATGATGATCCGACGACTAACTAACTAACTTTAAGGTACGATCTAACCTGTGTCACCTAATTATGTTCTGGCTGTTCAGATGGAAGGGTATTGGATAAGGGGGTATTTCGTTGTTCTGTTTGAATGAAAGCAGTGTCTTCACACGGGTTGCTGCTGGGGACTATCGCGGTTTAAACTGCTATTGAGACATTCAGCACACATAGTTTAGTATAGACTAGAGCATCCCATGATTTAACGTTTTTACTAAAAGAATTAGCAAGAAACTCGTCATCACCCACTTAAACAAAGTACATGACATTTTAGGATACTCCCACCACTCCAAGAAGAAGGTAACTCCATTGCAAGGTCTCATCTACCGTCCAGTACGAAATAGACCAGAAACAGAATTGGGAAATAACATCAGGGAGGATGGGACTTGTCTTGACAACCATCTGCAATTTAAAGCCTACTAGAAAATTGAAAATCAAGCCTTCTTAATGACTCATTTGACTATTCTTGTGTTTTTATTGGTCACTATGATTATACTGTGTGTGACAGCCAATGAAAATCAAGGGCATAGTCAAATATGTTGTGATGCTTAATTTTCTATTAATAGGTCTTATTATTGTAGGCAGTCATGATTAGAACCCGTCATATAGAGCAGTGCTTCTCAACGGTTGAGCCACCACAACCTGATAAAAATATTTCAGCTTTGAGCACTATCTATCTATCTATTCTCTGAAACTCTTTGTTGCCTTTCGACGTCAGAGGTAAAATAGTTTTCTGGAGACGGCCCCTTGTGTGCTGAGTATAATGTGTAACTGTTTGCCTCTTTTATTTCAGTGGCCCATCCCTTTCGTGGTCGGCCTCTAGGCCTGTCTTCGCTGTATCTGTGTAGCAAAGCTTGCTGTGGTATGCTGTACGATGGTAGTCTGCTGATGTGTGCAAACCATTTGATCTGTTGTCTCTTGATGTATTCTAATGTTGGGGTGGTGCCGATTTTTTGTCGGATGTCCTGATTCCTCACCCTGTCTCTTAACGATATTCCTAGGATTCTGCGTAAGCATGCCATTTCAGCTGTCATAAGTTAACGTTTGTCATGTGCTGTCATTTTCCATGTTTGGCAATGGTAGCACAACATTGGTATAATAATCGTTTTGATTATTTATTAACACTTGAATAGTGTTATTTTGGTGTTTAAACCTACGTTTTGTTTCTAAATATTGGTGTCATTTGCCCTAGGACTTGGCATGCTTTACTGCATCTAATGTGTATTTCTTTGCTGCTCTTTCCGTTTGTTGTTATATTACTTCTTAGGTATGTGAATTCTGTCACTTGGGTATGTCTGTTACCTTCAATATATATATATATATATATATATATATATATATATATATATATATATATATATATATGTGTTTATTTTTGTTCTTCCTATCTTCATTACTTCGGTCTTTTCTATATTTATCTTCATGTTAAAGGTATGGCATATTTGATGTAATCCGAGCACTGTCCAAACAAATTCTAAATATTCATAAATAACTTTACAATTCAAGTAGAACCTCTAGCGGCCAAGTAGATATGTTGCTTCGACCAGGCGAGTTGAGAAGCACTGATCTAAGAAAAGGTGCACTATTCTGCTACCTTGTCAAATACTCAGCTGATAGGCAATGTTTTGGTAGTAAACTCCAAGATAAAATCAGATGCCGGTGTAAGGAGTATAGTCTGTTGTTGCTGTTCTCAAACAACTCCTGCGATGGCATTGATGCCAAGTTGTATCCATCTATTTATGTTCTGAATCGAGTATAGTATGTTTCATGTGTATGAGCTGTCCACAAATTATGTTAACAATTGTTTGCCATTTTCTGATCCACCCTCCTTATAAAAAATTGCCAAGAATTGAGAGACACCCCCTTCCCCCAAGACTGAACGCCTGTCCGGTAGTGAGTATTCCGTGTAATTAGCCAGACAGCATGGAAACTATGAGCATAAATACCTTTCTATATATGCATAGATGTACTGTTATATAATTCATTTTGTGCTAAAGATGTCAATTTAGAGCGTCATTTCTCTCCAGGTTGAGCTCCTTGTTGCATCTTGATGTATTTAATCTGCATTATTTACGACCACTAAATACTATGCACCTATAGGTGAAATACTGTGATTCCGTGTTAAGAGTAACATAAAAGAAAAGTGGAAACAACCATAACCTTGTACTGCCTGGGCAGGAAAGGGGATCAAAGCATAACAACACTGTAACCTGCCATGCATATGAGGCGACTACGGAAGTTTGGTAATGGCGTTGTATTTAGTGCCCCTTAGTCAAAGTGACCCAAAAGCCATGCTGAAGCCGGATGCGTCAAGTCCAAAGTCGCAGTTATCGCAGCAAAACTGTAGGATTGAACCACAACACATCACATTCTCTTGACTACATTCTTATGAACAGCAGGAACTCCTGAATAGACGCATAAGAGAAGCGGAAACCAAATTAATTCATTACAAATATTTTCATTTCATTTTTATTTAGCTATAAGTTGTATTTATCGATGGTAGATTGCTCAAACCAACGACCAACACTTTTTCATCTGCTCTTGTCACACGCATGGCATGAAGAATGTTATTGTTCTTTGCTACCCTTTTCGAACCAATTTAGCAATTATTTATACTTATTTTGCTTTCTAACATAAACTCTTACAACTATCACACTTTTGGTGCAATCCTCCAGACTTACCTTCTACTGTAAGCATGATGTTCTGTCGTATCTGACGTTTCTTTGCTGAGACCTGACACTCATACACTCCGCTGTCGTCAGGGTGTACGTTCTCAATATGCAGATTCCACTCCAGAGAATGTTTCGTGTGGACCACCTTGAATCTACGATCATTGACGTACGTGTCTTCGCCGATGGTTAGCGGGTTAGGATCAGACGCCCTTCTCCACACAACCTGATGACGAAAGTACTTTTTATCATCACTAAATGTCTATAACAACAAATTACAGCACCCATACATTTATGTACCATCTTTTTTATTACATTGCATATTCCGTTTCCATTTTCATTTCATTGCTTGTACCAGTCGCTTAGATATGATTCTTCACAGTATCTTCTTTACGTTAACTGTACTTATATTCTTGCAAAGTTGACACTCTTTTTTGTACAAGTTGACGTTTTGATATCACACGTACCGTTTACCATAACTGTTTCTTGTATAGCTACTACGCCACTCTGCGTCATATTCGGTTTCAATAAAATAGTGGTGCTTATTGTTTTAAATTCGACAACTATAAATTATAAACATAGTTTTTGTATTATATTAAATAAGGGAAGGCAATACACAGTGTTTTATTTCATAACAGAAGACTCTAAGCTTAGCTATGTGCAACATTTTTACACTCGGAATCCACTGAAGACGGATGAGTCGGTCCATTGGAACAAATAAAACGGCGACACAACGCATTTCTATTATCTGGATTACGTCCTGCTGGAAATCTAGTAGGACAATGGTTTTGCAACACGAGAGAATCAGCGGGAGTTTGAGAATAAACACTGAAGAAAAAGATAACAGGAATAATACAACTTAGTTATGGGCAACTTTTGGTACCCGGAAGAATTCAACTTAGCTATGGGCAACTTTTGATACCCGGAAGAATCCAACTTAGCTATGGGCAATCTTTTGATACCCGGAAGAATTCAACTTAGCTATGGGCAATCATTTAATACCGTAAGAATCCAACTTAGCTATGGGCAATCTTTTGATACCCGGAAGAATTCAACTTAGCTATGGGCAATCATTTAATACCGTAAGAATTCAACTTAGCTATGGGCAATCTTTTGATACCCGGAAGAATTCAACTTAGCTATTTGTGATCTTTTGATATCCGGAAGAATTCAACTTAGCTATGGGCAATCTTTTGAGAAGAAACCTTCTACTCATGGGTTGGTATAATGCAATTATGCAGATTAAGTACTGCGCTGCTTCTACAAGAAGAGAGCTTCACAACATAAGAATAGTATCTGATAGGGGTTGTTGTTTTATGATGGTTGCTCTGGTGGGTCACTGGTAAGACATTCAAACACTATAAGTGAGGTAAATTAGTAAATTCAAATTACCAGATAGCGTTACAGACATTTAGTGTTCACGACTGAAGATAATTTCTTGCACAGTGATGATTAATTCGTGTTCTTTCAGAGGATTAAGATCCTTTCTTGTACAGTGATGATTAATTCGTGTTCTTTCAGGGGTTTAAGAGCATTTCTTGCAGTCAGCATTGATTCGTGGTTTTCAGAGATTTAAGATAATTTCTTGCACAGTGATGATTTGTTCGTGTTCTTTCAGAGGATTAAGATCATTTCTCTCACATAGATAAATTGTTCGTGTTCTATAAGAGATTGAAGATAATTTCTTGTACAGTGAGTAATTGTTCGTGTTCTATCAGAGATTTAGATCATTTCTTGCACAGTATGGATTGATTTGTCTTATTCCAGAGATTGAATGTGTTTGTATTTAAACCAAATTAGATCTTTCAGGATACATATAAATAGAACGTGGTCAACCCAATTAACAGAGAGTGTGTACAATGACACGCTGCAGATGTCGAGAAAAATAACGATCACTGCAGAAAATGTATGGAGCCGGTCTCTTGATTAGAAGCGGGCAACGTCAGTTTAGGTCGTAGTATCAAATTGAGTTGTTCGTGTATGAAATAAGAATTGACACACAAATTTTCGTCCAGTGGAGCTCCTCCTGGTGTGTTTGGGCATGGGAGTCAGTGAATATAGGACAATTAAACCAGTTGAGGGGCGACTAAAATTTGCTAGGCACTGGGGTCGTATTTAATTAACTCCTGCTCTGATACAAGGGTATGGCTACGCTCTTTGAGACGTCTTGGCAAGGGTTGATTATAAGTAAAAACGTCATTGGGAGTTTCTTTCTTAGAGGTTGTCAACTATACTGGTGAAAATTAGATACATTTGTTATAACGTTCTGGAGACAATTTTTACCAGTATTCCCAGAAAATATGTACACTGTAATTTCACTTCAGGAAATGTTTTTATTCACAAACAATTTGTGCCGCGGCATAACAAATCGCGTAGAATATCCTTGTATCTAGATATCCATCTCTGAGAGTGTATGTCTCTTAGTTTTCTTGTTCACCACTGACTAGACTAGACAGTTGAATAGATATAGATATAATGAACTTCTTTAGTAACTCAACATTGCTATCGATTTACATTTAATATAACTTTGCTAACTCGTCGTATAGAAGGAATGCCAGGACTCAAGATCAGTGGGAAAATAATAAACAACCTAAGATATGCAGATGACACTGTTTTTTTAGCATAAAGTGTACATTAACTGCAAAGACTAACAAATCAAGTCGATAAATCAAGTAAAGCAATGAACTGGTGATACACATCCAAAAAAAAAAAAAACCATGATAGTCAGCATAGTCAAAGAAGAACAGGTGCTAAACATAAATATACACGAAGAGAAACTACAAGAAGTAGAATATTATCAATATCTTGGATACATAATCACAAATGATGACACATGTGACACAGAAGTTAAAAGGAGAATCAGAATGTCTTTAAATACCTTCAGTGACGGAGGAAAATATTAATATCTAAATAAATCACAAACAAGCTAAAAATGAGAATTATAAAATGCTACACATATTCTATATTAATTTATGGCTCAGAAACATGGGCAATGAACTTAATTGATGCCTTTGAGATGTGATTATATAGAAGAATTTGGAGAACTTCATAGAAAGGAAAGAAAATGAACAAGGTGGTTCTAATCAGGGTCGTGCCGTGCTATGATGCAGAAAGGCGGCTGCTTCAGGCGACATCAATCAAAATGCATTTTCGGAGGCGGCAGTTGGAAGAAAAACTATTTAATAGGCGCTGTATTTCGAAGACTTGCATCAAACTGAGAAAATAAACCGCAGTTCCCTGGTTCTAACCACACTGCAGATGAACAAAGAACTATTAAAGGAAATAAATATAAGACAAATAAAGTATTTTTGATTTATTTAAAAACATCGCACCTTGTTGAAGGCCTCACTTAAGCGTAAAGTCATGGAGAAGCGATCACGAGGTATGCAGAGATACAATTGAGAGAAAAACATCACAAGATGAACATGTTACAGTCTAGCAGAGTGTACCACCACGGCAAGAGACAGGTGATGTTGGAGGTCCGTTGCAGTCAGCATTCATTGCGGCACGACACTTAATGATGAGGCTACACATCATGTTAACAGCCGTCTGATAGACTTACTTCCAACGTTGAAACATTTTTGAAAATATATGCCTTGTTTGTTTGTTTGTTGAGTACTGACTGGATTCGACTAGGCCATCTCGGGATGCCTAGTCACGTCACTTTCAACCTAGTCCTAAGAAGGACTTTTTGGTTATATCGCGACGCTGGGTGCGGACAGGGAACTGACGAAAAGTTCTTGAGCCTTGGCGGAAATGACGAAAAGGCTGTCGAAAGTTTGCTGAAGCTTGCTTTTAATCCCGGGACATACTGCGGATAAGAAGAGTCGTTTCTCTCTTGGAAGTTTCCAAGTCCACAGCAGGTTCCCACCTCAGCTGGAGATCGTCCGATCCTTGATAACTTAGCCAGATTGCTCTGTTGCCCGGGGTACTCCACGAGGAGGAGTATCAAGGTCTGAACCAGTATGATTCCTGGTCCTGGCGAATGCCTGTTCGATAGCAATAATATTTATAGTGATGACTCGAACCAAAAATCATAAGAAGATCTCAAATATGTAACACCATTTTTCATATCGATCATTTAGATCTATCAATAAAATACAGTCTAGTAAAGTTATAGATATGTTGATGTGGTGGAATTTCTCTGTCCCATCTCCTATACGGTCAAAGTGGCCCAGAATCAATGTTAAAATAGGATGTGTCAGACCGATAGGTGCAGATATGGCAGCAAAGCTGTAAAGTACGACACAATGTATTCTGTTTTCCGAACTACGTCCTGTTAATCTGCAGCGACTTCTGGTAAAATGACGGTTGCGTTGTTTCTCAGTCGTCACAAATGGAAGTGTAGTTCGGTGTTTCGGTATTCTTCATCTGGAATAAGTGGACTTATTATGTATATGTTAATGAGAGATCACAGCGTAGCCATGTCAGGTTTTCCTGATACAAAACTTCGACAGGATTGGCAGTCCGACAGTGAGAACTCAGTAGTAAAATGGAGGGTTTTCCAAAGAAAATGCTGTCTCCAGAAAACGCATCTACCTCTGACGCTGAAAGGCAACAAAGGGTTTAGCGAATAGCTAGATAGAGATAGAATCTGTAGGAGTTTGAAAACTAACGACTATGAAGAGTAGATTTGTTCTGACACGATTGAAAAAAGGCGTAGTTCTTCATATGCGTTATAACCAATTTCTGACAAATTCCTATACATCATTAACATATGCAATATATGTAGAAAATATTTATAAAAGACAGGAACTGCGCATGTGCAGAGGTCATCGGTCTCAGAACCGTTCAGAAAGCAATGAGAACTTATACCAAGGAAGTACATACACGTGTGAAGTTGAACTACCAAACCTTTGATAATAGGAAAGTACACCATTGATTCTACTACATTACAAGTGATGCCTCTTGGTGTGATTATAATACTGGATCATCTAACGACAAATGGCGCCACATTGCCATTATAGTCTAAAAAATACAAATAGCTATCGTTTTCTTTATTCCTACATAATCATAGAGTATATTGGAATAAAAACCCAAATGAATACAACAACAACTGTTAATGGCGTTAAGATGGCGGTATCCTAAATAGTAACTGCCAGTTTTGGTCCCGATCGGTCAACGTTTCTAGGAGCCTATATGTGTTCAGAAAATTAAACCAAGTCTTTTATATCTACATATAGATGATATATTGGCTAATAAATGCTCCTAGATATCGTTGCTTATTATTCACATTAATTCCTCCACTGCCTACATTTGTGTATAGGAGAGGCTAGAATCACTTCACTGTTTTCTACATGGATATATGCTAGAGACTAGAATCAATTCACCATTACCGACATGGATGTATGGTAGAGACTAGAATCACTTCACCATTACCGACATGGATGTATGCTAGAGACTAGAATCACTTCACCATTACCGACATGGATGTATGGTAGAGACTAGAATCACTTCACCATTACCGACATGGATTTATGCTAGAGACTAGAATCACTTCACCATTACCGACATGGATGTATGCTAGAGACTAGAATCACTTCACCATTACCGACATGAATGTATGCTAGAGACTAGAATCACTTACCATTACCGACATGGATTTATGCTAGAGACTAGAATCACTTCACCATTACCGACATGGATGTATGGTAGAGACTAGAATCACTTCACCATTACCGACATGGATTTATGCTAGAGACTAGAATCACTTCACCATTACCGACATGGATGTATGGTAGAGACTAGAATCACTTCACCATTACCGACATGGATGTATGCTAGAGACTAGAATCACTTCACCATTACCGACATGGATGTATGGTAGAGACTAGAATCACTTCACCATTACCGACATGGATTTATGCTAGAGACTAGAATCACTTCACCATTACCGACATGGATGTATGGTAGAGACTAGAATCACTTCACCATTACCGACATGGATGTATGCTAGAGACTAGAATCACTTCACCATTACCGACATGGATGTATGGTAGAGACTAGAATCACTTCACCATTACCGACATGGATTTACGCTAGAGACTAGAATCACTTCACCATTACCGACATGGATTTACGCTAGAGACTAGAATCACTTCACCATTACCGACATGGATTTACGCTAGAGACTAGAATCACTTCACCATTACCGACATGGATTTACGCTAGAGACTAGAATGACTTCACCATTACCGACATGGATTTACGCTAGAGACTAGAATCACTTCACCATTACCGACATGGATGTATGCTAGAGACTAGAATCACTTCACCATTACCGACATGGATGTATGGTAGAGACTAGAATCACTTCACCATTACCGACATGGATTTACGCTAGAGACTAGAATCACTTCACCATTACTGACATGGATTTACGCTAGAGACTAGAATCACTTCACCATTACCGACATGGATTTACGCTAGAGACTAGAATCACTTCACCATTACCGACATGGATGTATGGTAGAGACTAGAATCACTTCACCATTACCGACATGAATGTATGCTAGAGACTAGAATCACTTCACCATTACCGACATGAATGTATGCTAGAGACTAGAATCACTTCACCATTACCGACATTGATATATGCTAGAGATTAGAATCACTTCACCAGTACCGACATGGATGTATGGTAGAGACTAGAAACACGTCACCACTGCCTACATTTATCTATAGAACAGGCTAGAATCACTTCATCACTGGATACATTTGTGTATAGTACAGGCTAGAATCACTTCAATTCCTCCAATGCCTACATTTGTGTATAGTAAAGAAATACTGATATCACTTATGGAGGACGTTTAATTTTGGAGCTGTCATAACTTACATCAATAATTTGCCTGGTGAGGAGTGTCCGAAAACGATTGACAGTTGTTTATAGGGAGAGCAGAGGGGTCTCCACCAAGAAAACTGTTGCTTATATATAAATTAAATTGTTGGAAACTTGAAAAATTTGAAAGAATCATCTAGCTTATTTTTTCACTTTTATGTTTATATTTTTTTTAGAAGTTGAGGAATTTTTGTTTAAATAATTAAGCAGATTAAGGGGGGGGGGTCTCTAAGTTCATGACAGTTGTTCTTTTGAGGGGGAGTAATGACATTTATTCTTATGAGGGGAAGGGAGTAATGCCAGTAGTTTTCATGAGGGGAAGTGAGTAATGACAGTTGTTCTAATGAGGGGAAGGGAGTAATGACAGTTGTTCTAATGAGGGGAAGGGAGTAATGACAGTTGTTCTAATGAGGGGAATGGAGTAATGACAGTTGTTCTAATGAGGGGAAGGGAGTAATGACAGTTGTTCTAATGAGGGGAAGGGAGTAATGACAGTTGTTCTAATGAGGGGAAGGGAGTGATGACAGTTGTTCTAATGAGGGGAAGTGAGTAATGACAGTTGTTCTAATGAGGGGAAGGGAGTAATGACAGTTGTTTTCGTGAGCGGAAGTGAGTAATGACAGTTGTTCTAATGAGGGGAAGGGAGTAATGACAGTTGTTCTTTTGAGGGGAAGGGAGTAATGCCAGTTGTTTTCGTGAGCGGAAGTGAGTAATGACAGTTGTTCTAATGAAGGGAAGGGAGTAATGACAGTTGTTCTTATGAGGGGAAGGAAGTAATCACAGTTGCTCTCATGAGGGGAAGGGAGTAATGATAGTTGTTCTCATGAGGTGAAGTTAGTAATGACAGTTGTTCTCATGAGGGGAAGGGAGTACTGCCAGTGGTTTTTATGATGGCAAGGGAGTAATTACAGTTGTTCTCATGAGAGGAAGGGAATAATGACAGTTTTTCTCATGAGGGGAATGGAGTAAAAAATTAGCAAACAATTCTTGATGATATTTATGGACATCCCTTTACGGACACGACATAGATCGGTGACGTAATATACAAGAATAACAGAGAACCCATCATTCAACATGGAATTTCTACTCAATAGCGCCAAAAAATACTGCTACGTTGCTCAGAAGTTTAAGTGGTGTCAAGAAAAAAATAAATAAGAACTAAGTAGCTACATCATTAGTGTAAAGAGAGAGTTTCAATGTGATTTTTAAAGAAAACGTGTTACCTTCTGGAATTTAATGATGGAACCAGGCATAGACGCGTCAAAACCGGAACGTTTGTCGTCAAGCGACGAGAATGCGGTTAAACGAATGAACATCAGACAAGTAACAATCAAGGGATTCATGACTTGTACGTGCTGTATTCTCTGAAGCAGAACTAACATAGAACAAACAATATTATGTCAATGTTCATATACCGTGACCAAGGAATGAGCTCAGTTATAGTTTCACAGAATATAATTTATCTATAAGTTATTGTTCCTGTGTAATTGGGCTCTGGATGTTATAGTCTCACAAAATATGATGTGTCTATAGGTTGTTGTTCTTGTGTTATTGGGCTCTGGAAGGCAAACAAGAATTGTTGCTGTAAAAAAACACTGGCAGTGAAATGTAGGTAGTAAAACATAACTAAGGAGACTGAGGATCTCCCCGGTGTAGTGGTTAAGCAGTTCACATAGTGATAAATAAATATAGGTCTTCAATCATGCTCGCGAAGTCTTGTTTACACGTTTTTTTAATATTTGGGAATTTATTGCTTGAAGTTACGGAGTTAAGTGATGTGAGGGCGCTCTTAACAGGCCGTTTCGTTGTAAGTGGTGGGGTACATATGGGGTAACTTGAGTACAATAAAGTCAATCCTCTACACCTTTAAATTAGGAGTAAAATGTGGTCGTCTACGTTACTCAATTATTTTCCCTATAATGCAGATCTACACCAGGACAGTTGAGATAAAATCAGTCTTTTTATGTTGTTATATTTGCATTGTTATTGTTGGAATATCAATGTCCAAGTACTCTCAGTAATAGTTCTTGAGCCTAACGGTAATTGAACCAGTTCCGTTGCTGCTAGAACGGACATAGTTTATTTCCCGTTAGACTCATGAATTTTTCATTTATCGTCATGATTTCTACTTGAATTTACTTGTATATTCTCAGGAATAGAAGACTGATTGGTTCAATGTATACCGGAGCCACATCAACTAAAGTCATCTGGGTCTCGCTCTGGAAAATATCTTCATTAAATAGAATTCAAGAGAAACTCCAGGATAGAGCTGAAACCACAATTCCATCACCTCGCTCAAGAAACAAAATGAATAAACACATACTCCTTTGACATTCTATCATCACCACCCACCACCATCACCAACACCATCCTCATCATCATCTCCCTTATAATCATCATCACCTTCGTCTTCGTCATTGTCATCTATAACCAGGCGGTGTGTCTGTGCTCCTTCCCCTTTATCCTAGTTTTCTTTTCAAACCCTCATAGCAAGCATGATATAGTCAAGAAACAGTAGAATGCGTTGTGTCATGATTTACAGCTTGGCTGCAATATCTACGTATTTCGATCAGACATATTCGACTTCAGCTTGACGTTTTGGTTACTGTGAACTACTGTATACAACTGTCAGCTTCACCCCAAACCTTCTTAATAACCTCTTACGAAATTCCTTGAAAGGTCAGAGTTTTACTAATATTTTCTTTATTTTCTGGCCCCACCAACACAATGACTTTCTTTATCTCTATAATAGTATGGAGAATCATTTGTGTTTTCAATGTGAATGCTGGGGACGGGGTTATAGGTCAGAATACTATTTAGTTTAGCGCATCTGTCTTCTCTTTTCTCTTGTGCAACCTCTTCTGAAACATGTACTGGCCTTGCCTCTTCCATCATTTTTTGTCATTTTCTAGTTTTATATTCTTTCTGTTCTCAACATACCACTTCTATTTGTATTTCTGTAGATTTATACAGATCTCTTTTGAATTGCTTTAAAAAATAATATTGTAATTTTTTTGCGATGCGGTACCGAACTCCATTCTCAATCTCCCTAAATTGTCTCTTATGACATGCCTGACAGTGATACATACTAGTATTCCTTACTCCTACTTTGATCCCGGAAATACGCAGAAGTTTGTATTCATTATTTCTAGTGGCAATATTATTTCTGTCGAACTCATCAGATTTTGCAAATATTATAAAACAAGTAGTAAAGAGCATAAGAATGGAGTTGACTGTCCCATACCGTAGGTCAAATTGACCCAAACGTCATTCTGAAGTCGGATGTGTAAGGCCAAAAGACGCAGATGTCGCAACCAAGATGTAAACCTTAACACACGGTATTATGTTTTCTGAACTAAATTATATTAACCAGTTATATAAAGCAGTTGGAAAAAGAGTCAAGAAGTTAGGAAATGACATAATATATTTATAAAAGTAAATGTTCCCTAGGCCAAAAGTACTAATCCAGAAGAGCGGAATGTGGTGCAAATAAATGTCATGATATATTCACATGTTGTTAAAAAAAAACAGAACACCAAATACTCTCATGTTGAAAATAACAGGAACGATCTAGTTGTATATGGTTTTCACATTTCAAAGTTCACACAAAATATTCTGATTATTAAAACAATATTCAGTTTTATATTGGTGTACGATATTTCCACACGTTCAATTAAAAAAAAATAACACAGTATTTCCTAGATTGTAAAAACACCAAAGCATGATTTTTACTTATTAAAAAAACACCACATCGTGCTAGATGTAAATAATAACTTGTTTTATTTATCTTTGGAGACAGATGTGACTGGATTACCTGAACTTTGACCTCATCTATTGTTTAATGAGTCGTACGCCGCAATATCACAAAAAAAAGAAGCTTTGACTCACTGTTGAAATTGTCGAACATCATCAAGGTTACTAGCATATCATATTCTGGACATATTGATAAACTCTACACTATTTTAGCAGTAGTGATTTATTTTCCAAGAATATTTACGTCTTGTAGTTTGCCATTATTTTCTGTGCGGTCTCTATGCACAACTGCCTATGGTAGAAATTAAACCTGATACCTTGAATATCCAAAACGTGCTATAATGAAACGGTAAAGCACAATTTCGTTTTGTTCATTTGACTTCATTTTCAATGTGTTTAGTATCTGCAAAGTCAGAGTATTCAAGCACCCAAATGTTGAATAATGATGTTCATTTTTGTAAAATACATCTTTGTCACACAGGCGGATACAATAAAGTTTTCAATGCTGTACCATTTTTTGGGTGTTTGTTCTGAATCTTTCACCGAACCTCCATTATAGAAGTAGAATAGTGCATATTTCCAGCATGATGTAGTCCAGAGAACATAATGCCGTGCATTTTCGTTTTATTTTCGCACCAATAACATGAAACATCTGACTATGGCGTTAGTAATTAATAAGTTCAGTGTTCTTATCGCTTTAATTGAACAGCGGACGTATGTAACCATATTTCTATTATAGTAGGCCAGTCGTATCTAACCATGTTGCTAGTATAGTAGGCCAGTCGTATGTAACCATATTTCTAGTATAGTAGGCCAGTCGTATGTAACCATGTTGCTAGTATAGTAGGCCAGTCGTATGCAAACATGTTGCTAGTATAGTAGGCCAGTCGTCTGTTACCATATTGCTAGTATAGTAGGCCAGCCGTATGTAACCATGTTGCTAGTATAGTAGGCCAGTCGTATGTAACCATGTTTCTAGTATAGTAGGACAGTCGTATGTAAACATGTTGCTAGTATAGTAGGCCGGTCGTATGTAACCATGTTTCTAGTATAGTAGGCCATTTGTATGTAACCATGTTGCTAGTATAGTAGGCCGGTCGTATGTAACCATGTTGCTAGTATAGTAGGCCAGTCGTATGTAACCATGTTTCTAGTATAGTAGGCCATTTGTATGTAACCATGTTGCTAGTATAGTAGGCCGGTCGTATGTAACCATGTTTCTAGTATAGTAGGCCAGTCGTATGTAACCATGTTGCTAGTATAGTAGGCCAGTCGTATGTAACCATGTTTCTAGTATAGTAGGCCATTTGTATGTAACCATGTTGCTAGTATAGTAGGCCGGTCGTATGTAACCATGTTTCTAGTATAGTAGGCCATTTGTATGTAACCATGTTGCTAGTATAGTAGGCCAGTCGTATGTAACCATGTTGCTAGTATAGTAGGCCAGTCGTATGTAACCATGTTGCTAGTATAGTAGGCCAGTCGTATGTAAACTTGTTGCTAGTATAGTAGGCCAGTCGTATGTATCCATGTTACTAGTATAGTAGGCTAGTCGTATGTAACCATGTTGCTAGTATAGTAGGCTAGTCGTATGTAACCATGTTGCTAGTATAGTAGACTAGTCGAATGTAACCATGTTGCTAGTATAGTAGGCCAGTCGTATGTAACCATGTCGCTAGTATAGTAGGCCAGTTGTATGTAACAATGTTACTAGTATAGTAGGCCAGTCGTATGTAACCATGTTGCTAGTATATTACGCCAATTGTATGTAACAATGTTGCTAGTATAGTAGGCCAGTTATATGTAACCATGTTGCTAGTATTGAAGGCCGGTCGTATGAACGAGAGAGCTAGTTCTTGTACTTACATGGTGCTCACCGATCTCAAAGCAAAAAACGGCCTTACATGCGTGTCGCTATCAACATATGATATCTTTTTCCATTATCTTGACAAACCTTTATGTGTTTGTCATTTATTTACATGTTCTCAGTTTAAGTAACAGTACAAATAACAGTGCAACCTATAAGTTGAACAGTAACATGAAACGTTTCAGTTATCAAAACCCAGCGTGAAGTTTATTAGTTCTGAAGAAAAAACAACTTTAAGTATTTTCAAATAAATATCAATTACGCGTCGTATATTTTCACATCTTAAATTTGCTACATAATTCTCATAAAGTGCAAAATATAATTCTCTCTTCCCTCTCTCTCTCTCTCTCTCTCTCTCTCTCTCTCTCTCTCTCTCTGTCTCTCCCTCCGTCTACATATATTTTCTGTTTCTATTTGAGCTGAAATTGAATTATTTACGCAATCCATGTCCATAATAGGGAGATAAATGTCAGGATAGCGTCCGGGACCCGGTGTCAGTGACAAGCCGAAAAGTATTTGATTATTTAGTCTCAAATATGTAGATGGCAGGATATAATCCAGTTCACAAATGGAGATAAGAAGTAAATGTAGATATAACTTAGGTATCATAATCATCCGGTGCCATGTCGTCTGCGCAGTGGTTAGCGCATTGTCTTTGCATATGAGTGGTCCTGGGTTCATTCCCCAGTTGAGGCGGAAATGTTTTCAGATCGCAACGGCTCCCAGGTCGACCCAGCCTTAAATGGGTACCGGATTAATCCGGGAAGTAAAGACGGTGAGGGAGAGGAGATGGCTACCGCCCTCATTTGCAGAGCCTGTGAAATGTGAGATCGCTAACATCTCACACCCCTACGGCATTAATAAATGCTATGGGTTACTTTACTTTTTTTTAAAATGTCGTCTGGCGTATGCGATCATGCTCTCCACATCTATCTCCAGTATTATGTATCAAGTGTGTTGTCGTTTCCCTGCCGTGCCAGGTTGTTAAACTGTCTAATATTGTTTCACGCTGTCGCCCTCTGTCTCTGTTGCCTTCAATTTTGCCTGTTGTGACAATCGTTCTCTTATATTATTAATTAAGGTCCATCTCGCATTTGCCTCTTTCAACACCTCCACATTAGTTTTCCTGGCAGTCCATGGTATTCTCCGCATTCTTCTGTAGAACCACATCTCTACTGCCTCTAATTTCCCACTTTTCTGTTTGATAATTGTCCACGACTCAACATCCATATGTTAATAATGAATTTATATAGCACCACATAATTTTATTTTTCACCTATAACGACAAGGTCTATTACACAATATATTTTTCATTATTCTGAATTTTATTTTTGTAGGCCCTATTCTGCTTCTTATTTCTGCAGAACTCCTTCCATATTCTGTAATAGTTATACATAAATATTTGATTTGGTGGACCTGTTTTAATACTATATTATTCACTTTGATCTCGCAAGTTAGTTGTGCTATTTTGTTTCTTTGAAATAGTCATTATTTCTGATTTCTTGATATTTAGAAAGAGGCCTTTCTCTTTACGTTCTCGTACTTTCTCGTACATTAATTAATTCGAACATAGGTATAGGTAAACCAAATCAGCGAACGAATACGCGACCTTTCATTAATATTGCAAAAACAACAACCAAGCATGTAACTAATATTAAAAAACACTGTTTCAAAAAATGTGTGTGACTAAATGCAGCTATTATTTTTGATGTAAAACGCCCTGATTAAACCAAGTTGGACCAAAGTCCGCGGTTGAAAAAAAGTGTACCCCACTATAAGGGGTGCTTTTCTATATCAAACATATACAAATAATTTAGTATCAAGATTATGGTTCCAATTTCAAGCTTTGAAATAACAACATAAGATTATATAAGCATTCATTTTATTACCGTGTATAAGGACGTCCGCGTATAAGAACGTTCGCGTACAACAACAACGTCAGTGTATAACAACGTCAGTGTATAAGGAAGTCCGCGTGTAAGTTAAGGTTGCTATATTGGCAATTTATGACAACATTCTTAAAATTTTGTCATTAAAAAAAATTAGATACTGGGTATGAAATGTATTAAAAATATAAAAATCATTCAAGGGAAATGTGTATTGTAACTATTACAATATAACATTCGCTTACATTATTTTAATGTGATAATATAAATAAAAAAATATTGTAAATGGTTTATAAAATTTATTAGAAGGGGTGGTGCTGATTTCGCTAATGGAAAAGGGGGCAAAGGGCTAAACGTGAGAACCACTGAGCTAAATCATAATTCTTTCAGAACATGTCCATAAGTACTATCTGACATTTAGTATGATGCAATCATGCTGCAGTTGTAAGCATTGTCTTCTTAAGCGGCGATAGAAATATGGTTCTATTGAAGAATGATGAGAGTACCATGAGTATTAGAGAATCGGAAACTAAGTTTCGAGAGAGCCGAGAAGGATTAAGTGCTGAAAGACGTCTTCATTTCGAGTTACATTCAGAGATTCCGCAATTATATTCCAATGTTCATAATTGAGAGAGTAAGCTTAATTCAGAGTTAAAGAGAAGATGTGAGGAAAGTTGAATATGACTAGTTGAGATATAAACTTAGTTATAAAAGCTATTGTTATATATTATTTTCATTAGCAAACCATCCAAAGACAATGGATCGTGTAGAGTAAATATAGAGAAAACGCTAAGAAAGAAAATATAGTGAGGATTTTTTTACAGTATGGTTTTACCTCAATAATTGCAGCAGCAATTGAGAAAACGCAATGTGTTATTTGTTGTGAAGTTCCAATAGCCAAATCTATGAAGCCGAACAAACTAAAACGCCATTTTGATAGCAAGCACCCGAGCTTTGCCGGCAATGATACCAACTATTTTATAAACAAAGCTGAAGGACTCAAGAAAGCCAAACTTTACACTGGTGGCAAGTACCACAAACAAAACGTAGCAGCCGTTGAAGCTTCATATTTGATAGAACTCAGAATCGCCAGAGCTATGAAACCTCACACAATTGCTGAGAATTTACTGTTGCCAGCGGCCAAACACATTGTTCGAATTATGATCGGAGACGAATTTGTTGTGAAATTGAGTTCAATTTCCTTATCTGACAACACTGTCCACAGAAAAATAGATGGCATGTCTGATGATATTCTTGATCATGTAATCCAGGAAATTAAACTGCCCAACTTCCAATATTTAGTATTGAGCTTGATGAATCTACAGACATTGAAAACTGTTCACAGATACTAGTTTACGTGAGGTATATTAATGATGGTGACTTTGAGTTTCTGTTTTGCAAATCTCTTGAAACAACAATGACTGCACGTGATGCATTTGACAAAATTTGTTCAATTCTGAAATATCATAAGATCTTTTGGGAAAAGGTTTATGGTGTTTGCAGAGATGGTACTCCAGCTATGCTAGGATGTCGATCTGGATTCAAAGTCTGGTACTGAATGAGCCACCAAAAGTCATCGAAACTCACTGTATGATTCATCAGCAAATATTAACAGGAAGACGCTACAACAAGAGTTATAAGAAGTAATGAAAAGCGTCATAATTTCTGTCAATTTTGTAAAGACGAACACTTTAAGCAGTCGAATGTTTTCGCAACTGTGCAACAAATTAGATGCGCCGAACAATGCTCTGCTATTTCACACTGAAGTGAGATGGTTATCGAGAAGAAAGTTTTAAAACGTGGTTTTGTGCTTCGTGATTTACTCAAAAGGTTTTTAAATCAGAAAGCACGATGGCAGTTCGAGGCACTTTTCAGCGATAAAAGTAAGCTTCAGAAAGTATTTTACTTGATTGACATATTTGCCACCTTGAGTGAGTTAAGTGTATCACTACAAGTACCAAATGCAACATTTCTCAATTTGTCGGAATAGATCCAATCATTACAAATGCAACTTCAGTTTCACCCAAAAAAATTTCAAAAAATGGATGAAAATAAAATTTACATGTTGTCCTAACTTATCTGCTTTCTTTGAGTAACATGACATTGAACTAGACAAAATGATTACGATAACAATTTCTGTGAAAGAACACTTGCACATGCTTGCAGACGAAATGTCTTCGTGCTTTCCAAATCTACTGGACATCCCATTTCACTTGCCAGAAGCCCATTCACAGTCAAAGTTGAAGATGTTCTTAAGACATCATAAGAGGAGTATTTAACGTATTAACAGCGATGCAGCGAGAACTAATTTATCTACTATGCCAGTTGCGAAATTCTGGATCAAGTGTTTGCAGTCCTATTATATCTGAGACCATTGTGCCTTCTTCTTCCATTTCCACCATATCTTTCCATATATTTTCCATATCTTTGTGAAACAGGAGTTTCCAGCTTGTTGGTTGTGAAATGTTAAAAAAGAATATCATTTTTGTGGAAGATGATCTTCCTTGTGCTCTTACAAAGACTGCTCCGAAAATTTTTGATCTGCTGACAAAGAAGCAATCTCAACATTCACAATGACTTTGTATTTTTCGCACACTGTAGCAAAATGTAGCAATGTAGTTTACTGTTGTTATATGAAGAATGTTATCCATACTACGCCATGCTTCAAGGAAACATTTCATTTATTTGTAATTAGAAATAAACATCTCACAATATATAATTACATATTGTTTTTATGATTAATCACTATGCTTTAATTATGTTCAATTTGTAACAATGAAAATACATCCTGCATATCAGATATTTACATTACGATTCATAGCAGTAGAAAAATTATAGTTATGAAGTAGCAACGAAAATAATTCTATGGTTGAGGGTCACCACAAAATGAGCAACTGTATTAACGGGTCGCAGTGTTAAGAAGATTGAGAACCGCTACTCTAGAGTCTATTTAAGTCCTTGAATCATTGGTTTACGGCATTAGTCTAGTCTCTCAGTAAGTGGAAACTACCAACAAAATCTAAAGTATATGAAAGTGGTCAAGAGTCAGTAGTTAGTTAAGTAATTGTGTTTAGAATGATCAACGGAAGACAGAAGGAATTAACAAATAATTATACTGAGACAATGTTGTTGATGAAAGTGAATATTTTATTCTACTTTGATATAGTTGATACTATCTAACATTGTTTCTTTGTTTCATTTCTCAGGAATTACGAATGATGATGCCTTGTTTCCTATGTGCAATGGCTAAGTTTCTCATAAGCGTTCGTAATCAGAAGTCTCCAGTTCTCAGTGGTTATGTAATTCTTTGAAGAGAGAAGCCTCCTACTAAGAATTGGCCTTGGTATATAGAAGACATATTTAACGATTTTTCATGGAAACACCCAATTATATGAAATTTGTTTACGTAACAATAATATTTCTTTGGAGTAAATGTTTAATAGAAATATATAAAAACATTATTTGTTGAAGAGAATGTATTCTCGTTAAGTGGCTCAGAAATAGAAGGATGTGATGGATATGTTGAACAATCAGAAAATGTTCAGGGTATGTAGATAGAGGGTATTTTGAGGTAAACACACGGGGTCCAAAGAGCATCTAATGATAAATTATAGCAGAAGCACGTTCGACAGTCTGGTTTTCGTGGGAAGAGTTTTGATGTTAACGAAAAAATCGATGGCAACACTGAGAATTGATCTGAAATGATCACAGATCATGGCCGTATTGTAATATCGAAACATTTCCAGGCATGAATCGAAATGTATACTGTTAATTTAAAACTCATTTCATATATCTGATATTGTGTCCCTTATATATTTGAGTTTTCGTTTTTCCTAACGCAACAAGTGGATTTTAGCAATTTTTTTTCATACGCACATTAAGCTTCTCACTGAATATATAAAGCTGAGATATTAAGGTAGTTATAACCAGCACACAACATCAGGAAAACATTAACAAATAAACAAAATATAAACTAGTTAAAATTTTGAGAATTATAAAATTATACATCTACTATATAGCAATGTATGGCTCAGAAACATGGACAAACAATTAGAAGACAGAATTTATACCTTTGAAATGTGGATATATATAAGAATATGGAGAACATCGTGGAAATGAGAAGAAAACAAAGAGATGCTAACAACACTTAATAGAAAGAAAGAATTATTAAAGGAAATAAAATCAAATAAATAAAATATTTTTGACATTAAAAAACATGACACCTTGTTGAAGATTTTACTTGAGGGTAAAGTTGAAGGGAAGCGAGCAAGAGGTAGACAGAGATACAAGTGGGATAGTAACATCACAAGATGGACAGGTAACAGTCTAGCAGGCTGTACCACCAAACAAGAAACAGGGGATGTTAGAGGTATGTTTCAGCTAACTTTCGGTACGGAGACGGTACTTAATGACGATGAGGACCAGCACACATGTTTACGGTATTTTTCAAAATACCTATATGCCTGTTAGTAGACAGCTATGGCGGTATGGGTGACAACTTCCAATGATTCTTTTCATCGTATTATTATTCTCAATATTTTTACATATTTTCAATTCACCTAAAAACTTTATATAAATGTGCTATAGGAAATACTATACTCAGGCGTGGATAGGCTTATATGCGGTAATTATACAGTTTACATTAAATGTTATGTTATTTTCCTCCAAGCCATAGGCGGCGCATAGGGCAGAAACTATAGCTTTCCATTTCTGTCTTTGTGTTGCCAGGTCTTTCAATTCTTGCGTGTTGTTTAGGTTCATTGACATGCCTTCTCTATTAATGGTTCTTCGTAGAGTTTCTCTAGGTCTCCCTCTTCTTCTTACTCCGGGTGGTACCCAATATAGTGAGTGATGGGGGATTCTTAGGCTGTTCATTCTGAGAATATGACCGATGTAAGTCCAACGCCTTTGTCTAATGAAGGAAGATATATAGGTTTGTTTGCTTTCCTCTCTTATAGTAGCATTAGGCCGATAGGGGCATATATCGCAGCAATGCTGTAAAACATGACACAAAGCATTCCGTTCTCGGGACTACATCCTGCTAATCAGCAGGAATTTGAGAACGAACGCAGAAGAAGAAGAAGAGTAGTAGCGTTAGATTTAAAGTCACTCCACTTAACATTCGGAATGGTTACATATAGCATTCTTAATCAATGTGGCTCCAATGTACAAATAAATTAATTTCGGTTTTCTTATATTTCATATTAACATTTTATACAGAGCAAATCACATCAAAATATAGTTTTAGCACGTTTGTCTTATCTAAGTGAGCTCCAGTCTAGAGTGAACAGACTATTTTAAATTGCCCGCAAAGGACATTGATAGATACGCTTATTGCTAGTAAATTGGTAGCTCGGGAACTCTGTCGAGTGAGAGTAACACATAATCCTAACAGTATTGTTTTGTTGTTACTGCTAGAGTAAAATAGATGTGAGTTCTGCACGCGAAGGACTATTTTGTCACAAGTAACTTTTTATGTTCGTACACAAAAACAGATATCCTTATCCAGATCTGTTGTCTCGAAAGATCTGGGAAAGAAAATGAAATACTTTAAAAAAACTAGAGTTATTATTTAACGACTGTATGCTTCAATACTTAGCATTGTAGATATTCAATAATAAACAAGAAGCAGAAATAAACGAAAGATGTAATAAGACCTGTCAGGTCATTTCAATTAACACCTTTACTAAGAAACAAAGATATTACACTAGAAACAAAGAAAGCGCTTTTCAACACCATTTTCTTACCAAAATTGTGTTATCAGTGTCAAACTTGGACATTAGATTCTAGAACAATACTTAAGATTAACACCACTGAAATGAAATGTGTGAGACGTATGATTAGAGCTAGCTTGAGAGACAAAATCAGGAATGAAGCACTAAGGAAACAATTAGAAATCAAGTCAACAATAGCATATATCCAGAAACAACAAGTTACATGGTACGGTCACATATCCAGACAGAAAGAGCAAAGTAGTATTAAAAAAAACATTTAACAAACAATACGAAAACAGTCGACCTATTGGACGCCCTCGTAAAAGGTGGATAGATAGTGTATTAGAGACACTCGGAAATATAACAGCAGAGGAGGCAAATAGAAAGGCAAAAGACTGTACACTCACTCTCCCATCAACACCGAAAGGTACATGAGGACCGAAAGAAGAAGAAGAAGAAGTAGATATTAAATCAAATTTATAATTTAAATAAAAGAACAAAACGAAGTTGATTTTAATTTATGACCTGCCAATTTATCAAGTATCTTGCTAAAGAAAATGTAAATTTAATGAGCATGAGATGAAACGAAGCGGTAAGATACGGGATGAAAGAGGTATACATTGTTAATAGGAACAAATTAGATTCTTGAAGTCATTTTAATAAAAGAACACTGTGAAGTTGGAAATTATTGTAGATCAACAATTAATAATCAGAGCCAGAAATTGGCTACTTGTTTCTGACTCTGAACAGTATTCAGTAATATTAACACTGTGTCATGCCTTACAGATCGAAAATAGTAATTAAGGAGGGCTTACTATGTGATTGGTTATTACACACAGTATCCTGTATTGATCAAACGATGCCATGCCGAAAGTGGAAAGTTTCTAGGGCGATAGCCAGAGATATCGCAATCATGCTGTAATCCAAGCGCTATTGACCTATATTAAATACAAAATATTAAGTTTTAGAGTTCACAGATTAACAAGCACGAAGATATAGAGTTAACAGTATCTAGTACAAACAAAAAATGGATTTTAGGGTCTTATATGAGTAGCGATGGAAGGACTACCAAAGAAATGAATACTAGACTTGAAGTAGGGGTCAGCTGCAATGTCCATATTAAATAGCATAAGGAAAAGCAGAATATTGACTTCGAAATAGTCAAATTAAAGAACATGCAATAAAATTGGCATTTTAATTTGTGATTGTGACATAATAGTAAATAAGTAAACTGTGAAAGTAAATATATAAATCTCTAATGAAATCTATTCTTTTGTACGGATGTGTTAGTTGGTCACTTACAGCGGAAATAAAGAGAAGATTAAAAGCGTTTGAAAACAAATGTTGCAGACGAATATTGCGCATCAATTATACAGAACATAAAACTAACATATACGTGAGAAACAAAATAAATACTCTTGTAGGACAACAAGAACATCTCATGATAGTGGTTAAGCCTCGCAAACTTGTGTAGTTTGGCCACGTGATGAGGCACGATTCCTTTTCCAAAACTATCCTACATGGAACAGTTGAGGGTGGAAGAAGAGGAGCACAAAAGAAAATTTGAATTGATAATATTAAAGATTGGACAGGATTACGATTCTCCGCACATAAACAAAGAGCAAAGAACAGAGGGAGTTGTGGCGAAATTATAATGCTGATGTTACCAGAGTGGCACCCCTAAGACCCTGAAGTTATGGGAGTGATAATGATAATGGAATGGATGTTTCAACCATGAGCTCTTTGTCAAGAAAGATTCAGTATAGAGGAGAGAAAATGAAAATAGAGAACTGCCGTAAATATTTAAAATGGATTAGATCCATTCTTAAACGTTTTGTTATCGCTAACACCCATTAAATAAGTTTTATTCCGTCGTGGACCCTCTTTAAATATAATATGTTCCTTCTGCGGATCCACAAAATGCTTCATATTTCAAAATGTGTTCAGGAATGAATCATCTGTGTGTTAACAATAGTAAACAATGTCTGCAATTGAACATGCAATGGTAATGTGTTGCTAACTGACAGTAAAACATCATTTTAAAAGTATCATCTTACCATCCAATTTGATTCACTCCTGCACACCTGCGTCTCACAATACATATATATTGTCATTATTTATCCATATTTACACAATCTAAGAAAGTCTCATCAGTTGTTAGGCACAAATAACAATATAATAACATTTTCTAGTGTTCACAATGTCAGGGTGAAGCGATGACCACTTAATGTTCACTTTATATTTAAATATGTATCCGTTTTAATGAATATATATTCTTATGAATCAGTTTTACTGGTATTCAGCAAACTGATCTGTCTTATAATCATTCAATCTGATTAATGAGCAGGCTGTGAAGCCTTTTCTGTGGTAAACCTTGCCTTCTGGGTTTACAAGACAGAACATAATAATACTCCAATGTAAATTTTTGTTGTAAATCAAGTCGAGGACTTGATTTTCTTTAATCAGATGGATGATGCTGTATTTCTATTACAAGACTTGTTATATTGAGGTCAATAGCAGAAATTTGTATTCTTAGTTCTGATTCCGAGAGTTTCTATACTTATTTTGCAGATACATGAGAGTAGAGAATACTTGTTATCAATACTATGCTATTACATTTACAGCTCGAATATGGATCATTAGCCATCTACGAACTCATAATCAAGGACATAACTCTAATTGAATTTGCAAAAGTGGATGTAACAAATGGTCATGATCACTTGTGATGGACGAACAACAAACATAATATGCTATTACGACAGATATCTGTACTTTCAAAGCTCTTTTCGATAGTTTCCAAAAATCTGCTTGCAAGTGGACCAAACACATTTTTAGGAGACTGTAAAGACCCATAATATTTCTTTTAATCTGTACGGAACAGCAGGGATTCGCAGACCACAGCTTAAGAAACGCTGGACTACATTGTATACCCTTAATTGCAATTAAAGAAATATCATGGCAACACATACCTCTCGTATTGTTAAAAAAATGTAAGTTAAAAATATAGTGGAATGAGAACGAAACAAAATAAATAAGAACAAGTGAAATGACAATACATCAGGAAAGAAAGAACTTAAACAAAGGCTCAGAAAATAGATTAACAATTTTCATTACGAAAAATATATAACATATTTCGTTCTCCAGAGTACACAATGCTAACAAGTAGGAACTTGGGAACGAAGGTAGAAGATGGTTAACCAGAAGAGAGGATACTGTACATGCTCATTTAAAAACTACTAGATTTCACAAAGTCCATATCTGATATGTATATTATTCTCAATTTATTATGTCTTATATTGCTGCTATATTGCTGGTATATTGTTGTTGTTGAATTTCTGTTAAATTGCTGTTAAATTGCTGTTACATTGGTGTTATATTGTTGTTGAATTGCTGTTATATTCCTGTTACACTGAAGAATGCTGAGAATGCAATGCAGTGCCAGAGAAACTAATGTGGAGGTGTTGAAAGTGTTAAATGTGAAACGGACCTTAATCAGTAAAAGAAAAAGACATTATTTATTTGTTGGCCACTTCAGGAGACAGGGACGTTTATAAAACATAGTAACAACAGGCAATGTTGAAGGCAACATTGACAGACGGCGACAACGTGAGAAAATATTAGACAGCTTGACAACCTAGAATGGCAGGGAAGCAACGATCTTGATACATAATGCTGGAGATAGATAGCTACGGAGAGCCATGATCGCCTACGCCAGTCGGCATGCACCTGATGATGCTGATTTTGCTGTTAAGAAGGAAGTGAGGTTTTTTCAGCCATGTGAAGAGACATGATAGCATGGAAAGAGTGTTGCTAGAGCAGCTATAGAAGGAAGTAGAGACAGAGGACGACCTAGTCGTCAATGAACAAGTTATTCAATAAAGCATGCACATGTCGCTAGAGGAAGCGGAAAAACTTAGCAGAGATCGCGACGATTTTCAGAAGATTCGTAAGGAAGTCTACGTTCTGTAAATAATACGTCATATGATTATGATATATGATGTGTAGTAGAACATCGATTTCTCACTTGACACGACCACTCCTCCTGTCTACTCCGCTGTAAATGAGTTCCTGACGCATGAGTTATGGCAGGTAAAAAACAGCAAGGAAGGGAACTGGTCACACCACCTAATAGTTGCTGCTGCTTAGTACATGAAGAGTTATCGTCACCCCCGACGGTAGATGCCATGGCACCTACCCTTACCTTACCTTAGTAGAATATCTGCTAAGAACTTTTGGATGGTAAATCAATGAGTAGAGATACGGCTACGTTAATTAGAGTAGCCATGGATGCTCTACAAAATGATGAATAGGTACTGAAAGAGACAATGGACATGCGCAGTGAATAAAAAAATTGGAAATGACCAGTGGAGATGGGAGCGTTAGTTATTTTGAAAAGATCAGAAAAAACTCACAACCAACTATTGACTGGGACACTGAGTTTATATGCTCTTAAATGGCTGACGAAATGAAACACATTGCACTTATGGGAATGTCCCCTGTGCTGTGTTACTGGTTTCTAATCAAGAATCAAGACCATCTGCTAAAACGTGATTCTGGTAAGCAGATAAAAACAATTCTTTGAAGATTTATTTGACAGTAGTCAGGGGTCGGATAAACCATGTCTCCTGGGGGTCGTGATGTGACATCGAAACTAATTTCCTTGTCACTCACTTCAATGATTGCAATGATCTCTTTATTTTTCTCTCTCTCTCCTTCTCTTTCTCGTTCTCCATTCTCCATTTAAGATGTATTAAGCGAGTATCTTTTTTGTATGTGACATGTATTTTACTGAACGTTGTCCTTACTGCCACTCTGTAAGTCTCCGGGTTCTGTACTAGCTGTCCAATCTCTTCAAGCGTATATTCAGACGGTGTTTGATGTCCTGCATTCATCGTAATCTTGGTCTGCCTATTGTTCTCTACCCTGTAATATTTCCATGATCAATCGATCCAATTTATTGTCTTTTTATTTGTCCAAAATATATTAGTTTACGTAAACTAATATATTTTGGACAAATAAAAAGACAATAAATAGTTTCTGAAGAACCAATCTTCTTCTGTGTTCATATCTGTACAGACGTTTTCTCAAAGAGCATAACGTGGGTTATAGCACCACGAATCTATAGATACAAGGATGTGTTATAAAACTTTCAGCTGCTTGAAAAAAACATTTGCCGAAGTTACTTTACAGTACTTTAAGTTTACTTGGGGTTTTTGTCTAGCTTTACTGGATACATCGTATCTAACTAGTTATGCGACGTCATTGACACGAAGCTCACTAGTATCGTCCGTAAATGTGTATAAATTAAGGAAGTGGATCTCCCTAGCGTAATGGTTAAGCTGTTCGCCTTGTTTTCAAGAGGTCATGGGTTCGAATCCGGCTCGTGTCGTCTTGTGTACAAGATGTACTTTTTCGGAGATCTAGTGGATTATCGCTTGAAGCTACCGAGTTACGTGCTATGAATAGGCGAATCTTGAACGACTTTTCAACCCTTTTTTTTAATTTAAGGAAATTTTCATCAGTGTTCTTATTTACAACCAAGTGTTGACGGGGGCTGTTCAAAAGTACGTCAACAATTATAGGGGGAATGGAGTATGAATAATGTTAACAGTTATAGGGGGAATGGAGTATGAATAATGTTAACAGTTATAGGGGGAATGGAGTATGAATAATGTTAACAGTTATAGGGGAAAGGGAGTATGAATAATGTTAACAGTTATAGGGGGAAGGGAGTTTGAATAATGTTGACAGTAACATTTGTTGATTATGTGGAAGGAGGGTGTTTGGAAAAAGATGACATCAAGGAAACAAATGTTTTTATATACCAGTTATATTGTTCGAACTTGAAAACATGTTACTGAAAATCAGAAAAAAATCATTACATTTTTTTCGCCCTATTTCTTGTAAATAAATATTATAGGTGGAAGGAGGTAACATCGATTTTACATACATAAGATGAGAAGAAAGTCCTGAAATTCTTGACAGTTTTTGGACAAGGGGGTAGGAGGCTGACATGCGAAGTGATAACATTGGTAGGAAATTGTTGACGTAAATTATGGACATCACTTTAGAGTGACCTTGTATATCCCGAATTATATCTTGAGATCTAGATTGGACATCACCATAAAGTGACCTGGTATATCCCGAATTATATCTTGGGATCTAGAAATTATGGACATGACTTTAGAGTGACCTTGTATATCCCGAATTATATCTTGTGATCTAGAAATTCATAGTTATCGTCATCATAAGGCGTCTCCATATTGATGGTTAGCTGCAATGGGTCACAACAGTCTCTGTCTCTTGTCTTGATGATACACTCTCCTAGATTGTATCCCGTTCATCTCGTGATGTTTCCTTCTCTCTTATAGTGTTGACAAAGTGTAGAGGATTGGCTTCATTGTAATCGGGTTATATGTACCCCATATTTAGTCCACATCTCTCAACAAGCGGCTCTCTTCCTACTTAGAGCTCCACGTATAGCATGTAACTCCGTAGCTTGAGGCAATAGTTCATAGGGATCTCTGAAAAAGAAAGCCATTTTGTAAACAAGACGTTGCTAGCGGGATTTGTATCCTCAACCTCTTGAGAGCACTGCGAACTGCTTAACCATATCACCAATGACTTCCCCTCTTGTGCACCCGACTCTATCTTCCTTTAAGATCCTCAGCAATATGTGATGTCTTTGAATATCGCCAAGCTATTATATTTGCTTGATTTTTATTCCTTCTTTCCTTCGTAGTGCTGTAAGAACATCTCTGCTTTCTTTTCTTTCATTGTTCTTCCTATTCTTTTATATATCCACATCTGTCTATTGGGAATGTTGGCTGTTCAATCCATAGAGGGTCACATTACACAGAAATAACGTTGAAAGAAGCCATAACAAAACATATTCCGTTCTACGGCCATATCTTGCGAATCTGCATGAGTTCGAGAACAAACACGGAAGATGTTATTCACATATCAAAGGCATTACTTTTGTCTCCTAGCTGTTTGTTCATTATTCGTTACACCGCCATATAAATTCTAGTTTTACACGTATTTCTATATCTTCTCCTGTATAAATCTCTGTTTTCTCCCTGTTACACTGAAGACTAAATGATGCATTTCTCTCATCTTTTTTCGCTAACTGCATCGCTGAAGCAGATACCTGCATAAACACATTCTCTTGCTCTCTCTCTTACAGATTTATCTCATTTTCATATCAACAGCTAATGGCTATATTATCAACTCCATTACAGGTGTAATACAGGAACATATACAGGAATGAAAAAGTGAAGAGCACCAGGAAGTTCCTAAAAAAAATTGTGTGAACAAGTCTCGACGAAATCACTTTAAAATCTGGTTACTATCAACGTCTCTGCACTTAAGAATTTTGTATAATGTGCCCAGTCTCATTGGCATGCAGTAGTACTAACTTCATAGCACTTGTGCAGAGGAATCAATCGCGAGGAGGAATTGTTATATCAATTTAGAGAAGAAGGTAACTATTTACATCTAGTTATACCACACAATGAAAACTACCTGGATTTGAACACCCGTTTTGTACGTGATTGAATCTGTATAGGTAACAAGAGTATAATATTTACTTTCTTGGGTTATTCAAAGTAGAGCCTACACCTTAATACTTAGTGAGAGATCAGAGAACTATGATTGTACATGTTCGTATTTAGAGATAGAAGAATACGATTAGATATAAGACTAGACATATTAGTATTTAGAGATAGAAGAACAATACTAAGACTAGACATATTAGTATTTAGAGATAGAAGAACAATACTAAGACTAGACATATTAGTATTTAGAGATAGAAGAACAATACTAAGACTAGGCATGTTAGTACATTCGACAAAAACACCGGCACCACCCAATCTTGGAATATATTAAGAGACAACAAATCAAATGGTTTGCATACGTCAGCAAAATGCCATCAGAAAGCATACCACAGCAAGCTATGCTATAACAGATACAGTGAAGTAAGACATAAAGGCCGACCACGAAAACGCTGGAACACTGAAATTAAAAGAGGTGACAAGTTCCACAATATATTCAGCGCACAAATGGGCCGTCTCCACCCCTCTTCTACCCTTGACACTGAAAGGTAAGAAAGGGTTTAGCGAATAGATAGACGTTAGTACTTATGTACCAGAGAGATGAGGGGAGATACCTCAAGGACATGAGAACCTACAGAGGCCGTTGAAGACGCTTGGAACAAAGTGAGAACAATCACTGCAGAGTTTGCGAGAAGGACAAAACACTAATAAAAAAAAAACGACACAAATATATCGTTGCCAAATAGGGTATAGAGCTTTTGTTTTGTCATTGTAATTGGCAAGCACTTAGCATATTTGACCTCATTTCTATCACTTCGACCAACTTACTAGACATGTTAACGCAAGTTGTGTCGTCCATACTTGTTATTTTTGATTTATATGTGTTTGTGATCCTTGATAAAGGCCTTTCGGTCGAAACGTCGATTTGTGTGTGTGCCTATGTATGTTTCGTACAATAAGCAAAACTTTATTACCTTGTTTCAAGCTTCACCTATTGGATTTCAGTTTTGCGCAGTAAGTAGATATTTTCGAGCATCTATAGAAAGAGCGCAGGTAGATGGTGTTATGACAGACGAATAACAAAAAGATTACTTGTCGAGACTACTAGGAACCATCTCCTTGTAGTCCGTGACTGTGGCCTTATTTTTGTTTGTTAAATGAGGGATTAAAGACTCTTAGCTGAGGCACGATTCTTTCAACCTAAGACAGAAGTCTCTCTGTGGCCTTATTGTATTGGGGTAAATATTTATATAGATCGCCATTAAGTGTGAGCAACTTGATATGTTGACATTACCATATTAACTCACATCCACTTACGAATTGTTACATCTAGGTGTTGATTCATTGAGGTACATTAGAATTGACCAATATCATTTATTAATATTTGCTCATTTCATTATAAACAGATCGGAACAAGTTGCAATTCTACGCCTTAGGAACGGGAGACAACCGACTCCGCAGTCACATGTATATAAAGTTCACAATTGGCAACACGGCCATGTGTACATGTGGATAGGTATGCCATCTATACTTCAAGGGTCTTCTGAGTATGAAATGATGAGACAGACATATTGGCCAGATGAAACAACACTGGAATAAATGCTCTATGGGCCACTGTACGAACTACAAAAGACAGTTTTATTCAGAAGATAAGAATTACAGATATAGACATGTTTCAAGTGAACAAAAGTTCCTTTTTTTTGGGTTATATTTACGGTTGAAGAAACCTGAATATCAGACGAGTGATGGTATAGAAATGAAAATATTGTAAATTTAATTGTATAAAGTATGAGGTCTGGAGTGTAATGCGATCACGTGCATTAGATTAGGAACTAACATAAATGGAGGAAACTCACTCAATTTAGATGATCAGTCGAACTCAGTCGAGATTCGGTTGGCGGCTGTGTAGGTTGACAGTCAAGCAGTGTGTATAACAGCTGCCGGATTACCAAAGTCAAATTAGATAGATTTGAAACATTGAAAAAACGTCTAGGATTCTAAGTGTAAGGATTAGTTAATAGTGTTTTCCGACAGTAAAAACAAGTGTACGAGATACAGCGAAACGGAAGTCGAAAAGCATACAAGTAAGAAGGAAACTCAATTTCTTCTGATAACGAAACCTGTGGGTTGTCAGCTTGTGCACTATATCCTTCTAAATACCACCATGTCACACTTAGAGATAGAAGAATGCGACTAGACATGTTAGTACTTAGAGATATAAGAACAATACTAAGACTAGACATGTTAGTACTTAGAGATATAAGAACAATACTAAGACTAGACATGTTAGTACTTAGAGATATACGAACAATATTAAGACTAGACATGTTAGTACTTAGAGATACAAGAACAATACTAAGACTAGACATGTTAGTACTTAGAGATATAAGAACAATACTAAGACTAGACATGTTAGTACTTAGAGATATAAGAACAATACTAAGACTAGACATGCAGTACTTAGAGATACAAGAACAATACTAAGACTAGACATGTTAGTACTTAGAGATATAAGAACAATACTAAGACTAGACATGCAGTACTTAGATATGGAAAGACAAAACAAATGCAAATTTCGTGATACTAGTTTAAATAAGATCAGGTATTATCAGAATACTTTAAGGAGATATAGGAAAATAAAGTACTATTATATGAGTAACATTTTGTGATAAATTAAAATTATAACTCGTAAATATATAAATAATATAACTAACCCCAGCAGATATTGTCTGGTGAATGTAGTGTGGAAAAAAGTTAAAGGAAGATTGATCTGACCCGAGATATGAATATTTATTCAAGACCTCAATCTGTCTTTTCTTTTTCCATAATTGAAGTGGAAATGTTACCAAAGATTCAGATTCTTGGAGGTTTGCGGTGTAAAAATATGCGAACACTTCTGAAAAACGTTCGAGGGAAGTCTAAACCACAAGTGACACACACGTAAAGCAGAGGTCCCTGAAGCTTTTTAGTCACTGAATAACTCTACAATATACTTAAATAAACACGTGAACTTTCTAAATAAACATCTAAATTGGATCAAAGCCATGCATACATACTCGTACATATAACAAAATAGGTGGTTGGCTTTGATTGTATTTACAACATTGTTCTTTCCTCTACAACGGCTTAATGTATATCAATGGCATAACTATTCACAATGTTACGGAGACGCTAAGATGTTCCCTTCATTACCTTTATCTGAGTCACATACCAAAAAGGTATCTCTTACGATATACATAAACGGTAAAAGTGTTGTTATTATTTGCTGCACTCTCGGGTCCCACAACACATGGACGGATTCCTTGTTAAAAATGATGATGATGTTCGTACGTCGTGATCGACGATGACCAAAAACTCAACCATAATAATAATAACAATAAATAATAAAATAATAAAGTTAATAGTCAGTTTTTAAATGACTAGCAAGTCCAATGCGCGCACAAAATGTTCTTTTACAGAATTGACAACAATAGAAGGTATCTGTGTGAGGTTGAGATGTTTTTTCTTTTCTGCGAGTCCGCTTCTGTCTTGCAGTTTCTTGTCTGAATTCTTCCGCCGCTAGTGTTCCCGTTCTAATGCTGTAACGCCATGCTGTTCTATCCTGAGCGAGGCTCTCCCAAGCGCCTACGTCAATGTCAAGATGTTTCAAGGATGACTTGAACGTGTCTTTGAAACGCTTTTTCTGTCCACCAGCTGTTCGAAATCCTGCCTTGAGTTCTCCATAATATATTTGTTTTGGCAAACGCGAGTTCTCCATACGCACAAGATGGCCTGCCCAGCGTGCCTGCGCCTTCATAAGTATTGTGTGGATGCTTATTGAGGTTGATTTTTCCAAGACCTCGTACTCTGGTACTTTGTCCCACCAATGGATGTTTAGTAATTTACGTAGGCAGTATTAAAAATAATACTGTAGGGAACCGTCAAGGGTGGAAAAAGCTTAGGAGACCAAATAAAAAAAATGGACAAACCACATCAAGAATTGGATAGGACAATATTTTTCCTCCATCATCCGCATCGTTGAGGACTCTTTGTACTGAAGCATCCACTGTGATACCCCTACGACTGCGACGTGTTACGCGCTTATAGATAAATATATATATATATATATAACTGCTAGAGTTTCCTTAGTGACTGATCACCAACGAACTGAATGAAAAATGTAGTGAAGAAAACCCCATTAAAATAGTTTTACATCTCTAAGGTTGAAGTAACCGTTTCTGATCATATTGAAACATTTAAATATTTCTCTTTGAACTGCTACACATGAATCTTGTATTTAGGGATGAAGTATCAACGTTATATCATGTCTACAATCGTATGGGCTGGATCGATATCTGAATATCTTGTCCATCATCAAATACAATATAAATACAAATACCTCCAGCTACATTTATGTCTGTATGAAATCATTACACAATAAAGTAATCGTGCTACACAATTTTCTAGACTGTCAAAGGAACGCAATACAGCAGTATTGATTACGTGTTTTAATTGGAGGACGCTTGAAAATAGAGTATTATTGTTTGCTTGTTTTAATCACACGCAATTACAAGCGATGAAGCTTTTGTTTTCTATGGGCAATGGGAATTTATCCAAATGACTCCAAGTATGTGTGGTTTGCAGTTGTTTTAGACCAAATTCTGCTACTCAGAGAGATCTATATGTGTATGAAGAGTATGTGTCCAAGAGAGATTTATATGTGTATGAAGAGTATGTGTCCAAGAGAGATCTATATGTGTATGAAGAGGACATGTTCCACCAGTTTATATGCAGACGTACATTCACATGACAGCCTGCAATAACTAGGAAGTAGTACATCATTTCTGCTGGTTTACTTCAGACAAGACTACATATCAATCTTGCCTATTTGATTATCAACCTATTACATGGCTAATAAATATGAACATCCTGCACAAAATGTGAGAACACATTTAACGTCTTTCGCTTTCGATTTGTCTTTGCATTATATAATGAGTATTACGCGGCAAAGACAAAATAACATACAACTAAACACATCAATACTAAATCGTCACAAATTATCTTGTAAACACTCGAGTAAAGAAAATTATGACGGATGGGTCACGTACAAATAATAGATAATTTCCGTTATTGTAAACATGTCATATATTACTTGAAAAACTGTCCACATGTCGACAGATTTAAGTAGTTTACTTATTATGTGTGAAGACGCTGTTTTATACACCAAACACCCGTTGCATTATCCCGGTAACAGACACGAGTCGTGACCAACGATAGTATAGTACCTGTGCACTAAGCTAGGAATCATCCTTCCAAAGTGACGCCTCCCTGTGATTTATAAATGATTGTCGATATAGACTATATTCCCCAGGGGATGGTGGAAATATTTTTTATATAGCGCAACGGCTCCCGGGTCGACCCAGTCTTAAATGGCACCGGATTAATACGGGAACTAAAGACTGCGAGGGAGAGGAGATGGCTACCGCCCTCATTTGCAGAGCCTCTGAAATGTGAGATCGCTAACATCTCACACCCCTACGGCATTAATAAATGCTATGGGTTTCTTTACTTTTTACTACAGACTATATACAAAGTGACAGACGTCAATCACAGGAAAAGTCTAATGTGTCACTTTAGAAAAGAATGATTCCCAACGAGCCAGCGAGATTGTATAAATTACTACTGCTGAGCCGAGTCATCACCATTCAAATCACGCAAGAGGTGTTAAAATGAGAGGTTCATATCGTCCGGTAGGAAGAAACACATTCTACAGGTGATACCAGAATGTTAGCTAGATACTGCAAGCGAAATCAAGATCAAGAAACAGATTATCATCAGAATCTGGAAGTTTAGACCTCTCACGCAGGTTTCAAAACGTGAAGATAGAGATGGAAAGAATGAAAGTAAACATAATAGGATTAAGTGGCATGAGGTGGACACGTGCAGGAGAAATTCAGTCAGAAAAATGTAAGATAATATACTCCGGAGTACACAAATATGAAAATGAAGCTAGAAATACTGGCGCTAGAAATATTTCAAGACCATATCAGATCGTATCCCGTTAGCTAAGCTGCGGGGACAAAACAACAGATATTAATATGTTGTTCGTCCATCACAAGTGATGATGACTATTTGTTACATCCACTTTTGAAAATTCAATTTTAGTTATGTCCTTGATTATGAGTTCGTAGATGGCTAATGAGCCCTATTCGAGCTGTAAATGTCCTTGGACAGTTTGGACATGGAATAACGACTGTAGAAGGATCTTGGTCTATCCGTGACTTTTTAGCTGCTCTCCGCTGTTGAGCTGCTGCATTTCTCTTCTTTTCACAAGATGATGCGCTCTTTTTTATTTTAGAACGCCATGTAGATCTATTTTGTGCAAGTTCTTCCCATGTATCGTGGTCTATTTCAAAGGCTTTCAGTGAGTTCTTTAACGAGTCCTTGGAGCGCTTCCTTTGGCTACCTTGAGATCGTATACCCTTCTCTAGCTCACCATAGAGAAGTATCTTTGGCAGACGATGGTCTGGCATACGCACCAAATGACCTGCCCAACGAATCTGTGTCTGCATCAGGATCGTGTCAATGCTTGGGATACCAGCTCTATCAAGGACAGTGGTATCTGGAATGTTATCTTGCCATATGATGTTCATAACTTTATATTAATATAATACAAGTATGCGTACCTACACAAAAAAGCTCAAAAGAATTTAAATTTCTACAGCACACTGGATGCAGCAATATATCAATGCAAAAACCAAAATTTTAATGGAATACTTTCATGCAAAGGTAGACACAAGTAAAATTAACAATGTAACAAATGTCTATGGTTTTCGACAGAGAAATGAAATAGAGGACAGTCTCACGAAACACACGAAATGTTAATAGGCAGTACATCGTTCAAGCAGCATCATATACGCCAATGGACTTAGAAAACTCAGAAAACAATGTGCAAAATCACATAGAGCGTATATTTGTACCCAAACGGTTTAGAAATTGTACACTATCTGTGAAAACAGGATGGAGCAGATTATAATAGTAAGCATTATGTTAGCGTCAATTTAAGAATCTAAAGCAAAGAATGTTAAAATAAACTTTGAATTACTAACAAGAGACTGATACTATACGTGAATATATAATAACAGTACAAAATTGATCCAGTAGCAAAAATTCAGAGAACAGATTAAAAGCTGGGCATGTTGAAAGAATCCATTAGAGCAGACATCACAATAATTAGAATATACAAAGAAAACTAATGCTGGACTCTGGGAGATTGATAACACAAGAAAGTTATTTAACATCAACAAAAGAAAAACAATGTACATTTTGGGGACCATCTTGAGAATAGGAGGTGGGAAATACAATGTGGAAATAGAAGGTGAGAAATACAATGTGGAAATAGGAGGTGAGAAATAAAATGTGGAAATAGAAGGTGAGAAATAAAATGTGGAAATAGGCACAATTGTGTGTAAATAGAGTTGGGGTTGCGGGCGTCAAAGAGAGAAAAAAAGGGATACTTTGACATCATGGCATGTTAGAGAGTTCACAATGCAATTGATACAAAATTACAGTGGATACTGCTGGGAAGATCAGCAACCGTCTTCGCTACCCAGCACGACACATGATGATGATGATATATATGGTTATTAACCCCACTCCAATATCTTCTGTGTAGTGAAGCCTGCTGAGGACTGACACCTGGACTTATGAGAGGAAATCAGCCCTGAAGAGTGTCTGAAAATTGCAAACGAGAGGGTAACGGCATATCTACCTAACAAGTAGAAGTATGTTCAGCTCGTGGTAAGGCTCTCTACAACTACGTTGACTATAGTCGTGATCTGCGTCTTACAAAAGTACCGGAAAGTCTCCAAATTAAAAAAAACACCGGACATGTCAGGGGGACACCATTATAGAACTGGAAGTAAAATTCACTTGCGTGGTATATGGCACATGAGTGATAAATTCACTTGTCTGGCATAGGGAACATGAATGATAAATTTACCTGTCTGACATATCGAACATGAGTGATAAATTCATATGTTTGGCATAGGGAACATGAGTGAACATAATCACCTGTTTGGCACAGGGTACATGAGTGATAAATTTACCTGTCTGGCATAGGGTATACGAGTGTTACATTCACCTGTTTGGCCTAGGGAACATGAGTAATAAATTGACCTGTCTGGCGTAGGGAATGTGAGTTATAAATTGATCTGTCTGGTATACGGAACATGAGTGATAAATTGACCTGTCTGGCGTAGGGAATGTGAGTGATAAATTCACCTGTTTGGCATAGAGAACATTAGTGATAAATTCACCTGTCTGGCGTAGGGAATGTGAGTGATAAATTCACCTGTCTGACATAGGGAACATGAGTGATAAATTCCTAATCCGTCAAGGTTATATTATATTCAATTATATACGACACATATAAATATATATGGTCTTGTCTACGGTTTGTTTAACAGATTCACGTGGGTTAGATATATGTTGTGAGAGTCAGAGAGAGAGAGAGCGAGAGTGAGGGAGGGATAGAAAGAGTCATATTATCTGACAAAGAGTCAGAGAGATAGCCACATGGAGTCAGAGAAATAGAAAGAGTCAGAGAGAAAGAGTCAGAAATTCAGAGACTCATAGAATCTGAGAGCGAGTCAAATAGGGAGCCAGATAGAGCCAGATAGCGTTAACGAGATAGTCCGAGATATAGAGTCCGAGATAGAGAGAGTCAGATAGAGGAGTGGAAGAAATATAGAAATGTGAGAGTGAGTAAAAGAAATACATTGTTCGATCAATGAGTGCTACTAAAAACATTGCGTAAATGATTCCTGACTAGCGACATAGAAATCTGCCTGAAATTTGCTTTTATTTATCCATTGCACGATACATTTCGTAACTCAACCAATGACATGCACATTGACAAGAATGTGTAACAAACTTTGGAGAAAACAAAATAAGACAGGACATATGGAAAGATGAGCAACAATCAAATTTTACTTAAATAATTCATTAGACAGTGCTAACAAGAAGAAACAATCATTCAAGCATGCGAATTGTACTGCTCACCGTTCTGGTTCCTCTGTTTTCTATTGCGCACAGCAATATGGCTTCTTGTCCTCGGCTGAAGGTAAGGTTGCTAGGCGTTGGGAGAAAGGCAGGCAGGAATGGATTCTTGCGCAGATCTGGAGGCAGGTCTAGATCCAGATCATCTGAATAGTGAAAAAAAATATACTGTTATTTTAAAGTTTGCTGTTTTCAAGTGCAGATCTTTTATTGTTAAGCTAGAGTTACACTGATTGCACAACGCTAGTTGATAGCGAGCTTGCTGTCTATCAATGGGTTACAGCGTGCCAGGTTCGAAACCACGTCCGGTCAAAAAACAAGAAATCCGGGTTGTAATTTCTCGCTTAAAACGATCACTCCTCCAGTCGACTCAGCTGTAAATGAGTACCTTACGAATGAGTTACGGGAGGTAAAGACAGCAGGGAAGGGAACTGGCCACCCCATCTAATAGTTGCAGCGGCTTAGTATATGAAGAGGTATCTTCATCCCCAACGGCAGGTTGCTGCCATGGCACATACCTTTACCTTTACACTGATTTCGGGTTTAAAATCGAGTATCCATTTCTGGTTAACGTGTGCATTTTGGAGGTGCGAGAGCACTATTGCATCATGTACGGAGTTACTTGATCTGAGCTGCACCTCCAGGACGTAGCCTGCTGCTCTTTTGAGAATCATATAGTATATACAGGTAATCCTAAGCCTAAGTACTATAAAGTCAAAACGTTGTGTCTCTAGATTAAGACAATCAATACAAGGTAACTGCGTGAAACGTAACAACAATTAGACTTACGTAAAACACAGGTTTATTTATCGTCTCAATGGGACACCATAGACTATATAAAAAACTAGTGGGTAATGATGGGCAATGATGAGCACGCAAGAAATCATAAAAATTACAATACACAAATCATATTCAACGTTTCAACCAATAGGTCTTTATCAAGACACAAACAAAACATTAAAAGACGACGAATAGAAAAATTATCACAACGTCCAACGGAAATATGGAAATGATATGCCGGAAGGTCAGAAAGTACATAAAAACGTAAATATATGTGGAAACGAAACGAACAAAAAGATGAGTAAATGACGGAACAAAAAGAATAAAGACAAAGACCACACCAAACCAGTACTAGACATAAGAGTGGTCGGAATTGAGTCCAAAAGGCTTGAGTGTACAAAAGCCTTTTCGTTAATTACTATAATTTGAGGATACTTGCATATTACAAACTTTGACTGCATTGATATGACTTGTTCAATGCAGTAATTCTTTATTTCTTTCAGTTTAAAAAGCGCTGCTCTTTGAAATGTTTGTTTGTGATCAGCTGTTGTAAAGTTTCGTTGGGGAGAAAAGGGGCAACATTTTTATATCCCGGTCCAAAATCAGAATTGTTTCTCGAAAATATATGGCATTATAAGAAGTCATTGGATCAAAAGCCTTGAACAAAAAAATGTAATGATTTTGATGTCTTCTGTTTTCATTATCAATAACGCCTACAGACGCTGACCCTAAGTTTCAGTTGGTTTTCGAAGAAGAATATTCTTGACATCCTTAAATTGAGGTAATAATTTCTACGTTGTCATTGCATTGAGATCGCGTGCTTACAGTTAATTGTTGTAGCTTGTTGTTTTATATTGTGTGAGCTCAGGGGCCAGTGCATATATCAATTTATAATAATTTTGGGCGATAGTAAAATGGTTTGGAGAACGAACGTGGTATGTGTACCGTTGTATGATTATTAAGGCTATACATTTGGTATCAAAATGACGTATTGTATTTAAGTATTTACGAAAGTAGAATTTTAAATACTATAATATTATCCACATAAAAATTATAAAATTCATACTATACAATGTACAAAATTTCTGCTGCACCATTATTAAGATGCTCACTTTATGCTTAAGGATGGCGCGCTCAAATCTCGCAAGATATATTTTTATTTAAAAATTGAATATTTCGGATATCAACTCTTGAAGCTACGGAGTTACGTGATATAAGTAGTACTCTCGGCAGGAGTGGTGCCGCCTCGTTAAGGATGACTGAGTACATATGACAAAATTCGAGTATAATGAAGTCGGTCCTATAAGTCTTTGCGCAATTTTGACATTAATTATCAAAGAGTGAGCAATTATATTTGACAAAAGTAAAGTAAGTAAATACAATTTCTCTTTATTCTATTAACATTCACGAAGAATATGGTGGTGGATCAGTATTTTTCTGTGACAAACGGCATTGATATAAGATGGATGTACGCACTAAAGTACATTATTCAATTCTCGGTTCACATAATCTCTAGGGTGATGTGGCCATAATTTTTTTCTTCAAATTTTCAAATATTGCTGCAACTTTAGGAACCGCTTACATATGTTCACTAACTTTTCCTATTGCTACGTAAACATTTATTCTTTTCTTCGCATTATCGTGTTACTACGTTTCGTCTCATTCCTTCGTCTCTTTCCATTATCCTTTTTCCAGTCACCAACTTTATAGCTCACTATCTTGCGATACATATTACTACCTTGTCCACATCTATCAGTGCCTTGAAGTGTTTTACATTTTATCTATGTATGCAACTGTACTTTATCTAAACACCAATTTAGTTTGTTTTCATAATGTCTAAATTAGATAACTATCTGTTTCTGTAGCTGTATGTAAGTGAACTTGTTTTCATAATCTCTAAATTAGATAACTGTTTCTGTTGCTGTATGTAAGTGAACTTGCTTTCGTCATAATATAATTTCTTTTTAATAGTATGCAAGTTATGTTATGTGTCATATCTGTCATCATCATCAGGTGCCATGCCACTGGAGTAATGGCTCTCCACAGCTCTCTATCTTGAGCATTGTGTATCAGGATCGTTGTTGTTTCCCTGCCGTGTCAGGTTGTTAAACTAACATTTTCTCACGTTCTCGCCCTCTGTCTCTGTTGCCTCTCTTGCCTGTTGTGACTATGTTCTCCAAAATTCCTTGTCTCATAACGTAGCCAAAAAATGAAGAATGTCTTTTTCTTATATTATTGATTAAGCACCATTTCGAATTTGACTCTTTTAATATATCCTCATTCGTTAACCTCCACATCTAACTGTAGACGGACGATAAACTAGGAAGACACGTATGCAAACTTAGCACGTTAATAAGTTATTATGGTGTTTAAATTGTTACGACTACGTTTGAAATGCGCAATTCTAAAAAAATCACTAGTTAAGCTTAGGAATTTTAACAAATAAAGACACAAGCTCACACACACTCGCAGCAAACGAAAATAAATTACATCGGATATTTCCGTGAATGCTACAATGCTCCGCACTGCTGTTGAAATATATGAGTTTAGAAAACAAATTGGAACAAAGATTTTTCATTAAACGAAAGTGCAATGCTATACATTCGTATGTTGCGGACAGTGATAGGAGATGGATGTAAGCACTAATGCACAGTATTGAATTTTCGGTCACACAATCTGAATACAAAGCTTTCCATACTTCAGAGTTCACGAAAAAATTGAGAACCGTGTTTTCTTTCTAGCTACGCATGTCCTTATGTATATTATTCCAGTGAAAGCTACTTCTTAAATACTAAAATACCGCACAAGTGGGATATATGGATATATCAGACTTTCGGCACACAATAACGGCGACGCAATGCATTTCCGTTCTCTGGACTACATTCTGCCAAAAATCATGTTAGGAACATCCTGCTACACGAGAGATATAGTAAGAGATTGGGTGCAACCACCAAATAATATATATATATATATATATATATATATATATATATATATATATATATATATATATATATATATATATATATATATATATATATATATATATATATATATATATATATATATATATATATATATATATATATACAGATGTTTAATATAACGTATCAGTTCGAAGTACAGACAGAAGAGGCGACGTGTTCTTACAATGTGAGAACATATATTTTGCTACTTAAATTAAATATGTAGTTATATTAAACAACCTTGCAATTTTCAATGAAGTCTCAACTATATAAATAACACACCGATAGCCAATGGGCTGAAGAAAACAAAATTACTAAATTGTGTACGTTTTCAATTACAGAATAAGAGACAACGCGTTCATGCCCGATCCGTCCTTACTCGTTTCTGTTCAAATCCCGAAGACAACCCTAATTAATTGTAGCGTCAAAAAGAAACATAACGATTGTGTATAGTGGACACTGACAACTTGTGTTTCCGAATACACACAAACAAAACATTCGAGAACGAAACAATATTATCAGGATGATGAGTCGTGAGAACTGAATGTGCTGTATTATGGTTTCCAGCTTATGAATGCATCGAAAGTCATGCTGCTGCTATTCTGCATTCACCTTGCATGCCCTGGCAGTAGCCTACTTGGAAATTGAGAAAAAACAACGTACAATATCGCTTTTAGGCCACCCGTATGAGAAATCGGATTCTTGTACTACAATGTACTTCATGACGACATTGTCATCAAGCCGGCCGACAAGGAGGACACTGTTGTTGTCTGGCACAAGGATCTCTATCCAGCAGATGGTAAGGCTCAGCTATCTAATGCCTTATTCTACAGGGCCATCAAGTACAAGAAAGACCTGACTGTTGCCCATATCGAGACAGTCTCTACAACTATTCAGGGTCTAATTATCTGACAACCCCCTGCCCACTTCAGCTGCCGCTCTATGCCTCAAGGTACACAGTGCGGGTAGACCTGCATTCTACATGTTGCCCAAAATCCACAAGCCTTTCAACCCGGACAGACCCATTGTCTTCGCGTGTTCCTGCCCTATTGAACTCACTTCCGACTTCCTGGAAATGTCTTCGAACCATTAATGGAGCAACTCCCTACATTCCTGAAAGATACTAACCATGTCCGGTCCATCTTTGCTTTTATTTCACTGTCCCCTGCTCACACCTATTGTCTCTTTCTGCTGGATGTCTGCTCCCTTTACACTTTCATACCGCACTCAGAGGATCTCAAGACCGTTAACTTCTTCCTCGACTACCACCCTCACCCTTCTGTGTCTACCTCTACCCTCATTCGTTTTGCAGAATTTGTGTTCACTCTCAATTCCTTTGAGTTCGATAGGCACTTCTGTTACAATAACAGTGGGGTCACCATGGGCACTAGGATTGGCCCAGCTATGCCTGCTTATTCATAGGCCACCTTGTGCACCAGATATGGGAATCCTATGGGGGGTGCCCTTCCCATTAGTTTTCCATATGTATATTGATGATGGGATCGACATCACTGACATGTCTGAGACTGACCTGGCACACTTTATACAATTCATCGGAAATTTTAACCCGGCCATCAAGTTCACATCGGGGATTTCAACCTCCCATGTGAACTTCCTGGACACATCCATAACTATTCAACCCTTCTGTCTTCGCACATCGGTACACTAACTGACTGATATCCATAGCTTTCTTCTGTTCACGTCATCTCATCCCTCTGCCTGTCGGGATTACCTTACATTCTCCCAACATCTTCGTCTCCGGCGCTTGTGTAGTTGCGAGGACGACTTACTCAAGAAAGCCTATGAGATAACAGATTTCTTCCGCTATTGCCTATACCCCGAGAGAGTCATCAGATCTTGTCGTCTTCTAGTGTGCAGTCTCTTCCGCCAGGACACCCTCTTGAACACTCACAAGTCTTTCTCTTCTGACAAGGGCACGTTTGTTCTCACTTTCCACCACCATAGCGTTGCCGTTCGTCATGTCCTGCTTCGTCACTTTCCTCTTCCCGAGACGCAGGAAGTGTTCTGTGATACCCCTCTTGTTGCTCACAGACGTGAAAAGAATCCCATGGATCTACTGGTCCGGAATAACATTCGACTTGACGTTCCTAATCATTTCGGTACCATCAGCAGAGAGCGCAACAAATGCCACACCTGTGCCTATGTCACCCAGAATCGGTCTGTCAAATTCCCTAAAGCCACTTTCACCATTGAGGAGAGCTTCATATGTGTGTCCCGCAACGTCATCTATGCCATCATATACAGGCGTTGTGCCATGGTATATATATGGGAGCATGGAAAGAGGCTGGCAGGCCGATTCTGGCACCATCTGTAATGCATAAAAAAGAATTCTGGTTATCCTGTATACGCCCACTTCGATGGAACGGGCCACCTGGACGTCCATGTCATTCAGATTACGGGCATTAAGTCGTGCCTCTCTGATACCGGACCAGTTTTGCACTTGAGAACCGCTATATTTACCAATATGGGACTCTTAAACCCGACGGCATCAATGAGCGCCTGTCTTATATTTGATTCTAGTTGTTCTATAGTTTCAGCTTGTTTCGGGTTACATGTATGTAATCATTTTTATGTATTCCTTGTCCGGTGTCGTTTCACCTGTTCCGGTAAATCAAAGGCAGTTTGGTCGAAACGTCGATTTGTGTGTGTTATTTTGTGTCTTAAGTGATTAGCAAAACTTCATTACCCTATTCTTGGATTTATCTCTCGTACTTCCACGTTTGTCACTAACTTCAAAGCTAACCACGACCTTGTAGACTTAATTTTCTTTTCTTGCCTCCTATTGACATTATCTATATTCGTCCGCATGCTCATCACTGCGTGCCGACTACGCATCTAAAGTTGGCTACATCGAATCTGGAACATCTAAAGTTGGCTACATTGAACCTGGAACATCATCTGCTTTGGTATGTGAAGAACAAAATAAATAATAAGGTATTTATATTGAAACATTAAAAAAACAGCCCAAAAAATATCAACGTCTATCTAGATAATGTGCCTATTGTTCAAGAAGACCAGGTAACAGATAAACTGTGTTTGTTTCCTTCTACAATGTTGACTTGAAATCTAACAAGAAGCTCAGTTCCTATTTATCGAACCAAGTATTGATTCAATTGTTGTCATTGTATCTTGATATTCTATCTGTACTCAGAGCGCCACGGAAGGTCAAAGTATATGGCTCTGTCTATGTTTAGAGTGAAGGACCATTGCGCAAAAGGCTTGCTTAGATTCTATAATATTGTGGTTACCCATCTTAAGAGAATAAGGTTCGGAGTTTTGTTTAATTCTTCGTTAGTTCAGAAAACAACTTCGATGTGATGTTTAGTCAAATGTAATTACATAGATGTATCGAATATACACGTTGTGTATGAACGTTTTGTATGTCAATTTAACATATTACAAACATTCTGATATTTCGAAAATGCTTAAGAGTAGGTTGAGAAACTATTGTAATAGCAAAAACAAGTTTATATACCAATTTCACATTTCATACAACATCATCTCACACCAGAGAAGCTTTACTGTTTACTCAGAGTAATGGTACACGGTTACACTCCCTGTGAATAGTATCATGTTGAAGTCCTACTGGTCAATAACAATGTCTCCCACCACTCAGTAACTAAACTATAGCGTTAGCACTCTATTACAGTAGATGCCACTGAAGGAGAACTCAACAACACAATCTCTAGGCAGATGTCAGGCAAGATTTTTGAGACAGCTGGACGGATTGAACATTTTTTGTGTGGGATACCACATACACAATAAGGTTTTATTTTAAGTTCTTTGAAATTCCAAAAGACGTTGAAGTAGATGCTGCAAACCGCTGGATTAGTTTTATACATTATAAGGCTTACCACGTTTCAAATATTAATTGTCCAGCATACAAAATTGGCAGCGGACAACACTGTTTTTCCGCGGACAACATCAAATGTTTGACGCAGAATTTTATGTTTTTAGCATTGCATTTAATAGTTTGGCTCAGATATATCGTGATATCAGATGTATTGTAAGCACAGTGACCAGTACATGCTGAAATTTTAAATTAATAATTCGGTCTGTAAAATCTTGATGTATTGAGCCAGGCAAGGATGCAGCCTCTCACTGCATATATTCAATATGTATGCAGAGAACTACGCATTCACGCGAAATGTACCAGAAAACCCATATTATAAAGTTTCAGTGTATTAATATCGGTAACATGCGATTTCAGAAATTAAGTATGCATGTTTGTTTGTTTTGCGTTCGCTCCATTGTAACCATCACGGATATCCGTGCGATTTCCGCCGGGAGCGTGATTACGTTGTGCCACCGTTATGCGCCTTGTAGGCCTAGCACATCCGATTTCGGCATGCCTTGACAATTCGGGTGGGCTACCCTTAGCCTGTGACAGCCTCTATATCTGTCTCCAGGCACGCGTAGTGGCGACTCTTCGCCCAGACGATTTTTGCTCTCGTCTGACTCGAACGAGGTGTTCCACTGTCTATGAACTTGCCTCGTGTAATTGGGCGTGCTGTGCCTGTGCCCATTGGGTACTGAACCGTTTCCCATCCGTGAGCCTGGTTCCTTAGGGGAAGAACTCAACAGAGGAGTTGGACCCTGGCTCTTTCGCCCTCTTAGCCGAGGTATCATTCACCGACATCGTGTACCCCTTGTCCAAGTTCGAGTCTCACACCACGCGTTTGAGAGCAAGGCGTTCTCTAGCTGAGCGTCATTGTCCTAATAGCGCCTGAGCCCATCAGGTACTGAAACCTTTCTCTCTTCAAGTGTATTTCCGGTGTAGGAAAACCTGACAGTAGAGTTGGGCCAGGGCTAAATCGTTGTCCCTTTTGTGCCTGAGCCCATCGGGTACGGAACCCTTTCTCTCTGCAAGTGTACTTCCGGTTAGGAAATCTTGACAGTAGAGTTGGGCCAGGACTACCATCCTTGTCCCTTTCTTGCCTAAGCCCATCGGGTACAGAACCCTTTCTCTTCGCGAGCATATTTCCGGTTTAGGAAGGCTCGACATTAGAGTTGGATTAGGTCTTCTTGCTTTACCAAACGCCAATGAATGGGTCTGGGTCTCTGCCTGTAAGGAACACAGGTAATAGAAGCTCGCCTCGAGCTGACGGAGCTTGTAGTTCCCCTTTCCTAGGGACTTTTCACTTTCTATTTGCAGTTCACGCTGCCATCTAGCGCTGTTCTGCCCTTTCATTGTTTCATTGTACTCGGTATGAAATTTATTTGTCTCTCGCCAAGCATCTACCTTTACGTGCATTTTACATTGGCCGCCCCTCCAATGTTCGGACTGGACTGACTAGCTTCACTGTATGTCGACAGTGTCGCTATATGTGGTGATGCTGGTGGTGTCGGAGATATTGTCTGTCTCTAGTGCAGTCAAATCTCTTTCCATCTGCTACCTCCACATTCTCGGACACGATCCCCAAATGATTTGGCCAGAATCAGCTCGAGCTGCTGTATTTCTGTTTCCAGGGTGCACCGCGTGGAGGTACATTTGGGATCTTGGTTATCTGCTAACCCTGGGTCCGCCTAGAGCAATGCGTTCCCTTTGCACCCTGGTATGCATGTGATGAGGGAGCCGCGTAGCGCAGTGTTAGAGCACTGACTTCGCATAAGAGTGGTCCTATGTTCATTCTCCAGTTGAGGCGGAAATGTTTTTCAGATTACAACGGCTCCCGGGTCGACCCAGCCTTAAATGGGTACCGGATTAATCCAGGAAGTAAAGACTGCGAGGGAGAGGAGATGGCGACTGCCCTCATTTGCAGAGCCACTGAAATGTGAGATTGCTAACATCTCACACCCCTACGTCATTAATAAATGCTATGGATTATTTTACTTTTTCACTACGCATGTGATACCGCCCTAATTTCAAGAATTCCCAGAGGTATAGAATACATGATTGTATCAGTTATACATCATAGTGAGACAACACATTTTCCTCATGCACAAAGGACAACGATTATGCATATACACAGAGATGAACTTACACCTACAAATGTCTTTGACAGAGAACAACTAGAACATGTACGCAACTGTGAACATTTCGTGTCAACCATCAACATCACAGAAGATTGCTCAGCGAATATGTGAAAGAAATTAGCAATGTTCTTATAAAAACATCACCGATGAAAACTTCTATGGCTAGGGGCAAACAGAAAAACTAAGCTACAGCTATTAAGAAGCTATATTTTTCTGTGGCAACATATGTCTGTGATATATGGACACTGACATTGATAATGGAAAATAAAATATCGACATTTGAAATGAAATACAATAACAAGTTGGTCCTAGGAATATCATTGACAGAAAGACAAACCAACGCAGACGTCCGCAGAGACCTGCACATAGAAGAAGTCTCGTTCCTCAAAACTATCCACACACAAAACCCAAGCTTACAAACTTTGCACAAATAAAACAAATGCAATGGTTTAAAAGATTAATGATAAAGGGAAAAGTTCCATCAACGAGTACAAGAGGCAGACCAAGGCTACGATTGCACAATATATCGAAGATCGTATGAACATAACACTGGAAGAGGATGGGCTTCTTGCACAAATCTGAGTAGTTTACAAAATGGTAGTGGGGACAATGTTCTGTAAAGGACACGTGACATAGACAAATCAGAATTTAGTCGGTGGATTATAATTTGCATACTCTTGCCATAAGGTGGAAGTTCTATTTGGTAGACTGGTAGACTGGCAATGTGTGGGAAGATGAGTTGGGCAAAATTAAATGTTTTTTTATGTATACAAGGCTGAAGAAAGTTCAACAAAGATAAGCAGGACATATCGTGCGAATTCTGGACAACAAACGCAACTCATAACAGATGATGCATGGTGAGCTCTTAAGGGAACACGACTGGACATAAGAATCGCGTTAAGGACTCAGTGTCTCTAAAGAGCTTCAACACCGACGTCATCTCCTAGGCATCCTTCGTTGTAACTTCTCTATGGTGTTCTTTAGAGAGTTTTACACTTGAAGTCAAGTATCGCCCGTGTGTTGCCGGGGACCGAAAGGGGAGCAAATAATAGCAATACTGTTTACCTTCCACACATGTCGTAAAAGGCATGGTTATGGGATGGAGTTGACTGTCCCATACCATATAGATTAGTGACCCAAGCCATGCTGAATACGGATGTGTCAGGCCGAAAGACGTGAGCTTGGGACAATCTTGTACTGCTTAAGAGATGTCTTCATGTAATCCTTGAAATGTTTTTTTCTGGTTTTCATTTCAACGTCTACCAAAGTAGCCTTAGTCTGCCTCTTGTACTCGTTGGTGGAACTTTATCCTTCATCATTAATCTTTCTAAACATTGCATTTTTTATATGTCCAAATTTTGTAAGCTTGCGTTCTTTTTTGTGTGGATAGTTTTGGGGAACCAGACTTCTTCTATGTGCAGGTCTCTGCGGACATCTGCGTTGGTTTGTCTTTTTTGTTAATGATATTCCTAGGAGGGTGAAGTTGCCTATCTCATTCCAAAGATCAAAGGGATTTAAAAGTCGTGATGACATCGGATATACAAGACACATATGTTGCATCCTAGCTATAAACTATGACTCAAAGCATTGCATTATTTGACTATATCCTGATAACCACCAGGAGCTTGACTTAGAACACAAAAGAAAAAGGAATCACTCTCAATATATGTTAGATTAAAATAAACAAAATAGAAATATCCATTATGTTAAAATAGAAAAATATCAAGACGATGACCGTGTGTCTTGTCCAAGTCAGTGGTTCTCAGCATTTCTTCTTCCGTGCATTCCTTTTGAGACATCTTTTCATCCATACACTCTATTGACGTGAAAAGTAAGCTTTTCTTGATATTTATTAATTATCACATTGTTCCTCCTTCGCAACCCTAAATGAGAATAATATTTAAAAAAGGCCAAGTTAGATTTGATTGTTCGTGTCCGAAGATGGCTGATGAATCCACAGAGGGCTCTGAAAGATCTTTCGTTGTGTGAGCAGCAAAGTAGTAGATCTTGCAATGAGGGAATGCATTATTATCTCTCCCACATTTTTTAGTATATTTTAAATCATTGCTGTGTTGTGGTCTGTTAAAAACTTTTAATACACTTTTAATTGATCATTTTAGGCAGGACGGACAAGTGATATGGCTTCCCAGGAGCTTGGGACAATCTTGTACTGCTTAAGAGATGTCTTCAAGTAATCCTTGAACAGTTGTTTTTCTGGTTTTCACTTGAACGCTTACCAATAAACAGTTCCCCATAGAATAGTCTCTTTGAAACTCGTCCAGCATACGGACGACGGAACAGCTACAATGAAGTTGTGACCTGATCAATAAGACGTATTATGTTTTGACTCGTTAGATATCGCCCTGTCACTGGCTCTCTTAGTGTAGCACATAGCTACTCAAATTTTCCATTTTTTTCTGCGTACCTCTCCAGAAAGAGGATGTGCTCCCCAAAGAGAAACATAAAATCCACTATGAGAACCACTAATCTAATCGGACTAGTCATCATAGCAAATAGAAGTTGCTCACAATTCGCCACTATAAATTTCAAACCTGAAGGATTCACTTTGTCTAATATACATTAAATAAAATAGAACAACTAGAAAGGAGGAGTTCTATTTTGTTTTAAAATGGAGTCCAAGAACTATTTCCCAAAGCTTTCATTAGTTCACCCGTAGTACGCACTCATCCATTCAGTAATTCAATTATTTCGCTGTCTCATTATTCCATCGCTCAGATCACACTACACATTCCTGCTATTCTGATGCGCTTCGACAAACCTAATGTGTTTTGTGAAAGCGTTTGGCCACTAATAAATTTGCAGTGGTTTCGATTTTTCTATTTGTAGTTTGCTTTTCCGAGTACTCTCATTGTTCGATGGGAGGTACCCGCATGTTTGTATTGGTGAGTAGAACACAACATCACACTTAAGCTCTGGTGCAGTCTTCCATATAGTTCTCATTTCATGGGATGGTTTTACATGCATTCACAAATGTATTCTTCACGCTTAATAGATCATTGGTGTGGCATGATCAGATTGACAAAACTCCACGCCTCTTTCATGTATATTCTTAAGTACACACTTGATCTAACAACTTTATCAGTGAACCTCCAATAGATTAGTAAGTGTTAATTTTTATATGTTCACGCTCGCTGCGTGGATTCAATACTGCATTATTAAATACAAAAATATTTATACATATTTGAACTATTATTTAGCTATCAGATCAAAGTTGAAAGTTTTATGGTAAAATGTCAGAAAATTATGTTTGTATTTGATTTCTGGGGAAAGCAAATAGGTTGATGTTTGAGAGTGATTGGTTCTGGGTTGACTGTTAAAATTTACATGTTTAAATGTTGAATTAGTTCTCAGCTTAGTGTTGAACTTTACACGACTAAATGTTACAAAAGAATTAGTTTTCAATTTAGTGTTGAACTTTACACGGCTAAATGTTACAAAAGAATTCGTTTTCAGTTTAGTGTTGAACTTTACACGACTAAATGTTACAAAAGAATTAGTTTTCAGTTTAGTGTTGAACTTTACACAGCTAAATGTTAGAAAAGAACTAGATCTCAGGTCAGTGTTGAAAGTTATATAACTTACATGCTAGAAGCGCCTCTTCATTAACGAGGCCCTAAAGGGACTCAATAAGATTAATACTGTTTATGTGGGGTCGGAAAGTTGAGCAGAGAAAAGCAACACTGTTTATCATCCATGCATGTCATAAGAAGAGACAAAAGAGGTTATGGGGTGGAGTTGGCTGCTCCATCTGATATATGGTCAAAGTGAGCCAAACGACATGCTGATGTCGGATGTGTCAGACCGAAATGAGCAAAATCGATACATAGTTGTAACGATGATACAACGCATTCTGTTCTTAAAACTACATTCTGCTGATCTGCAGGACTTACAGGACATAAACAGAAGAAAAAGTAATACATCCTCTAGTATACATATCGTAAGAGGCTATTAAAAAAGATTGTGGATACAGTTGCCTGCTCCATCTCTCGATGTACGGTGGGATGGCTACTCCATCCGTGACCGAATAGCAATATAGAATACATGTTCGCTGATTTAAGTTGGACCACATTCGTTGCATGTTATAGTTGTTGTTTGGCTTTCAGTTGGTTACTAATTATATACTTGGAATCACATGCCAAAAATAGCCAAGGCGATTCCATGTATATATTTAGTAACTAACTGAAAGCCAAACAATAACCATAACATGCAACGAATGGGGCCCAACTTAATTCAGCAAACAGGTCTTCTATAACTGCGGACGGTGTCGTTCCCATTCCTCCATCTACGCTGTGATGGCTACTCCATCCCTCTATCTACGCTGTGATGACTACCTCATCTCTCGATCTGCTGTGATGACTACCCCATCTCTCGATCTACGCTGTGATTACTACTCCATCCCTCTATCTACGCTGTGATGACTACCCCATCTCTCGATCTACGCTGTGATTACTACTCCATCCCTCTATCTAAGCTGTGATGGCTACTCCATCTCTCTATCTACGCTGTGATGAATTCTGCTGAAGATTTATGACCAAACTGCTGAAGGGAAGCAACTCTTTTATGTCTATCATTCCTCAATATTATGTGAAATTTATGGCAAAGTGGCACCACTTCCTAGAGGACAAGATGGCCACACTCAGGACAACCCACATATAAGATAACCCAACATGTGACAATACACTTTACATCCAGCATGAGTAAGCATTCATATTGGGCAACACTGAAAATTGTCAATATTAAAAAATAATGAAATATAAACACTATTGTAGAATTGAAAGTTAAAAAAAACATTTCCACCAAGTAGCGTATAGAGCAAGAGTGGCAAAATCTTACTTCATCAGTATTCTATAGTCATTATCATGTGATGGTTAGTTGGTTGGTTGCTGATACAGCGGTCCATGGGCTCATGTCCTTTGACCTAATGCCATTAAATGGTATTATATTGCTGGAAAGTATGTGGATTTTCGACCCACCTCGAGACAGAGAATAACTATCACACCTCCAGGAAGGTAGGTTTCAACCTATGCACTGCTCCTAGCCACTGTAGTCAAGATAGGGTTCACTGTGCTCATTCCCCGCCACCAATTGACTACTGGTTATGCCGAACTTCTCTATTGTTCCAGGCATGCAACCAAATGTTCAAATGCAAGTCAAAAGGATTGTCACGTCCTGAGTCACTGTGCATCTATGATGTGTTTCAGCCATAGGAAAATACAGTACTGTCAGTTTCCTCCTCCCCAGTGCTGCACATTACATCTCTGGCTCCCTCCCACCCACAGAAGGTGCATACATATATATTCAGGTAAACATGAAACACATTACAATAACAAAATAAAAGTATAATTGTATAGATGACGTGCCATGAAGCTTCTATAAGAAGATAGCCTCAATATAACGTTATGTCATCCACTAAGGTTTTCTGTTGCATGGGTGGTATGTCTAGTGGGCCATTGGTGAGACCCACAGACGCAACCACATGTGTATCATCATGTGATAGAACATCACTCTTATTTCACTATTGGAAATTTCATATTTATATGTCAGACAATGATTGTGCTTAAGGAAAAATGCGAAAACTATTTACTAGAACTTACTAGACTTTGGGTTTTGCTTGCAAGATTTAAATATTTATTTGCGACTTAGAAAAATGTATATGTATTATATTGCAATCTCGTCTTGAAAAATAAACGGAGAACAAGAAAATACATCCCGTAATAGCATCACTGAAGTAACTAAATTATTTTAAAACAAAAGCATTCAGGAGGTTACGATCACAAGGTAGTAAGTTTATCGTCCACACACCATTACACTAACGGACACACAAATATGATGACAGCATATAAAACAGACTAAATCATTGTTTCAGTCATGGGTTCTTTCTCAAGATGAATTCAGAAAAGCAGAAAACAGTCGAAAAATATAATTGTAAAATCACAAAGACATGTGCAGACATTTAATAACAGAAGAATCCAATGTAACTCTGAGGAACGTACACAAATATCTTACGCACTATCGAAGAGACGCATATTAAAAACACCAAGAAATGAGAATTCAATAAAACAACCAGGACTGAAAACAAATGTAATGACACAACAACAGGAATGACAATACAACCAATCTAAATGAATAAATGATTAATATTAAGACCAATTGGCGCTAGCGTACCATACAATTTTTTTTTAAAATACCGAGAAATGAGAATTCAATGAAAAAACTAGGACTGAAAACAAATGTAATGACACAAAAACAGGAATAACAATACAAAAATCCCCCCTCCCCTTTTCACACGACAAATTCAATTTAAATGAATGAATGATTAATATTAAAACCAATTGACGGTAGCGTACCATAAGATAAAAAAAAAATACCGAAAACACACAACATCAAATATGCTTGAATTTGACAATAAACTGTTGTCATGTCTCCTAATGTTTGTACAAGTTCCCCCTGAAGGTGCTAGACCCTGGTAAACATACATTATTTACTGGTTTGTTTAACCAAACACTCCTGGGTTCCAGATCAATACGATACTAAAACAATGTAGGCCTATTGATTGCTATTTTTATTTAAAAAGTTATTTTGCCCTTAAATTCTCTTATATTTCACTCAAGGGATCCCTTGCTCGTCACAGTTTAAATATTGTGCTCGTCATTATTTGAGCTGCTTGGTTTATCATCTCATTTATGTATCTGCTCCAACATTGCCAGGTAACTTTATCATCCAGCTCCAAATGAAACTGTTCGTTTAATTATTTAAATTTCTCCACGGTTACGACTAGCTAGGGTTACAATTACTCACAATAACTTTAATCATCAGGCGTTGTAATCACCGATTTAACACGTTCGATAACGACACATTCTGATGTTCGCCCTATCATAGTAGTAAAGCCGCATGTCTTATGATCAAGATGTCACTGGTTCGAATTCGGCTCTTGAGATCTCATTTACACAGTGGTCTTTTTCGGAGATAAAACTTTAATCTGCGGAGTCACGTACTATGAGTGGTACTTCCGGCAGGCGGCGTAAAGCTTCGTCGAGAGGGATAAAGTACATATGGGAAAAATCCATGTATAATAAAATCAATCCTCTACGCTTTTTGAGCGTATACCGATACTCAGAAATAGACACGTTTTGTTTTCAGGGAAAGACATGGTCTGTTATTTAGTAAACGTTCATACACAATTTCTCACATGACTATTTCAACCAATCAGCCCAAGTTTTCAGTATCCGTACTATTATTGACCTCCTGTTCTCGGTGCACGAAAGAGGTGCAAAAAATATAAACAATGTGAGTTGCCCGAGCATGTCGTAAGAGGCGACTAAGGAGGTATGTAAATACAATTGGCTATTTCATATATAGGTCACAGGACATGATATTGTATGTGTCACAAAGAAAAAAATCAGACTTCGCAGCCAATCTGTACACCCTTTAACTGCACATTACGTTCTCATACTATATTTTGTATTCAACTTCTAGTCCCATCACACAATAAATATTGTATACACGTACGGAACAGGTATACTATTGATAATTAATTCACTGATTTCTGCTAGTCATTAAATTGTCATAGGTAACATTGCTTTGTTAACAAGAGATAGCCATTGGGAGCTATTGTCAAAACCAGTCAGGTAGAACAAGTATATAATTGATAAAATCTGAAGTATTTGGGACGATGTGACAACGTGTACATTATCTCGGCTAGGCTTCTGATGTGGGTAAGCATATTTAGTTTGATGTATCCATACTATTGAGCCAATGTGTGTATTGGCTGGTTAAAAAGAGTGGGAGATTGAAAGAGAGAGAGAGAGAGAGAGAGAGAGAGAGAATGAGAAAGAACAACAGAAAATAAAAGCGAATAAATAATATTACAGGAGTTCGTGTACGATTAGATATTTATTTTTTATTTAGCTTCCCGTATTCATGAATGGCCACTTTCATTCACTTTTTAATCAGTACTTTCAGCCAAATAAATTCTATTCATTCGGTATGGCTTCATCTGATGTCTCACTAGTGGAGATAGAGTAACAATAGTGAGCGATACAGTAAATAAATTATTGTAATTCCAACTAATAACTTCTATCCTAAACGTATGTAGACAGACTCGCTATAGCCATGTGGACAGAATGCATATTAAATGTACACAAAACGGCTGAACGCTGTTAGACCGATAGGACGATAACGAAGATGCTGGACAAACAGAACGAATGGGAGATTTGCAAGATATCAAAGATAGGCATTGAGGGGCAAATAGAGAATGAAAAAAGTGCATTTTTTGCAGTCTACTTTTCTGATAGCTCTAGTAGTAGAGGATTTATTTATAATTCTTCCAATCGTTATCACAATTCTGCATGCAGACGATTAATCATTCTTTATGCATTCTTCAATGTCTCTATCTAGGTGCGTTCTTTACAGCTCGTTGTTCTCACTGCTATGCTGTAAGCCTCTCGGTTTCTTGAAAACTACTAATATTCTTCTAGTGTCGTGTTCAGAAGGTGTTTGATGTCATATAACCATCGTAGTCTTGATCTGCCTCTTGTTCTCTTTCCTGTAATGTTTTTCCTCAATGATTCATCTTTCTAAACCATTGTGTCTGTTTTGTATCCGAAATATGTTAAAATAATAGTGTTCAGGATGGAATTTTCTTCTAATGGTGCCGAAATAGACGTCGACATCATGGATATGGGAATATCTAGAGCTGAGGAAAGGAAAAGTAAACATTTTGCAAAGTCTTTAATTGTGAACACACAATCAACACCTGACCGGGACTCTGAGTCTACATACACTAGGATAGCTGCTGGAACGGAGGGCGGAACACTTATGGGAATACCCGGCGTACTGTGAAGCCAGTTTCTAATCAAGAATCAAGAAGAATCTTCTTTTATGTTGAGGTGTTTGCGGACGTCTTCGTCGGTTCTTCTTTTTGTAGATGATATTCTTAGGACCTTTCTATAACATTTCATTTCGAATACTGATATTTGTTTTTCATTGCAGATGTCATTATCCACGTCTCACAACCATATTTTACCACTTGAAAGATATAGCTTCTTAATAGTTGTAACTTTGTTTTTCTGTTTGCCCATTGCCATAGATTTTTTCATCTGTGATGTTTTTTGTACGGCCATTGCTAATCTCTTTCAGATCTCTGCAGAGAAATCTCCTGTGATGTTGATGGTTGACATTTTCTAGTTGTTCTTTGTCAATGATATTGCAGGTTCATATTTGCTGATATGCATTATGTCTGTCTTTTTGGCATTGAGAAAAAGATATTTTGCCTTTCTATTCATGATTGACTGACATAATCATGTGTTCTAGACCTATGGGGGCTCCTTCCCATGCTTCATTGAAATAGCACATTTATGATTCATTCTGTAGGTTGAATTAAGTCATTAATATGTTGTTATTTTGTTATGTCTGATCCAGTATATTATTATATGCTAGTTTCATCCGCATGCGGAGAGTCACAATGACTCACCAGTGGACAGTGATAGACGTTCGATTTTATACTGAAGGTTGACAAATGCACATCAACGTGACATAATATATCTAAATTTAAGTAGGGAAGCCAGAGGACAATTAAAAAATTCTTGAGACTAACGGGAATTGAACCAGTCCGTTCAACGGCACCACTATTGCACACACGTTCTTCCTACTTGACTAACCGCATCTCCAAAAAAAGATGCGATTTTGTCAAGACATTCAAACCGTGTACTCAAGGTCACCAGAACGGACCAATCGAGACAAGGACTATTACGGGGTGTTTGTTGTTGTTGTACTAGTCCTTGTCTCGATTGGTCCGTTCTGGTGAGTTTGAGTGCACGGTTTGTTTATGTTGACAAAATCGCATCTTTTTTAGGAGATGGGGGTTAGTCAAGTACGGAAGAACGCGTGTGCAATAGTTGCTATGCGACTTGGTGCCGTTGAACGGACTGATTCAATTCCCGTTAGTCTCAAGAATTTTTAAAATATATCTACTGTATACTGGCACACAATGCCTGCTCCATAATCACAAGGAGCAGTTTCAAAAGCATATAAACTTAACAAATAAAAACTTTCTGAACATGAAGATCAATACTAGAGAAAAAAAAAACATGTCCATAGGTAGAGAACACATCTCACTCAATATACTAATAAATGATTAAAGGTTAAAACAAATAAAATAATAACTAATAATAATCCATACGCGTCAGTGTCGTAGGGGTGCCACTTCGAGACATTTGGTACAGATTATTGTTGACCCGCAAACAAATTAATTATATCATGCCCAAACACATTTGACTTATGTTCTTGGTAACAGATAACCAACGCATGTGTATAACATTTGTTGTCAAACAAATTAAATCCTGGATTCCTCTCTCAAATAAGCATACAGAAATGTAAATATCTTGGTAACATTTTTACAGAAGGTGGAAACATGCAACAGAGAGATCGAATCGACAATTGCACAAATAAACTATGTATATTAATAACTAACCAAAAACTCTAAACATCCATCCATCACAAAGGAAAATACAAAGCAATCATTAACTCAAACTTCATACTAATTTTGCACTATTAGAGTCAAACATAAACAATGACTAAAGAACCCGATAAGAGAGCCCATACGGTTTTTAAGAAAAGCAGCAACAAAACACGAGGAGATCTCAGAAACCAGGAGATTATATGAATCATTGGAACAATGTTTGTTATTAAATATATGGAATATATAATATCTGAGACTACAGTAGTTCGACCATTTAACGAGAAGAAGCTCATATTGACTCATACTGAAGCAAAAACATGCACCATGAAATTGGAAACACGAAGAGGAAGTGGAAGATCACGAAAAAAATTGATCGAAGGAGTCACAGACGTACTGCGACGTAATAACATCACTGCCTAACAAGCAACTAATATGCCACAGTCGGAAAACAAGTCATGATCCAGACATGTGAGGTAGGTAAAGATAAGTCCCACGGCAGCAACCTGCCGTCGGTGATGAAGATAACTCTTCAAGCACTAAACCGCAGCAAGTATTAGTTGAGGTGATCAATTCCCGTCCTTGCTTACTTTACCTCCCCTAACTCATGCGCCAAGTACTCATTTACAACTGAGTTGACTGGTTGTGCCAAGCGAGAAATCATAACCTTGATTTTTTAAATGTCCGTACATGGTTTCGAACCTGGCATGCTGTAACTCGGTGATAGCAAGCAAGAACACCATCAACTAGGCTACAGCGCTCTTCAGTTGAGACATGTGAGACCTAGCAGCAAAAATAAAAACCGAGATAAAGCCTAAAATAGAAGAAAGGATGATAAATGCTGAGTAGTGGCTTCTAAGCTAAAGCAAATTAAGAATATGCTCTTCCTAATGCTTAAAGTCTCAAAATGTGCAGAGGACTGACTTCTTGTACTCCGCACTTCTCACAGAAGCAGGCAACACCTCACAAGAGTACTCATTATAACACGTAACTACGAAGCGTCAAGAGATGATACTTAGAGTCAACTGAGAAATGCTATTCTAAACAAGACGTTACGACTTGGATTCTTACATACACACGAACCCCTCTGAGTAGGAGGCTCTGTCTCCAATAATTTAGAATTGATAATAACTGAAATATTTAGTGTGTGAAAAAAAGTTCTGGAGAAAAACTCAATTGCACATAAGAAAGTGGAGTTTCATCGCTTATAATTCCTGGGGATCAAAATAAACCAGATCCGAGAATAATGATTCGTCTTAAAGTGTTGCACACATTCAAGAATCTCATTCCTCTGGGAATGAAAGACATGAAAAAATGCCTTCAATTCCATGAATTTCACACAATAATGAAACATCTATATTTCCCATAATTCTAATTCGGATCGAAGTAGACACAGAAAACAAACAAACAAAAAAGATACAAAACAAAGAATAAAAATCCACACAAATATAGAACAAAAACAAATAAACAAACACAAGAAATAAACAAACATAACCGCTAATTTAAAATAAATGTATAGTTACAACAGAACACGCACAAATGCAAATAAAGCAAACAAACAAACAAACAAACAAAACGAACAGAGAATACACACACAAAACTAAAAAAAAATTACAAACACAACAAACAAACAAAATGATGAACAAAACACGCAACAACGATCAAACAAACAAACGCAAGAAGTAGAACACTACACTACACATAAATAAAAATACATGTATGCAGATATCAACCACGTAGCTGTTACCTTATTAATATAGCAGCCAAACAATTCGAGTACTTTCAATGACATAAACAAAAATATCATCTAAACAACTCACAAATTCAACATGAAAATTATAAAATGCTACATCTATTTTACATTAATGTATGGCTACTAAGAAACATGGATACTGAACAATAAACTGTAACATAGAATATAGAAGATATATATATATATATACATATATATATACATATATATATATATATAGAATATATATATATATATATATATAGAATATAGTATATATATAGAATATAGTATATATATAATATAGAAGAACGATTCATATAAAGAGAAGAAAAGAAACGGGAAGGTTCTGACAACACTGTGTATGAAAGAAATATATTGTTATGTAAAATATTTTAAAGTATATAAAAATTAAACCAAAAAAAATTATGTTGGAAATATTAAACGATATGACACCTTGTTGAAGACTTTACTTGAGGGTAGAGACGAGGGGAGGCGTGCCATAGGTAGGCACAGATATAAGAGAGAGAGAGAGAGAGAGAAGCATCAAAATGGATAAGTTAGTCTAGCAGAGTGCAAGAACACAAGAGATAGAAGGTGTTGGTGGTACTTTGCAGAATGCCCGTCTCCATTACAGAAGCCATGTGCGCACTAAACGTAAACATGACCTGAAAGGGTAATTTTGATTTTTTACGTGCATTTCGTTAGTCGGCCTTGACTATTTTTGATCGCTACTCCAAGTATTTAAAATGTAACCAGAAAATTACGACAATAATCAAATACGTAATGAATGAAGTTCTAATGAATTATGTACAGAGGTCTTATAGTTAAGTGAAAAGTCACGGTTGCAACCAAATGTGGTTGCAATGATAAAAACAAGTTGACAATTTATATTGAGTCATTGGTCAATTATACATTACACCTGTGAACACACCTGGTACATTCTTCAAATTTGAAGGTACTTGATATTTCAGAAATTGTTTTCTGATACGTTTGATAAGAGTTATTAGTGAAGCTTGTTATCGAATGATTAGAACGCCGGTTTCATAACCATTTTTAACTTCGGTTCATATTCTACATTTACCGGGATAATTGTTATCTGTTTACACGAAGTGACCAATTGAAATCACTGAAAAAATGAAATAGTGTCACTTTGATGAATGAAACTGTGAGTCCACAGGACTGTAATTTTGACGTGACTGGCATCTTGATATCACTTAAAGTAGATTCTATAGCAAGTTATTAGGTCACAAAGAACGAATGATATGTCAAACACTCGTGACATAGATTGAATAAGACACGAATATTATAAAATAATTAGTCATTGCTAGAAATGATAAATGTGTTCCCTCGCCCCAAAATTACTCAATAATAATAAGATTAGATTGGGTGGTATATGGTCAACACGAAAGTTTGACAAACTATACATTTTCTCTGTCACTATTCTTTATCCACTGTAGGAAGACTGCGAAATCTATGCATGCCAGACTTTTAATAAAATACATCCAACGTGCTAGCTGATGATCATGTTACAACTCTCGGTTCATCTATCACCCTTTTCTTAATTGACTGGTCATGGGTTAGCCCGTAGGTTTAATCTAAAGTCGGTCATGAGGTATGGATGGTAAGAAGGAATAATGTTATTGACTGAAAAACAATTTTAAAAAAATACTAAAAATAGATTCGTAGATAGAGAAAGGAGATTGGTGAAATAAGTGTTAGAATACATCCGAAATAGAGGTCTAAAAATAAAATATACATTTAACGTAGTGAGGGGATGGAGTGAAGACGAAGACCTGGAAACCAGACATCAACTTGTGACACATGTTCATGCATATAGTCCTGAATTTATTACATAAGAATCACATACATTATTTTTTTATCACTTATAATGTGTGTATATATATATCTGTACATACTCAATGAAAGGCTTCCACATAGAATCCAAACACAGGGAAAATACAGCAGAAACTCGGAATGTCTGGAGGCAGAACCTGCGTGCGGGAGCGGCATTGTTCAGAATGTTTAAAGATATGGAAGAACAAAGAGAAGGGCGCAAATAAAAATCTTCCATTGCAGTGATATGATAGCCTGAAAACTCCCCATTCTTTGGAAAATATTCCACGGATTGCTTCTTCGTATTCCTAAATTACCGTCTTCATGACAAAAAAGGCTATATATATATATATATATATATATATATATATATATATATATATATATATATATACGGGTATTCTTTCTAGTATATATATATTCCCTTGCCAAGATATAGCCTGTGAAGTATTTAATTTGTTATAATTCAGTATTCCGATCCTTTAGAAGTAACCTAGGTCTAACAAGTTACTATCACCAAGGCTAGTTGATAGTAACTTGCTATGGCCAGGTTATGTCGTACCGTAAATCTTCTGTTTCCATTTCTTGGTCACTAGCAGCCAGTCGATGTCACTACATATACTCTGGATATTATTGATCAATGCATGGACCATGACAGTATCAATAAAGACCTTCTAAATGAAATAATTATGACCCCAATTATAGTTTTCGCTATAGATTGGTCAATATTTACAAACTTGAAATAAAAAAAATTAGCCCAACAGCCATGGTGACTCCAAGTATATAAATAGTGACTAATCACGATTCCAAAAACGTCCACCGTTCGGTCACGTGACAATTCTAGATAATAGGTCTTTCATGAAGACGGTCTTCTTGGACCCTTGACCTGATATATTCGACTTCTAACTACCATGTCTCCGGCAAGTAACATTGTAGCGTTGTTAACATAAACAAAATCGTTTTGGCAAATGATGACAGAGTTGGATCGTAATCACATGGCGTCGCACTTACACGCGAAATAGAAACATTACTCACTCCTGACACCCGCCCCTCCCGTTTCCAACTATTAATTTTTAAATATTCTCTACATCCCCAGTAAATATCTTTCTAGTCCAGCGATCACCAAAGACTTTATCTATAATAATATTGCGAGCAGACGTTAAACAGCGTAATATTGGCATATTCAGCTCTTTAGCTCTTCTCATTTTGGATGACAACAAAAAGAATACGCTAACGATTAGTCGCATTAGACAAAATAAACTACGCTCTTTGGGATGCTAGCACAGGACTACTCTGAAGAAGGATCTGGATCACCGTCTACTGTTTATAATTTATACATGTCTTCACCAAGAGGGCTGTCATTTTACATCCACCTTCTGAGACGATGGATTTTGCTCTCTAATATTTTCTGTCTCAACCTTTGTCCCACGTTGTCGTCAAGCAATGACAGTCTAATTTGTGCAGATTTCCAGTACATGTCTATACGCTCCCACATATTTCAGAATTTATTTGATACGAGTTATTAGTGAAGCGCGTTATCGAATGGTTAGAACGCCGGTATCATAAGCCTTCTAACTTGGGTTCGTGTCCTGCATAAAAGTGTTGGAACTAGATTGTAACGTGTGTTCACATCAGTGTTGCAACTAGATTTTATATTTTGGAGATACGATAAAAGCTCTTCTTGTATGCACATCATAGAAACATATACAGCATGCAATCTGTAATTCTACCGCCCATAAAAAATACTTAGTGTACTCATTGTCAGGAGAACGAGCAGAAAGAAAAGTGTGGTTCTTTTTGGTAAAGAATTCCTATCTGTTCAGCTCATTCTTTACATTAGGGTGTACGTACCACAT